>CM040743.1:44139404-44546904 GCA_022829145.1 Albula goreensis | reverse complement strand
TGACTAGAAACCACTTTTTCGTTTTTTTTTTTTTTTTTTTTTTCTGTTATATTCCCAAATGCACAGTCAGCATGCGCACGGGTCACTGTGATACTTTTGTGATACTTCCTCAGTAATCATCTGGGATTTCGTTATAAATAGACATCCTCAGATAATTTAACTCCTGGCTGTTGTTGTGTTATTTATTCAGTTATTTATTTATTTATTTATCTATCTAGCAGTTCCTGCTAATCCAGGCAGATTTATCCAGCCGCCTTAGCAAGACACTGTTAATTAGAAATCAGGGGTCTAGAATGGAAAAAATACAGCAGGCGCCTCCACTAAACAAGCACAAATAAACATCAAACTGATCCAAAACATAACTGTGATCGCTATATACTGTATGAAGTGCCAAATAATTGTGGCCTACAGGAACTAGTTTATTGGGTTGTGATGTAATGGCTGCAGGTTCAGCTCTTTTATGGGTCATTATCATTGTAGCCTTGGAGCAAAGGTACTTTACCTGATTCACCTCTGTAAATATCCCATATGTATGAATGGAGCAGTGGATTGGAAGTTGTGTCAGTCACCCTGAGTGAGAGTGTCTGTTAATTGTAAATGTAATAGCGGCTATTGTGTGTGCGGTGAGGGGGTTTCTGCGTGTTCGGGGTGAAGTGTGCTCTCTTTTGTCTACTTCCTGCTGGGAGAATCTGACAGCCTGGCCTCCCTGTTCAGAGGTGATAACCCGAGTTGTGCTGTTCTGCACACACACACACACACACGCACACACACGCACACACACACACACACACTCACAGTTTCAGTCTGACACCCTTTGTTCCTCTGTCTCACTCACACACAAACACATGCACACTGGGTACACACTGCCATAGGTACATGCACTCTCATGCTTTCTCTCTCTGTCATATATTCATTCACATATGTACATTCACATGCACTCATTCGACACACACACACACACACACACACACACACTGCCCCCAGTCCAGGACACTTGGACTGCACCAGTCGGTCAGGCCGCTGACCACTCATCCCTCTCCACACGTAACAATCCCCGCGGCCCGTGATTGACAGCCGTGACCTGGAGACTATTTCTGAACCCCTGCTGCGTCATGTAACAGCAGATTCTCCCTGGCCACGCCCACGCCAGCCAACATGGCGGCCCCGCTTGGGTCACTGAGGCTTGGAGCGGAGGGGAAACCATGACGCACTGAGCAGACACTCTTGCGGTGTGACGCACTCACAAAGCGCGTAGCTGCTTATCACTTAAACTTAGATCCTCCCTCTATATTAGGGATGGCCTAACCCGTTCCCATGTCTCTGTCTACGCAACCAATTACCTTGGCTCAATTAGCTGGTTAGCTGCATACACCAACGCTGATTGAATTATAGATAAGGCTGTGGTGAAACATTTCCTATGTGGACAAGAAATTTTGCAAAAATGTTAGATCACGCGAATAATTAGACTAAGTGAATAATGAAGAGCAGAAGACATGATATCCAGAAAAAGAACCAGCTTGTCTTGCCAGCCTCTACCCCATAGTTTTGTCTTGTCACTCCAACAAGACTTTGTACATTCTTCAGGAGAGCCTCCTCAAAGTTCAAAAATGGTGCTCGGATTAAGACGACCTGGAAAAATCAATAATTTGTATTTCCTTGGTGTTTTTTTGTTATTGTTGATTTTTTTGTGCTTTTCTTTTGACTGATTGGTCTAAAATGAAACAGAGGTAGCTGGTGAATAATTGGGAAGGCCTGAGAGGTGACCGGCATCGCTAATTCACTAATGTCTGAGATCTGCAAATCTCACTTTTAGAGGCTTTGAGATTAAATTCCGAGCTTGTTTCCCTCTTTAACACTCTGTCACTAATTTAGATAACTGCTGACATTTTTACCAGCCAACCACAGCTTCCTCTCTTGTTATGGAAAAAAAAACACACATTCAAATTACACATTTTTTCTGTTTTATACACCATTAAATGTAAATCTAAAATAAAATTGAATACAGGGTAAATTGGAAAAAAAAATTCCAAGGCTCATCCTAAACATTAACTTTTTATTGCATTGAGAAGAAAACAGGTTTGAATTCACACATGTGACTGATCAGTGAGGCCCAGTGTGAGAGTTTTTGTTGGACTCTTCCAGGATTAAGTTTATCTTGATTTTTTTGCTCTATTCCGCTCATTTCGGAATGGCTTAATGTGTTTGGAATACCTGTCCCATCTTCTCCTTCTTCAGTGTGGGAGAGCATACAGAAGAATGTGTAATTCTTTCCCATACTGCAGACAGCTGCCTCTAGCTTCTCTGCTGCTCAGGAGAGCTGTGCAGTCATTGCATTATAGGAGAGTTCTTTATGCGCAGTTGGTGTAGGCCAATCACAGGAGGACGTGCCATTCAGTGGAGCTGCTGGCTACAGTCAGTATCAGAACTGTTCAGGATACAATTTTTAAAACAATTTATCCTTTCAATTTAGTCGCCTTGTTATAGGACAAAAACCATCATGCGACTGCAATTTTTCTTAAATCTTTATTTACAGAAATGCAAAAAAATATTGATGTTATGAAGTAACACTTTTTCTGCTGTTTTCAGTGCATGAAAGTTGCTGCTTGTACATTTAATTATTTACACAGTTTTCTTGGACTTTTCTTTCCCAAAAAAGTGCTGTACGTTAGATGCATGCTTAAAAGACTGTTTTATTTTTAATGGGAATGTCTACAGACTGCTGCTCTGTGCTGTTTGCCACCGATGGCCCCCTATGTTCTCCTACAATAATTATAACGGCTAAATAAATCAAAGCTGGCCCAGCCAAGCCAGCTCCTTAAATTGCATTTGTTTTGCCTTAGGACTAGGATGATGCATTGTAGTACAAACCCTCAGCAAATGGAGCTTCACAATAAAATGAGATGGGAAAAAAAAACAAAATGGAGGGAGGGGGTGTGGTCATGCTTTAGCTTTTGACCATGTCGGCAGGCCCCCACGGTAATTCACACGCTGACAAACGTGATTTGTTAATTCGTAAGATCCTGCAGAAAGCATGTGTATTTGTTGTCTGGTGTAACCCGCTCATTTTTTGTCTGATGTCACTGTGGAACTGGCTCATTTATTGATCAGCGTCACGCAGAAACGCCACTCCTCGCCCCGGTATGTGGCTTGTCGTGCGGCGTTTGCGCAGAGTCTCGCTGATTAACTTGTCTGGGGAGGCCACGTAAGGTGGAGTGGATCTATTTTAGATGCCCAATCTGAGCGGCGATATTGATCTTGGATTAACTGACAGTGCACTTTATATATGTGGCACTGAGACACGCAGCTTTTCCCTTTCCGGTCTCTGCCCACACCTGTGAGTCACACCTGTCACCTGGAGTAGGGCCCAGAGACCTGGAGTATCGTCCTCCCTATCTCTCATCTCCCTCCTCCTCCCTCTTCCCCTCCTTTTCCCTCCTTTCCTCACTCCTTCCTTTCTTTCTCTCATATCCTAACTCCCTCTCTGCTTATCTTGTTTCCTTTCTTCCTCTGACCTTTGCTTCCCCTTTGTACTCCTTCCTTTTTTTTGCCTTCCTTCCTTCCTTCCTTCCTTCCTTCCTTCCTTCCTTCCTTCCTTCCTTCCTTCCTAATTCATTCCCTTACTTTTCTTCCTCTGTTGTTTCTTTCTTCCCTACTTCCTACATGAAACTCTGGAAAAATTGTCTGAAGTACTGTCCTCCAGCCCTCTTTCTCCCTTCATCCACCTTCCCTTCCTTCTGTCTTTCCTTCCTTCCTGTCTTTGGCTACTGATTGACAAGGTGAGTCTGCTGCCATCTTGCTTTCACTTGTCTAAGCTGCACAGACCCAGTGACTGGACAGTGGAAAGAATGACTGTGTCCTTAGAGTTTTCAGACACAGCTGTGGGCTGTAGTGCAGGCACCATTTACAGCGATGTTTGGAGCCATGGTGTGAACATCCAGAGCATCAAAAGCATGTCGTTCCCCGGCGTACGCTTGGCCAAGGGTCCTTCGAACCCGTGGCCATGTCCCGCTGGGGCGGAATGAGGTGCTCTTGCCGTTTGCACTGTCTGCACGGTGCGAGAGGACATTTCGGGATAATTGTAGCTAATAGGATTCCGTTTCTATCTTTAGGAGGGATGTAAAGAGGTTAGAAGTGGTTACTCATTCTCCCAGTCCCCCCCCCCTCGGGAAGAATCGGAGCAATAATCTGATACTTCTTTATATGACGCCACCTGAACCCCTCTACCCCCAAACCCAAACTACCCTCCTCAGTGCCACCTACAGCATGCAAAAACATAGCCATCAGACTAAATGTGCTAACGTGCTAATACTTCAGTCTGACCGTGTGCTGAAGGTACTTTTGTGTATCAGTGTTTTCTGTGAGCGAAGAGGGTGCAACACTTCCTTATTCTAGGGAGTTGACAGCGGGAGTGGGGAGGGATGAAGGGTGAAGGGGTTAATGGTTTCAGACCAGATATGCTAACGTGCTAGCACCTCTTTCTAATTGTTTGCTTATGGTATGGCCTGCATTTTCATGGGGTATGTGGGGGTTTAATGGAAAAGGGGATGGGGTAGTTTTGGGGTAGGATTTGGGGGGCTTGGAGGTGCCATTGCGGTGCCTTTCCAAAGCCACATAAACAGCATCTCTCATCTCCCTTGTTTAAAATATGCACATATTTTTAAAACTGTGGGCTCCCGAATCCCCCGAGTGTACTCCTGATTCGGGGTAGTTAATTAAAGAAAAGCTGTTGGGTGCCGAAGAAGGCCGGAGAGACAGGCCGGATAATCTCCCCTTCTCAAGGCCACACTGTCAGCATCTCTGTAAGCCATGGCAACAGTCAGCATCTGACAGGACTGCCTTTTGCGCTTCTTTCATTCACCCCCCCTCCTCCAGCGCTGAGATGGGAACAGTGCCATTAAAAGTCCCTGAGAGAAGTTTTATTTCCCGAGTTTATAGCTAACTGGGCTTTGAAACATCTCTGTCCTCGGTGACAAATGAATTCTCTCACTCAACTTCGATTTGATTTATTTGCGCTGTATATTTGTGTATTGTCTGCCAAGTTACAAATCTCAGGTATGAATCACAATTTTTGACGTGACAATTGCGAAGCACCTTCAGACCTCATGACCTTGTAAGACCTTTCAATTTCCGTTTCGGTTTTTCCACTCTCTCTTTCCTCCCTGACGTTTTTTTTTTTTTTTTTTTTTTGGTGCATTCACGCTGTCGGCTTTGTTCTCCGGGAGATCTCACGGATGGGGAAATCCGTGAGTCTGTTGCTATGGATACGGTTGTACGCCATGATTTCGCGTCCACGGAGACGGAGGTCTCCAAGGGGCCTGGGCTGCAGTGCTCACACAGGAAAATCTGTCTCTGTGATATCGTAGCCAGAATCCGTGTTCTGGAAAGATCCCTGCCTGGCTTTTGAGAATCCCAGCAAAGATTCCAGCAGGCTATTGTGACACGGAGCATCGGAATATGGCTTTTTTTACTCTAGGAATTTAGCAGACATCAGCATGCAGAATGATATTTAAGTTTGGGCAAAGTACGTTCCTTGAAGGTAAAGTGGCTTTATCCCACCTGGGAAGCAAACTGGCAGCCTCTGAGGTATGAGCTCAGTTCCCTAACAGTTATACTGCATCGTGGGCTTCCCCCGTGTTAATGAAGTGCCTTTGACCGGCCGCAGTATCTCATGCGTAAGCGATACCGAGCTCTTATGTTGCCATGGGTTTTTGCTTTATTTTCTCCAGAGTGGGGCCGCGGCAGTGTCTTGGCAGTCACTGATCTGAATATCGATTATCGATCGATAATCCAGTCGAAAGGTAATGGATAGATGATGCATAGGCAAGGGAAGTGATGACACAAAATCGATACATCATAAATACTTTACTTCTTCTTGCCCCCCATCCCCCTTTGCTTGTGAGTGAAGCCTCATTGGTCCGTTGCTAAACCACACCCCCCTGTATGGATCCATGGTAACTTGTGTGACTTGAGGCTGTAAAATATTAACGGGCAGTTTGCCCTTGACAGAGGCAGCAATAGCGCTTTTATGAAGCAGTGATTAAGACAGTTGAGGAATGAGTTGATGAACCAGTAATGGCTTCCAGTGATCTGCAGAAGCTCAAATAATGTTTGTGAGTGCGTGTGTGCGTGTGTGCCCGCACGTGCGTGTGTCTGAGTGTGTGTGTGTGTGTGCGCATGTGCATGAGTGTGTATGTATGTATGTGTGTGTGTGTGTGTGTGAGGGTAGCCGCTGGATCTTTGGGGGCAGCAGAGAAAACCCTCTCCTCCTTTTCTGACTTCAGAATCAACTTCAGTGCCACTGAGGGCGAGAGCCCCCTCTGGTGGTAATGAGGGGGAACTGCACTGACACTGTGACGCACCTGTTCTTAGGTAGCATCAGGTAGTTGTAGGGAAGTGTACTCACTTAGCAGGGCATGGTTTGTCTGTGGCTCATTGTGACTTGATGTCAGTAAGAGGGCTGCACGTAGTCATAATAGGGATTTAAATGAGCCTGCATTTGTTTCTTGCATTGATTTTTATCAGTGTGTGCTGAATGATTTTGAATGTATTGTTTTTTCAGTGCAGAGTGTGTTGATTTCATAGCCCGGATGGGTATTGTAATAGTTCAATGCTGTGTCTGTTTTTAGCTTTCTTTACAGTTATTACTGTGGTTTGGGTCACAAAAGAGGAGTGAGGGTGTAGCTGGGAGGGATTGTTGTCAGGGAAGATGAGATAAGTGAATAGCTTCATCCAAAACAGTTTTTTTTTTCTGATAAGACTTTTTCATGAGAGGCACACAAAGCAGAGGTAAAGCTGTCACAGAACTATCAAGCTGAAAATGGAAGGTACTGTTGACAGTACTGAGGGGTAGTGGCATGAAATAAACATTAGGTAACTGAGCCTGCAATAACAGAGGTTGCAGGTTCTATTCCAAGGCTGTGCTGCTTTACCCTTCAGCAGAGGTACGCCTCCTTAACTGCCCTGGTAAATCTCTAGCCATATAAATGGATAGCGCGTAGTGTAACTGTGTAAAAGTTTCTCTGGGTAACAGTGTCAGCTGAAACCTTAAACGTATTGCTCACCTAATTGCCCGTTTAGCTGACTGTTGACAGCGCAGAGCAGTGGAAGTCTTCTGAGCGCTGGGCCGGGTGCCGCATGAGTCCGACAGTGGAACTGAATTTGTCGGCGCTGTGGGTCAGCAGTCTTAAAGAGAGGGGCATAATTGGCCGTTTCGTTTTCGGAGGAGCGGGTGCGCGTACGCTCCCCCTTACAGATGGAAGTCAGATGGATGGGCCTCCTAATGTGATTGGACGCGCTAAATCATTCGTAAAAGAAAAAAGAAAAATCAGGTATGGGGGGGAAAAACCATTAAATACAGGTCAGTTCCTCCCTCCATCCCTTCATTGTAGTTCACCAACTGTACGTTCACACTCGCTTTGTGTCACTGACGTGAGTACGGGCTGTACTGTCCTCATATGTTGCAGGATTTTAGTTAGCTTAATGACAGGGAGGGGCGGGGGCGTATTGTTTTTCAGCCAGGCTAGGTTCTCGGCCAGCACAAACACGATATTTCACGGGGGAAGGAAATCCTGGCAGGGCACCGTCGTTTGTGTTGGTGCCATCTCCTGAAGGCTACCCTGTGATCCCGCGGTTGGCATTTCCGAAGCGTTAGCGAGGACGGCTAATGTGGTCGCACATGAAAAGGCCTCTCTGAAAGGCCTTTGGCGAGCGGACCCCTGGGCCCCGATGCTCAGAGCGGCTCTGTGGAAGGCCCCTGTCTGACTCTGCATCAGTGCTGACTTTAAAAATGATCAGCCTCATTAATTCAGTGGGGAGAAGAAAAAAAAAGCACGGTGCCAAACTGTCCTTTTCGCTTGGCAAGTGCTGAGCAAAATTTCAAATGGAAATGTGCTTCCTATGCAAATATGAAACATGGTCGGTGAAGAGGATGAGGGGATAAGAAAAAAAAAAAACAGCGGAATAGAAGGGTTTATCTGTTTCTTGTTTATCTGTTTAATAAAGTGCTGTGCTGAGGTGGATGCCATGAGAATGCACTGCCTTTTTGAGACAGTATCCAGACAAAAGTGTTAATTCACCTTTTGATGTCTCAAGAGAAACATTCCACCTCCAGTGTATATCTGCCAGCAGTCTTTATGGGCCTGAAAGATAAAGAGATGGTGTCGGCGCTGTAGATGATCTTATTGTTTACTTTGCCCCAGCAGCAAGGAATATTCTTGTGTTTTTTCTTGCGCGGGTACTGAGGCTGTTCGCAGGATGGTGCTCATAAATATTCCCTTTTGCGTTGAGGCCTCAGTGTTTGCATTCGGGTTTGTCTTTGAAATCCAGGCAGCTTCGTCTTGTGAGAGCTCAAGATTCTTCTGCTTCTCCTCGCTGTTTGGGAACTGGACTTCACTCTGTAGGAGCGATCGCCACACCGGTGATATTGAAGGTCAAAGGACGTTTGTCGGATCCTCAGAGGACCGCTTCCAGACGTGTGACCCACAAAACTAAACTATGAGATACAGGAACTCTGCTCCGTTTCCAAACGCATCCCCTTGTCTCAAAGTCTATTCTTGAATCGCCACCTTCACCTTGGACCTGCTTGCTCTGGATTAATGTGATTGTTTGAGAAAGTGCTGGTTTGGTCCCAAAGGGCGAGCTGTTTTATTTACTCTGCGCTGTGCTGTCTTCTCGCCAGGCTTTAAGCGGAGTCCTGGCTTGGCACGGGCGGCCATCATTTAGCTCTGTTTGGCTCCATCCGGTTCCCGTGGGAGACAGCCTCTCTTTGAGTTATTCCCTCCCCAAGGCCGGAGCCAGAGCGGGAGGATTGGGCGGAGGGGAAAGCACCGAGGCCTAGCCCAGACAGCCGCCCGCAAAAAAATTCACATAAAACGATCTTACTTTACATGGCACCTAAGTGTAGACATCGGGTGGATAACTTTATTTATATGGAGGGTAACCACTGAAGACGTTGGCAGTGTAAGGCCTAACCTGGAGACAGCATAAGACCTGCAGCCATGACGGAACAGCTCCAGAGTGTACTGATCCTTTTCATTCAGTGCCACTTGACTTTTTTCCTCGTCTTAGAGCTGAAATCTCAAGAATTTTAAAAAATCTTGCGACCAGTTGAATGAAGTGATTGAAGCAGTTGAGAGGTACTGAGGGGGAAAAACTGACAGTGCTTGGATCAGAGGGTTTGGTTTATATTATAAGAAATTTTTTCCAGAACTCCCTCCTTTTAAAAAAAAGATACAGGCATCTGATCTGTTCGGTATGTAGATGACTTGATTCAGGTAAAACGTTTTGAATAACAGAACTGCAGCAGTTTAACAACTGAATATAAAACAACCGAACTGAAAATTAGCAACGTACCTGTAATAGAGCCACAGTTACATGGTAATTACTGTAAGTACCACATAAACCGAGGGTCATGATTGTAGTGTAAGCACATGCATTTTAATTGAGTCTAACCTCATCATAGCCTCGCTATAACTTATAGCTTTGATACATGGCCATCATGCAGTGCCTTTTAGTGTTACTTACTTGTGTTACTTACACAGATCGAGAACTCGTGTGCCGTAAGGAAGGTTCAAAAGAAATGAAATAGAACAGAGGTTTTAATGAGCCTTTGTGTGCGAGGAAAAGGATCTGTTGCGTGTCTTCAGGCCGGCGGTGTGACACGGATGGTAGGCTGCGTTAATGTCAGAGGGAGGGAAGGAGAACAGAGACCAGAAGATGTATCTCATTCTGTATAGTGCACTCACCTACTTTACATAATTTTCCACCTTTTAGACACTGCATGTGTGAACGAGGCGGGTTGGGGGGAGTTAGTCGCTCATGTGACTCGCCCCAACTGCCCCCCCCACAACGTGAGCCGCTGCAAGATCGATCGTCGCCCCAGCAAAATAAATAAATAAATAAATAAAAACCTCCTGACTGAGCAGAAACGACAAAACCAATGGACGGAAGAGGAAACAATTACTCAAAAAATACGCGTATCAAATAACCGTTAATATTTAACGACGCAAACTGATGCGTTTCCAACAATGCGTCTTTTTTTTCAGGTATTGTGCCCCTACTACTGTATTTGTTGTTAGAGTGCTTTATTTGCCCACGCGCATCCTGTATCAAGAATCAACAGATCCTGGTGGAGCGCGGTATAGATTTCAAATCAGCCCAGCAGTTCCTGCTTGGTTGATAACTTCAGGAGAGGTTCGATGGCAGAGATTGTGCAACGTGTAGTTTTAATTGTCGGTCGAGAGTCTTGTCTTCATTAGCAGTCATTATACAACGCTCTGCGATTTCTCTTACGGTGCTATCTCTTTCACTACCCCCTTTTTCCCTATGTAATTATTTACCTGTGCATAGGTAATTAAATGCTGTAAATAAAATGCTGTAATTAAAATATAATTTGCAGAAAAGGAGCTCTGTTATGTATTGTGCTGTTCAGGGCATTGGGTTTCTGCTCTGGTTCCATTTTAGGCAGGGCCTGTCCTCCGGGCCTAAAAATACACTCACGTCAATACCCATGATCGGACGGGGCAACCGTTTAATGTTCGTCGAGGCTAGGATTACAATCACAGTGAATAGCTCATGTTCGTCATTGAAAACAACACCTCGGCCGTGTACATTGATTCATCGGGTTGTCTGTATGTGCTCTGGAGTGCACACAAACCCACATACACACACACACACACACACACACTTGCATGCGTACGCACATACACACACCTGAAACGATTCAAAGTGCGTGACCTTTTATCTTTTATCGTTCTCAGTCTTGAAGCTGATTGGAGCACTGATCTGTGATTAGCGATGCATCTGAACTGAAACGCACGGTCATTCCTATGGATGAACTCAAACCAGGACCTGCAGTTTGCTAACTTCAGGGGTCCTGTGGGGCTAGTCTCTGCTCATTTGCTTTTGGACTGTGTTGCATTTCTACCTGTAACATTGATGAACGTTCGACCGTTTCACCTTGAACAGGCCTCCTATGTCACAAAGACATTTTAACCCCAGGGAGACTACCTGTATATCTTAAGGATAAATAAACAAAGGGAGACCACATTTGAATAATGACTTATTGATTTGTGGGATGAAGGGGTTTGCATGCAATTTCTAATTTTTTTCCAGCCATTTAATTCCAGAAACAAATGACAAAACAACCTTCACATAATATACACATTATAAATTCAAAAGGGAAGATCACAGCTCCTCCTCCTTATCTTCATATGCCACTTATTCATCTGAAACGAAATGAGCTTTTCTGCAGCGTTTGTTTTCTCCACAGTGAAGACAGCTCTCCCCCCAGAAAAATAAGTTGAGCCACAGACACTGTGGAGCCAGGTCATGTAAATTTAATTCTGTGTCTTTGAAGCGCTTCCCTTGCTTTTGTGGAGAGGGGAGAACAGTTCTCACCTTTCAACTAAGCTTCTCAAAAGATGCTTCAGCACACGCTAAGAACATCTTAAAGGTGGGGATGGGGGGGGGGGGGTGATGTGATTATTGCCCCCCCCCAGCTCTGTCTGTCAGGTTCTGTCTGTGTGTTTGATGTGGATCAGATCAGTGGCCAGCCTTGGGTATGTTAGCAGAATTGCTTTGTGAAGAAACAGAATGCAAGACTGTGCCTCACATACACCAGGGGGCGGAGGGGGTCTCCAGTAGTAACCAAGCGAAGACTGCAGTACTTTCTTCCTAGCCCAGGACTCAAACTCCTGATTAAGCCCATTGACTATCCCTGGTCTTCAATCAGAGAACCATGATTAATTGAATCAGTTGTTTTAGTGCTGAGGTAGGCCTGCACCCTTTCTTGTTTCTGGAAGGTCTTGCCTTTGATTTTACCCCTCAAAACAAATCCTCAAAAGACTACCATAAACTTTGAGTAAAAAAAGTTTTAAGATTCCCAGCAACTAAGACGAACTGTACCAGGTCTCGCAGAGTACCACGTTCTACAAAGGGTTTACTTACAAAGCTGCATTTTAGGCGTTTGTAGAGAACAAGATGGAGGCAGTCACTTGAAAGAACAGTGTGCTTAAATCTGGCTGTTTGAGTAAAGTTTCTCATGAAGTTGCACCAAGACAAGACTTTCAGTTCTGCACAGCAGAGTGGAAATGCAAATCTGTCTGAGGTATAACCTTGAAAGCTCCTACAAGGGAAGTAACAAAGGGATAACAAAGTGACAGAAGAATAAGGTGTGTTCTCTGTGGACTGCCCTGTGTTCTACATCTGAACCCATCATAGGTGGCTATGGAGATGTGTTTGTGATCCAGGTTGAGGGATGTGGGTCTGTTTCCCTGTTCATCAGAGTCCGAGGCTCGTCTTGGTCCTGTGGGAGTATATGGAAATCTACTGAAAGCCCACACCGGCACAGTTAGTTCCCACAACACAGTGGCTTTGGTGTCTTAGCCCTCTCTTGTGGTTCTTCAGTGGATTATGGCTCAGGTAGCTGTGTGGTATAATGGTTACAGAAACTAGGTGGTTTGGTCATGCAGAGACCACAGGTTCAAATCCCAAATGGGGCAAAGTCATTGCATAGGGTAACGTGGTGTAATTTTTCCTGAAGCTTACCATTGTGTATGCAAACATATGCTGTTTGATTTTATTTATTTTTTTGTGAATAAGGGTTACCGTTGAGGGAATATGAGATACTGCCACCGTTTAGTTGGGGAAGGCTGGTGGTGCAGTCCACGCTCAGCTGGCAACTGTAATGTGACACTGGAGGGAAAGCATGTCGTTAGCTTGCATTGACCCCCCCAGCCCAACCCCCTTGTTCCCAGCCACTGTTTTGTTCCGCTCGTCTCCGTTTACCAAGGATACACGAGAACCGCCTCAGTGCGTCCGCCGTTGTGGAACGGCAGAATCTGTCCCCTGTCCCCGACGGCGCTTTTTAAGAGGGTGACCACGGTTCGCTGGAGCTCAACACCCCAAACCGCAGGGGGGAAAGATATCTAACCGACACTCTGCTGTTTTCATGGCCGTGGTGCTAAAACCAGTGATCTGCACACTGGTAATAGACCATTATATTGCAAATGAGTTGTGGCATTGTTCGGGAGCAAATGTGAAATTGTAGGTCCCTCAGGTTGGGTTCCCTAATGGTTTGAAACATTTAAAAGTTTTGTCTAAGGAAAAAAACTTAGATAATTTAATTGGAGCTCAACTTTATTTTAACCCTGTGGAAAAAGGCAATGAGATATGAAAATTTAAAAAAAAAAACAGACAAAGATTTGGGTGGAACGAAAAAAATCACTGTTTTTCTTTTAATTAATTTTTATCAACCTGCCGAGATGGCACCTGCTGGAGTGGGAACAATGCTTTAAAAAATAGCAATGAACAAAAAGTACATATTCTTTATGGCCTAAAACTAGTTAATTCCTCAACTTGTCTTTTTGTCGACTGTGGGTCTACAACAAAAAGAGGAATCTGAACATCTCATTTGATTTGTTTCTACAACTTGCTCAGGGATGGTTGTGTATAAAAAGTGAAAGCAGGCTCATACAGGGATGGTTCTTAAGTGCATGCTGAATACAGATTTGCTTTCATTTTTTTCCAAGTGCTGTAAACAACTTTTATTTCCAACAGTCGAGATGTGGGCAAAAAGACGAACCGAGCTGAGCAGAGTGTTCTGTCTTGTCTGTTTTATTGTTATAAATGCACCATTCCACTGAGTGTTCGTAATTCACAGGATCGGTTAATTGCTAAGAATGCTGAATCACTGCTGCCAAGGAAACCGAAACGACAAAATGACATCATACACTGCAGCTTCACTGAGCAGGTGCCTCTAAGGCACAGGTTCAGAGTGAAGGATGCTGGGTAAATATCTCCATGTATGTACAGCCAGTGAGAATTCCGAGGCTGAATGAAACAAGCCAATCAAGATGGGCCCCGCCCCCTCTTCCGATCTGATTTGCCTACAGAAATCCAGCAGACATTCAGGGGAAGATTTAGGGCTACATTTAACTTGTAGCACCAGCTCCCATTGATCTCTGACATACACTAGTGTGAACAAATTAACATCTGTTCAAAAATCAATTTGCCACGTAATGAACGTTCTCTTCTGGGTGCTGCTTTGCAGCAAGCGCAGTCATTGTGTGAAAGTAATGTGCTTTCATCTGAATTATCTGTTTGAAAAAAAAAAAAACTATCTTCAAAAGATAAAAGTAAAATTAACGTTAACATATCCTATAATAAATGCCTACAACATTATTATTAATAAGAATTTATGAATATGTTAACAATAATAATATATTGTTAATATTTGTTTCTATTGTATTGTTTTTTTTATCACCAGAGACACATCTGTAATTTGATAAACTCTACTGAAAATGATGCTGTTTTTTGCTGTTAGTCTTAAAATACTTCAAATGCAGATATCTGTTCTAGATTGTTCTGTGAAATGTTCTGGTGGCAAACGCCATGGAAACTTGACTGGACGCAGTCGGCATGGTCATGTTCGCTATGCTCCTGCAGTAGAGGCACTACCATCACCATGGTGACACCCACCAGCAATTGATTCAGTGACAACAAGGGAGACAACAGCAGCTGCAGCAACAATAAAAACAACAGCAAAAAAAAAAAAACTTCCTCTGATAAACAGTTTATAGAGTCTATATACATGATAATTAGTGCCTTTTTTTATGATTGCGAGCAGTCTACTGGACACAAAGGTGTATGGAGCAGCTGATCGATACACGCATTGCTAAGCTCCAGCTGGCCTCGGTAAATGTAAATTTTACAACATGAACTCATTTAGAACTAATAAACTTTACGGTCGAAAAGGTTAGGTCAATCTGAAAATGATAAATTAAAACGGGGTTCTGTATTGATCCATTTCAGTAACTGTAAACACTGAACGTACCGAAGGTTATCCGCTGACTGTTTCACAATGCTGTGATTTAGAAGTTCAAGCAATAATGAAGTATGTATGAGTTTACACTGGCATTGTTACATAGTATTGGGAACGAATACATACTAAAGACACACGTTCACACTGAAAAAACAAAAACAACAACACACATGCACACACAAAACTTCATACATAGATAGCCATCTTTTCCCCATGATACATTAGCAGAAACAGAGGGGTCTTTCCATTAGTTTCTCACAGATAACCTTGTCATAAAAGTTATCGAAAGTTGCAAAAAGTATTTATTTGGCCGTGCAAAATTCTTAAATCGCCAAGCAAACCACTCACACACACACACGCACACACACACACACACACACACACACACACACACACACACACACACACACACACACACACACACACACACACACACACACACACACTCACTCACACCAGCTTGCATGCCTGGCAAAACACAGCCAGCTAAACTTTTCCCAAGGGTTCAGTTTCATGTTCTTATCGGTTCTCTGCAGGCAAAAACCGAAAGAAAAACCTGAATGGAAGCAAAGGTCCAGTGGGACACTAAACGTCTGGCCCAGAAGGGCAGGGAAAATTGGTGAAAGCGTTTTCAGGGAGGGAGCGGGGCTCCTCCATTCTGCCATGGGAGTTGGCGGTTGGCTCTGTGACTATTGTAGATTAGCTTGCGGTGCGGTGCAGTGCGGTGCGGACACATGGCCCGTTCACCTGACCGGCCGAAGCTGACGTCCGCCGTCTTACACCGGTCCCCGGTTAAATAAAGAAGGTCACGGCCCGTCCGTCTCTTAAACGGTTCAGCTAATTCCGATTCCTGGTCCAGCTGACCAGTGACAGGAAATGCCCATTTACAGCGAGGCTCGGCGACTTCCTGCAGGCCAGAAGGGAGTTTCTTAGTCACGACAGATAAGATACACAACTCAAAAAGTGTGTGTGTCTGTGTGTGTGTGCAGGTTTTCAGCAAATCTCTGTTTTTTATAGCGTCATTTAGAATCATGGCTGTCACACTGTGCTTCGCAGCAGAAACTCTCCGCAGGGAGTAATGACTTTGAAAAAAAAAAGGCAGGAAAGCACCCGATACTCATTATGGCCTCTGCAGGAAAAACTGTGAAATGAATCCTTTACTCCTTAACAAATGAGGAAATTTGCCTTCTGATATAAAAGGATAAAGGAAGGAGACAAGACCATGAGCACAAATAGACATGAATGACTAGAGCAACAGAAATAACCTGTGCATTCTGCTAGCCAAGGAGATGCATCTCTTTAGAACTGGGAAAGAGGCTGAGTTGCTGGTCCCCTCCCTGTTTCTGTCTCAGCCCACTGGAGCTGGAGGGTAAATTCCCAAGGGGAGAGCTGAGGTTTGCCCTCTGGGGTCACGGCTGGGATCTTGGGGTCACTGTTAGCGCAGGCTGCCCTAGCGCTCCATTGAGGATGCTCCTCGCCCCTGGAGATCAACTCCTGATTGGCTTACAGTAAGCAGCATTCCTCTGCTCTGCTGCCATTTACTGCAGAGGAGCTATGCATTATGGGATATATCCTAATATGGCAATGGTAGCCTTAATCAATCCGGGACTGACAGTTACCTGCTCTCATTTTACCTACTGCCAGTTTTGTGTGTTTGTTTTGGGTGTTTTATTAGCTTTTTTTTTTAATCACCTTCACGTTCTTAACCCATCTCATTTTTGAATCTTTCTGTCATTGACCCTCTATTTTGTAAAGTGATCATAGAAGTAATGCTCATTAAATTGAATAAAACTTAAACCTTGTTTGAAAAGTAGATTTGATTTAAAACTCAACATTCCAGAACTCCACATTTTGCAGTGTAAATTCCAGAAGGTTGCAGCGGGTTCTAAACCCAACGTAGACACAGGTACTGCAGATATACCCTTGAGCAGAGGACTTGAACTTGAAGAGTCTCAGTTACAGCCCAGCTTTATAAAAGGATAATATGCAGAAAAAAAAACACATAAGCCGCCTAAAGTCACCCTGGATATGAGAGCGTCTGTTTGGCAAATTAATATTTTTGCCTGGATGATTTTCAGGTCACAGGAGGGCAGAGCCAGGCGTAGGGAACACTCGCGCTCTCCCCTGTCCGACACGGTGGAGGATGGCGGCTCGACGAAACTCATTTTCTGAATACACGTCCCCGTGCTGGCGGCTTTACTGCTCCCGCGTGGGGTGGGGGGTGATGTAGGGGGGTTGGAGGGAGTGAGAAAAGATGATGAAAGTAAAGACGGTCTCCTCAGGGGGTGAGGGACGAGGCCATCCATGGGGGCCCTGATTGCAGAAATTGCAGATGTGGGAGTCTAATCCCCAATATCGCCGCCGCAGATGGCAGGGCTGTCCAGAGGAGGCGTGCTCTCGTTAACCAGCTGTCCGTTCTGCTGTCCTGCTGCGCCGTCAAGGTCACGACCCTGCCGAGGAGGGTGTCTGATCTCACCCAAAAAAGGGCCGGTGTTTCTGGGGAGGGAAGGGTCTGAAAGAAGGCTTCCTGATTGGGGGGATGTAAAAACATAATGGGGAAAATTACATTCCATGTATGGGGGGATATAAAACACAGGAGATTTTAAAACGAGGTTTCAAGTGGTGGCTGAGTACAAATTTATGAGTCAGAAATTTTACTCGAATAGCTAAATTTATGTGCTGTCTTCCTTAAAGTGACAGCCTCCATCCTGTTCTTTCAGAATTACCAAAATGCAATTTCGTTGAGTGGTACTTCTTCAAGACAAATGTCAGGGTAGTTACTGGGGCTTTTTTGACTTTTTACCCAGTTTTTCGCACATTGACCAAGCTTCCATTTTGGTTCTGTGGGGAGAAACAGCGTTGCCAGACAGTGGGACTGTAAAAAAAAACTTAATTTGGTGATTGTACCATCTATGGATGTAAATAAAATATAGGGATTTTAAATGAAGGTATAAGGGAATAATCTTTAAAGTTTTGTGGTGAGGATTTATTCTGAGGAACATTTTGGGGGGACAGAATCAAAAAATACTGACAGTCCAATGTCAACCAATCAAAGGTCTTGATTGAAGACCAGGATTGGCTGATTGACTGAGTCAGGTGTTTGAGTGCGGGTCTAACAACAAAAGCCCAGCTCACACTGGCCCCTCTGTGATTAGATTGTAAACGAGTTATAGACCTGAGAATATAACCAAGGCCTAGTCATTGCAAAGCAAGAGTAAAAATGTATGCACTATCCATACATTGATGCACTATCGATTACATACTTATTCACTTGCATATTTACTGTAACTTCAGGAAAAGAACAATGCACAAGGACACAATAACTGTACCCCACCTGGGAATTGAACCAGCAACCTCTAAGGTCATATTGCCAGTTCTCTTAACATTACACTACGCTGCCTAAATGTCAAAGAGGAGCACTCCCCCCCCCCAACCCCCTTAGTTTTCTATCAGGACAGGGAAGCAGGAAGTCGTTAAAGTACTGTCCCACTCAGGTGCCATCAGATGGTTTAAGGTTACCGCTCCGAAAAAGGAGGCAGAGGCAGGCCATCCCGATTCTGTCCTCCCCTCTCCATCCCTCCTTTTTCTGGAATAAGATTGAGCAAGTGGTGCCACTTTGATTCTGAATGTCGGGGGGTTTTTCTATGGCTTTATTGTTATTCTTATGATTTCATTAGCATTTTCATGGATTTTGCTGAATAGTTCAGTGGATGAACTGTATTAAAGAAGCATATTAAAATTCATAAATAGACAGACAATAAAATCAAAACAGTAGGTTTGGAAAATGGGGGGGCACTGGAATTAAATATATGATTGTAATGTATATACATTTCTTTCATAATATTAATATTAATAGTTGGAGAAATGCTTGATAGGAATGTACAAGTGTGCTGTGTCTTCATTATAAATCGAACTCTTCCTGTGTTGTGGTTTAACAACTGAATACCAGGAATTAAAACTATTATTGATAATCATTAAGAGGAATTAATTAATTAATCAATTAAGGGATAAATAATTTTCCTTTGTTCAGACTGAAACACGCAACAGGAGACGGGTCGATCACTGAGGCAGAGTTGACGGCTGATGGGCAGGATGGTTTTGGTGAACTGCAGTGATGTAAACAGAAATGCAGTAATCCTTTATTTTAAGCACCCTTAATCTGTCATTACAATGTGCGCGTCATCGCTTCCAAAGCTGCACCTGGATCCCAACATTTCACTGTCCGTGCCAATCTGTCTTTTCTCATTCCTTACACACACTGCGCTCACTGATTGACACACACTGACAGTACAGAACAGAACAGAACAGAACAGACAGACATGCACATATCAGTACATCCTAAAACACGTACACCCATAAATACAACCACGTAATACATAGAAACACAAGCACATATACACTCTCATTGTATATAAAACACAAACTGTTCATTTGCATACAAATACCTGAGTATTCATTTAGCATATTAGCTCTGGGTGCATATAAATGTGTGCAGATATTTGTTTGCTGTACAGTGTAGTGTACATATGTATTGAGATGAAATTGCATATGTATGTGTGTGCGTGTGCGTGTGTGTGTATGTGTACCCCATTTTTGCCATTCATGAATCAAGCATTGTCATTGGAATATCATTAGATCTACTTTAGCAAATGCAATTCCTTATGAAGGATGACATAACACGCATTATGTAAAATGCCATTGTCACATAATGCATGATCATTCTTGCCTTCACTTTGGTAACATTTAAGATCTATAGTGTTCTTACCTCTTGGATGTCTTTATTGTGCGATTTATACTTGAAGGGCAACGTGGTTTTATGGGAAGTAGCAGTTCATGGGAAAAGTTTAGGGTGTTGTCTGAAAATATCTGTTCCCAGGCTTTTTCTTTAACAACCTATGATTGCTGGACAGGACAATTTTGGAGAAGCTTTGCCAGGGTGACATCTGTCTAACTGAAACACTGACCTTTCATCTCTCCTGTCTGTCTTACAGGTCTTGGCCATTGTTTCCATCCTCTTCATCGTCCTGTCCACCATCGCCCTCTCCCTCAACACCCTTCCCGAGCTGCAGGAGATAGACGAGTTCGGGCAGGCCAACGACAACCCCCAGCTGGCCCATGTGGAGGCGGTGTGCATCGCCTGGTTCACCATGGAGTACCTGCTGCGTTTCCTCTCTGCACCCAGCAAGTGGAAGTTCTTCAAGGGCCCTCTCAACGTCATCGACCTGCTGGCCATCCTGCCCTACTATGTGACCATCTTCCTGACCGAGTCCAACAAGAGCGTGCTGCAGTTCCAAAACGTCCGGCGCGTGGTCCAGATCTTCCGGATCATGAGGATACTCCGCATCCTCAAGCTGGCCCGCCACTCCACAGGTCTGCAGTCGCTGGGCTTCACCCTCCGGCGGAGCTACAACGAGCTGGGCCTGCTCATCCTCTTCCTGGCCATGGGTATCATGATCTTCTCCAGCCTGGTTTTCTTCGCCGAGAAGGATGAGGACGCTACCAAGTTCACAAGCATCCCGGCCTCCTTCTGGTGGGCCACCATCACCATGACCACGGTAGGGTACGGCGACATTTACCCACAGACGCTGCTAGGGAAGATCGTGGGGGGGCTGTGTTGCATTGCCGGGGTACTGGTGATCGCCCTACCCATCCCCATCATCGTCAACAACTTCTCTGAGTTCTACAAGGAGCAGAAGAGGCAGGAGAAGGCCATCAAGAGGAGGGAGGCCCTGGAGAGGGCCAAGAGGAACGGTAGCATCGTCTCCATGAACATGAAGGACGCCTTCGCCCGCAGCATGGAACTGATGGATGTGGTGGTGGAGAAGGAGGACAAGCGCTTCTACCAGGAGAACCACCTGTCCCCCAGCCGCTGGAGCCCCGCCAAGCATGGGGGGTCCGATGGCAGCCCCGCCAAGTCCCTCGACATTAAGTACCAGGAGGTGGTCCAGCTGGGGTCTCCGGTCCGCGGGCACAGCCCAAGGGCCAGCCCCCAACGGCTCAACGCGCAGAAGCTTGAGGAGATCTACAACCAGATGACCCGGTCGCCGTCACCGACGGCCTTCAACCGCAGGGCAACCCCTTCACCCCGCCGTGACCGGGACCGTGACCGTGACCCCCCACCGAAACATGAGGAGGAGCTGGAGATGAAGGAGGTCCCACCTCCCCCCTATGACAACACGCCCAGTTCCGACCCCCCTCTGAGGGACCGGGCCCTGATGGAGGTGAGGAGCATTTCAAGCGTCGACAGCTTCAGTAGCTGTGCCGCAGAGTTCGCCGATTCGGAGAGGGGGGAGAGGGGGCCCCTCCTCCCGGAGGGGAGGCAGCCCAGGGCCCCACCCCCACCCCTGGACCTCAGCCGTATCTCTGCGGCTACCGAGGGTGTGAGCGGGAAAGGGGCGGTGGTCAGGGATGGCCTGTATGAGCTCGTCCACGGTGGCCCAGATGGTGGTGGTGGCAGTAGCGGAGGAGGAGGGGCCGTCTCCACCTCCCCCGGTGAGGACAACCCGACCTTCGACCGCATGGTGGAGAACATCCGCAGCTCCCTGAGGGGTGGGAACCCTGTCAAGACGCGGGGCCTCAAAGTCAACTTCATCGAGACGCCGGGCGAGTCGCCGCAGCACGTTAGCATCGTCCTTACGGAGGACAGGCCGACGTCTACCGAGGACCAGGAGCCCCCACCAGGAGGCGACAGTGAGAAAGGAGCAGCCGAATGCTCTGAGGACTGCCCTCGGGAGGACCCTTCCTCCTCCTCCTCTTCCTCGGCGGGCCTCAAAGGGAAGAATCACCTCGAGGATCTGGGCGTAGCGGCGGCCCCGCCTTCCCCTAAATCCTCTACGGCCGCTCAGAACTGCATGCTGGGAGCGGCCAACGCCGTCGGGGAAGGGGCGCCGGCCGACGGCAGCCAGAGCGGACACAAAGCTGAGAACCACATGTTCTCCCCCGACATCCACATAACGGCGAGTGACGGCAGCCTGTCCCCGCCGTGCGAGACCAGCATGTGAGCGCCACGGCAACAGGGCCAACAGAAGGGAACCTGCTTAGAGTTCCTGTCGGTCTGTACATTCGGGGGATGGGGGACGCTGACATAGCGACACGGGGACGCACTTGTAGCATGGCATGACAGGGTCCCCTTCAACCGCATGGCTATGTGAACGGGACCGACAGGACTGCCGTTCTGTGCAGACAATCAAATTTTTCAGAAAGCGGGTAAAAACGTTCAGAACCTGTGTTCAGAGCCAAACGCCATGGCAGAGTGAGCAGAGGTGTAAACCAACTGTAAATATTAACCATGTATTATTCCTATCGTTACTATTTTCTTTTTTGTAGAACAGCACAGAGAGCAAAAAAAAAAACTTTCAATGGCATGCATTAAAAAACGTAAATCATGGCTTAGATTCAGTGTAAATATGGTGGACGAAAAGATAACAGTATGGAACAGGGCGAAAAGGGAAGGACATTCTCCTGATTTCTTTTTGTTAACGCAAGTTTCGTGGTTTTTGCGCACGAGACTTTGGAAAAACTGCTGCTGAGTTCCTCCTTTCAAAATTTCACACAACATATCAATACTGACTGTGGATAAGGTAAAGATACGTTTTCGACGACTTTGTTGAGAACTGTAAAGATGCTACCTTTGCTTTGCGTTGTAATTGGTGTAAATGTTTTGGTAATGTTTTTATTTTCTGTCAAGATCATAGACCATAGACTTAATGACCAGATCACATTACAAAGATGGGAAAATAATTTTGCTATTTAGTTGCCAAATACTTTCCCCAATATGAAATTAAATGTAAACTATCATAGTATACATTTTCCTTATGGGTGCAGGAGTGATAACAAAGAGAAAAAAAAACATTTTCTTCCGAATGCGGAACTTGTTTTGCCTCGATTCTCAAAAAAAATCTCATGACAGATTGTAAAATATCACCCATGGACATCCATCCTGTTACTGTCTGTATGAAATCAGTGTTTTTTTTTAAGTCCACCGTCAAGTGACTGTTTTAACAACAGACGCAAAACATATCAGAAACTAGCTCTCAAACAGGATTAAACTCATTTTAAAACAGGATTATGATTTGAGTCTGGTCATTAAATCTTACACTTGCTCTTTATAGTTTGTCGTTTCAGTTAAATGTTACAAAGTAGGAAAAGTAAGATGCTTAAAAGTGTCAGAAGACCAAAAAAAAAAAAACAACTTCATGTTTTGTTGTTCTTTTTTTACAAGTTCTTCATCCCCATGGCATTGCTGTTTAATGGCAGTGAGACCTCTTTGTGCTGTACAGCTCAGTACGTAGCACAAAACCCACGACTTATTGTTATTTTTCCCCATGGATGCTTGAGTTCAGCATGGGGTCATATCCAGCCTGGACACAGACAATATCAGCTGTTTGTTTCTGTCAAGCTCAGTTGGTGTCTGATCGTGTCAAGTTGCTGCGTTCTTTTTTGTTTTGCTTTATTAATCGCTGTAAATTAGCATGTTGCTCTGTGGACTAAAACCCATTTTTAGTCCGACTTAATCCCAGAGTGTTTCTCTCCCCTCCCCCTCCCCCCTTCCTCTCTTTTCGCTTTTCATTTATCGCAGAATGAAAATGTTGCCTTTATGTTCAGAGGGACTGCTGGGAGAGAAACTCCCACTTTGCGTAAGGCGCTGAGTGTTTTTTTTTTGTGTTGTTTGTTTTGTTTTTAACACCTTCCCGTGTCCAGGTAAACTTGCACAGTACAACAAGGATTAGCCATTAGCGGCGGCCATCTCAGATAAATCCGAAGTGGGAGGTGCAATACGAGAAGAATCACGCCAGCCAGGAGCCAAGGCACTTTATTCGGAAACTGTGTTAACTTCTGTTTTTTTTTTTCAATATACAGTATTTATTTATTGAAGGGAAATGGCTCTCTTGGTTTCGAACAGGAAGACCTTGTCTTTTGTCAGGACGAATCTCTTATTAAACTTAGTTCTACTTTCACATATATTGTGGCTGCCATAACCCAGTAGACCTCTCATCAGGTTTGCTAATACAAAAATCTAGGACACAAGTATTCTAATAGAACTATGAGGGGCTTTTATATCCTACACCATATCAGATAATACTTATATTGTACAGTATATATAACTTAGATTGTATATATATAAATATAAATAATTTGCCACATATGATATGATACAATTAATATGAGTGATAAATGCAATTTGTTTTTTGTGGATTCACGACTATTGAAAAATGCTTCTATTTTTTCTAAAAACACAATTAAAAGCAGGACCACAATTTACTCCTGCCAAAAAGGGTGGTTGAAATTATGTGTGCCTTTTCATAAAGAATTATTTATGAGAAGGTGAAAAGTCTTCTGACTTTGGTCATATAGCACTGTAAAGCAAAATACAAACATAGACAAAAAAAAAAAAACAAACAACTTTTCTATAGGATGAAATCAGGTCTGTAAAGTATAATATAGATGCAAGTGATGCTGTTGAGTTCTCAGGTTTTGTATATCTGACACTGTTGAAATGGCATGGTTTTCTTCCTCAGTAATGCTAATGATGTTGTTGCATTTTAAAAACAGTTCTATCATTTGCCTGTGTGACATGCTTGGTGAGAGGGTCAGGCGAGTGTGGTGTGTTTCCCATAACTGTAACCCCCCCCCCACCCCCATCAGTTATCTTGGCTAAAGAAACACAGGCTTCAAGGAATGTGGGAAAGTCGGGGTCCTCGAGGTTCTCCGCACACCGTCGTAGATGGAGGTTGGCCTGAGAATGTGCCGTGATCACTGTACCCAGTAGATGGGATGCAATCACTGAACCAGATAACACTGCCCTGGATGCAGAAATCTGTCGGTGACGTGCACCACTCAAGCAAGAGAAAGCTAACTAGCCAGGCGGCCTGTCTGGCTAAAAGTGCGATTTGAATCGTTTTCGTCTCCTCACTCTTAAGAGCGAATGAAAGGGTAGCCCGCAGGCACGTGACTAGCGACTGAGATTGAGGCGGGGTGCGTTCCCAAAATCGTTCCTTTTTCCTTGCACCTTCTGAGAGCGATCGCGCCACAGCAATTGTCCGAACAGAGGCACAGATACAAAACTAGCTGAAAACACCGGCTGGGACAACTACCTGCAATTCCCTCGCTTGTAGTGGTACGATGAGACAAACACAAAAATATCAAATGTCCCTACGCTGAGTCGGCGAAGATAGGCTAGTAAGTTAATAATTTCATGCAGTGATCCGTATATCAGCTTCCCTGACGATCCTGTAATGTAACTTTTTATGGCAGCTCAGGGCCACTGAAATCGGGAGTTTTTGTTTTGCTCTTTTTTATTTTCATGTCATGGCTGACATTATCATTGCTATGTTGATTCTGTTGGGCTGTCAGCATGCCTACATGCGAACGCTATTTACAGAAACAGGCCCCCCACCCCCCACCCCCACTGTTTCGATCAGAAGAAGAGACGCGATTGATTTTTGTTCTATCCCGGGGATGGCTCGTGTGCGGTGAACGCCGTGAGCCAATGACAAAAGGATCCGCACAGAAAGGCGATCGGTCTCATGAGATCGACGGAAGCTTGTTTGCGAAATCTTAATACTGCACCGTTCTTTTCTCCAAAGGATTCCTTTTCCCTCAGCACCTCTTGACTTTTAGTTTTCACCATATTTATGTTGTTCATACATTCCATTCCGAAATCCCCTCCACATCCTTGCTACAGTGTGTGTTTCCATGTTCCCTATTTTCCTTTTAACCAGCCTGTCTCGTTATTACCTTGTTATGTTTTTTTGTCTTCTGGGTTCTTTTTGGTTTGAAAGGATCCCGTTTTTGACTCGGTATCCATAGATCTGAGCGGCAGACTGTCCCCCGTGTGAATCAGCACCTTTGTACGCACATAGTAGAGTCTGTGCAATCCGTGTGACCACAAAGAACATTTTGTTATTGTACTGTATTATGTCTTTCATTTCTGTAAAAAAAAAGAGCGACAGCATTGTTTTCCCCTCTTTAGGGTATGTTAGCATATGCAGGATAAGAAA
This sequence comes from Albula goreensis, assembly GCA_022829145.1. NCBI lineage: Eukaryota > Metazoa > Chordata > Actinopteri > Albuliformes > Albulidae > Albula > Albula goreensis. The sequence continues at coordinate 44,521,083 of CM040743.1, read as the reverse complement.
TAAACGTGTATATGACTGACATGCGTGAACTGTGTATGGATATCTCTCTCTACCTCCTTTCTTCTCTCTTTCTCCCCTCTCTCTGGTAGACTGTAATTCTTTCATTCACTCACAGAAGTGGAACCCAGAAGTGACAAATCCAGCATAAACCAGTTTCAGGAGGCTGAAACTAGTCAGAGCTGGTCTCTTGATGGTCTTGTTAGTCAATGGAGAAGGTTGCCTCTGGCTGGTGTGCAACTCAAGCTGATGATTAGCTAGACTGTAGATAGCCAGCCCTGGTCCTGTAGAGTGAGAGTGTGTACTGGTTTTTAATATTACTTTGATACTTAATTAGTCAATTAGTACAGTTGATTGCACAGTTAGCTTATCTCCCTGGTTACATTGGTCTAAATGTCCTGCTAATTTTAAGGTGAAAACAAAAGCCAGTTCCCCAGGGCCAGGGCTAAAATGTTTTTTGATAGGCCCAAGAATAACCATAAAGACCATTCTGAGTGCATTAATTGCTTTATGGCGCTTTATGTATTTATCTACAAGTCAACTACAATATCCAGCTAATTAGCTGATAAAGCCTAGGCAACTGGTGGGAACAAAAACCAGAAATGGATTCAGTCCTCCGGGAAGGAGATCCCTGCTGCTGTGTTAGACAATGAATGTACTACATGGGTGGCCAATCCTGGTCCTGGTGACGCACACAGTCTGCCATGTTTTTGCTTTCACCTTAAAGTCACACAAAAAAAAATTCAGGTAAGGTGAAGTATCGTTCAATTAGCACAGATGATTACTCAATTAAGTGTTAAGTAATAATTTTTAAAAAAAGGATCTTGGTTGTCTGTATTTCCGTCACTGGGCTCTTTCTGAAGGAACAATGGGAGGTCTACTGCACAGACTCCAGTGTTTCCTGTCTGTTCTTTATTACCCGCTGTCATGGTCAAGAAAAAAAAATGTCCTTGTTACATAATGGAATGGAATTTTTTTGTGCTATGTGCTAATCTACAGCAGAGCATCACTGAGATTTCACCCAGTAAATCCCTCCATTCAGAAAAAAAAAAAAAAAAACCTTCAGGGATGTCAGACCTCCCACCCATCATCAGGTTTCCCCATGTGCACAGAATCCATTTAAAAATCCATTTCTCGTGTCAGCCGGATTCAATGAAAAATGAATGTCTTTGCGCTCCCGTTCAAGGCAAAGCGATACACAGAAAATGGGGGAGGAAATCCTATACAGAAACATGAATAACAGCTCAGAGCCATGCGGTTTTCACTGGGCGGATGCTTCGGGAAAGCCAGCTTGCACTTTATTAAGCCGAGATTTCTGTATCATAACATGGGCACTGACATGTTCTTTGCAAAGTCATGTGCGGAATATTGAGCACATTGAATTCCGGTTCAGTCTGATGTCCGTTTACATTACAGAGGTCAAATGTTACGTAATTGTGGTTAACCGAAAGTATAGCAAAACTCTATGCTGCTGCACACTAGCATCCATTGCTGTGGTGACTAGTGGTTCTAACTCTTAACTAGCCTCAATTCTCCAGTTACTGTGAATCCTTAAGTGTGTTCTCACAGGATATATAGAATCCATGTGAGGATATTTATACTGTATAATTATGTTGCAGGGTGGGTCTTAGATGTGCAAGGCATGCACATTCACAGGTATGCATACATTTACACACACACACACACACACACACACACACACACACACACACACACACACACACACACACACACACACACACACACACAATCATTTATGCAAATCTTTGAATCTTTGTATTTCACTGAAATGCATAGTCTTGGAAAGTCAGTTCTGTTTTGTTACTATTTTCCAGATAAGGTACATCTAAGGAGTCTTCACAATATGGCCATGCCGGCACTAGAGTTAGATTTTAGCCTGAACATCACTTTATATACATTTACAGTTGAGGGGGTATAAGTGAGGAATGTATCAGGTAAAAACGGTCATAAACAGGCGATAAAATAGGGCTAAATGCAAAGATTCAGTCAACCCGACCGTGTCCGCGCCACGTGCTGTTGCCTGGTAAAATTATCTTTCAATTGGTGGGGGAATAATGTGCAGTTAAGGGAGGGAGTACGGATTTGCGGTTTAATTAAATTCTCGATTGGAAGCGTGTGCAGTTAACCAGAGCCCTCGCGGAGGCAAACTCGAGATAAACATCTTCATTTCTAATTTAACCATGGGAGGTCTTCCCCGAACTGTATCTGCTCTCAGCCGAGGGGTGAAGTTCCTGAGAACTAGCCTGACCTCGACGCGAACGATGGAATTTCCTCAAAAATGGAGCGCCGCGGCTTCTTTTTCATTCTCGGCACATATTAGCAGTGGCAATAAATGGAAATTTATCATCTAATCATGGAGAGAGCGGCAAAAGCTCTCGATGAGGAAATTCTCCTGGGGGCCATTTCTCCCTGTGGAAACGGCCCATTAAATAGATTTTCTGCCGCGAGGAAATCTTATCTGCACTGCGCCACAGAAACGAAGGGGACGACTGTATATCTACGAGAGTGAGTTCGAATCCTCACAAGAAATTGATGAGAAAATAAAGGATAAAGCATGTGACTCATTTATCAACTTTTTTCATCTGCAGAGTACAGTATGGATGCATAACCCCTTTTCCCATCCCGCTGCTAACTGCTTTTCATTCAGTATCAGAGTATATGGAATGGACGAGGTGCAGTTACTGCCACATTTTGCGTGCAAGTCACAAAATACGTAAAATACATAAAGCCATTGTCTTACGTTCGTCAAATCAAACGCTTCGTCTGTAACACTGAGGAATAAAAACATTTGCTAAACGTACATGCAATAAACACAAACTAAACATATTTACTCAACATAAATAAAAACGGTAAAATTGTAATAAAAACATTCTATTTCTCAGTTACAAAATATGTTAACTGCATACAATATAGTACACACATTCACATGCTAATATTTACAGGCGACACAAAACAAAGATTTTTGTTGCTTTTGGTCTCATCTGCGGGTCCATAAATACCACTACACAAACACACTGTCTTCTTTGCATGCGAAAATATGTATCTAATTGACAAACTGTAAATCTCAACAGCAAAAATGGTCAGTCCTGTTTATTTGCCCCTATGTAGACAGTGACCCCTAGCGTTCACTCAACAGACATACACCAAGCCAGGTCAAACAACACAATTCACTCTAGCCTCGACTCATTATACCGAGTCACATTAAATCTATAATCCCTTACAGAATATTTCAAGCCAAGAAAATGGTGCAATCGCCAATGGGCCCCTTACAGCACTAAAATCCACTTTTAGCCCATTGCGCAAATGACCACGAGGGCGCATACTCTCTCCACTCCATGAGGGTGATGTCATCATCCCAAGTGGGATTGTGTTCTTATTGGGCTCCCTACATTAGTTCCAGTTTTAATGGCACAAGCGCCCTCCATTGGTAATGTCATTAATACAGGCACTTAAAGTGCTTCTTGGACAGCGAGCAGCGACGTAGTGTACTGAAAGAGCAAATGGAGAACTGGAAGTGACAATATCAAAAAGATTCCGAGGCTAAGTGACTGAGTGGGAATCTTACTGGGCTAAAATTCCAAGGCAGATTCGCTAGCATTTGCGCGGGCTGTGCATATATGCATGTCGTTCTCAAACATTCCTGGGTATTTACTCAAATTCATGTGGCCCATGCCCCCTTCCGAAACGCTTGGTGTGTATGCAGACGCTGTAAAAGGTCTTAATGAAAACCAACTTCACCGCTTCTGGCCGACTAAGGTTATGGTCTTGAGAGGGATTTTGAAAGAGTCATTTCTGTCGTTATGACACATGTTTTACCTTGATTCATACACGCATAATATTAACAGTCTATGAATAACCATTGGCCAGTTCGGCTAATTTGAACAATTTATCATTTCTCTGCACTTTGATGTGCTTATTGAAGAGAACATTCATACATTGACTTATCCAAGAACGTTATTGGCTGTAGATTAAGCTGCCCAGTCAGTCACTAACGTGAAAGAAATGGAAACATTTAAAATAACTGTCCACTAGGTGGCGACATGACTGCACAAATGGTCATTTTTACAAAAGTGGGATGGAGGCATTGCACCTATACAGTATTGAATGCTCGTGACACAGTTCATTTATCATAAATGTTTATTTTAACTTTATTGAACAGGCCAGCAAAGGATGTCCTACAAGAACCTGCAAAATAAAAAAATACAAAATATTAATTACACATTTTATGAACAGCAAGACCAAAACACATCAAAACTGACCAGCACATTAAACTACCTCGGCATTTACCAGCCCCCAAAAAATGGCCTACATATTTATATCCACATGAACAATTACTACCATGGAGCTCCAACATGAGTTTCAAGAATGAATTGCACTGTTCATAATTGTTTCGATTTTTATTATAACTTCTGAATAGCTACTGCTGTTCTTCACTATTTGCTCAACAATTAACTTCACAAGTGCAGAGAGATGTAAGTTGGAACTGTCCTTTACAGCAATTTACACTACATGATATACAATTTACGCTATAGTATAAAACAGGGAAGGCAAACACTATCTATACACAGAATGTGGAATCAAAGACAACTACAAACATTCTAATTATGAACCCACTACACCATCAACATTCTCAGTATAACCCGAGTACAGCTTAATAGTATTCTGAGTCAAACAGAACTGTAGCATCGCAGTGTTCCAGTCAGAACGGCCTCCCTGTCTGAATATGGAGTAGGACAGGCTAAAAAGCGAATGGTCAGAAGTGTGAAACTACACTAACCTAAAGCACAACCCTGCACCACAAACTAAATGAGAATGCTTCCAGTACCCTCCTCTTCATGGGCTGCTACAATACACAAGCCTGTCTGGGAGTCCCCTTTTTCCCCCTGAATTAATTCACACCATGTCCTGATCAGAAGCCATTTGTCTCTCCTTAGCCCCTGCTGCAGCCATCTAACAGATTACAATGTGAACAAGGTGACTGGTCGGAGACCTATACTTTAAATGAAAGCTGGAGGAGACTATTTCCATTAAAGATAATGCTGTAATTGAAGCAACAACAAAAAAAGAACTAACACCTGATCTGTGCACTGCCCAAGGAAAAACAACTCGCTTCCGGCCAACATCTAAATTTCCCAACAACTGCAAAAACATATTTCTCAGTAAATACAATGAATAGTTTTTTTTTTTCCCCCAATGTCTGAACCCTGTTCTTTAGGTGCATAATTTAAGTCTCTAATAGTGAAATGAAAACAAAACTCTGACCTGACTGGCTGCACTGTGATGCCATCATACTGTGATGTCATCATATTGTGACATCATCCCCCCGCCCTAACTCACCGGGTCAGCTCAGTTCATCCTCCTGATGAGTCTGTTGATCTGGTCCTCTCTGTTGCCTGCATCGCCTCCCTCCACAAAGTGGGTGGTCTTCTTGTTCATGCCCCCACGGGGAGAGGACAGCTTGAAGGGCCACAGGAAGTTGTTGGCCGCCTTGAAGTTCTTTCCGACGGTATAGATCTCGTGGATCAAGTCTTCAACGCAGATGATGCCGAATTTTGCTAAAAAAAAAAAAAAAATTGAAAAATTAACTGCTGCTACAATTGAGTACACAAATCAAAGACATCTCTCTGCCCTCTACACAAACTGCCACAGAAATGATGAGTGTAAAATAATGGCATCGCTTCACAGACAGGTGGCAGTGTAGTATTATGGTTAAAGATCAGAACCTTGAATCATCCAGTTTAACAGAATAGTGCTCGAGCCAATGGTCTGATTATGTGACTGAAGATTAAAATGAGTGAGTGTGGCAGGTCTGAGTGTTTCCAGCAGTGAATCAGCAATCATGCTTCACTCTGGGCTCCTGTCCCAGTAAGATTTGGGGGGCTGTCCTGTATCGCCTCAAAGGTATCCACCCACCAAACAGATGCTTTTCTCATGAACCTGTGGGTGTCTGCTGCGATAAATGAAGATATTGCGGCAATCGGTCAAGGGCTGTCAAATCAGTTTCCTTACAGCTACATTTTAAGTAAAAAAATCTGTGTTACAGATTGACTGGTCCATTGAACTACTTATGGAGCCAGGTGTGGCATATGCAATTGTGCCATACCGTTATAAACACATTATCACGGATGAAAGAAAAAAGGCGAGTGATAAACTAAAACGTGCCACACTTTTTACTGAAACAAACCAGCATCCCATGGCTATCTAGGAGAAGGTTCCTTCCTCCTTTCTTTCCTCTGTTGTGTTGGGAGTGACTCAAAGCAGGTGTAAATCTTTGAGAAGTATTACTTTACTCAAAAATGTGCTGGTACTTGGAACCGGCTATCGGTGTGGTGAGTATGGCTGGGTAAATGACAAGCCTGGCTGGGCTGAATGAACTGCCCTCTCCATCAAACGTTCTCATATCCATACTTACACAGAGTTTTCTCAATCAGGGCGTTGTCGGTCAGGGCGATGCGCTGCTTCTTGATCTTTCCATAGCCGCGCTTGTAGATCAGCTCACGCACTGACTTCAGGTTGGGATAGCTGGAGGGGGAAAACACAAACATAACACTGTTTATTTACCTGGCTGAGCAGGTGACACACACATACATCAGACCAAATTCTGGGGAAGGACACAAGCAAAAAAATGCAATCATGTAAGTGCTTTCCATTTCAATTTACTACTGGGGGTATTCAATAGGACCTGTGCACCTGACCCTACATCACTGCTTTCAATTAAAAATGCCTTTTAAATTTCTTATTTGGGAAAAAAAAAAAAAAACTAACTTCCCAAGAAACTTATACAATCTACTTTCCATTCAGGACAAGACCCTCTTCACTGAGCTGGGCTGAACCACAGCAGACAATTTTTCTGTATGAAATACGAAGCGTAGTGACTGAGCCTTGAACCCACAACCTCCTGGTCACTGTCCCACCAACAGCATAATCTAATGGTTGGAGAACTGGGATTGCAGCTCATATGTTTTAGGTTTGATTTCCAACTATGACACTGCCATTGTGTCTTTACACAACTGCTTCTTTGAACTCTGTTAACAGATGAGCTTACTTAATGTAAGACTGACTGTACAGCTCACTTTGAGCAAGATAGGAAATGCTAAATCCGTAAATGTTAACATTCTTGGGAGCCAGTCCATGGCTGGAGCAATCCTGTGCTATCAGCATTTCACTGATTTGGACAAAAAAAAACAGCATTTCAGGCAGGGGTCAAAAGTCCTAATTGGTGCCAAATGCCATTGATTCACAGCATTAGGGAGCTACACACAACAGGAGTTCACAAAGCGTCTTCATGCCATAATGAAACTGAAGATGACACTAAACGTTACAGTAAAGCTCTTGGTGAGACTTCACACACTGTTCGATGGTGTAACTGTCATTCACAAAATCAAAGAAAGTTGTTTTTCAAAAAACACAAGGCACAAGACAAACATGCATGCATGTTTCTAAAAGTCGTTTTACAGCTAAAGCCATTTTTTCCACTGCTGACAGGGTAGCACAGCAGTTAAAATAAGTCTGATTTCACCCAATTCCACACTGTTACTTCCTCATGACACCCACCCAATGGCAGAAAGTGAGGCTGAGTGCACAGCTGAAACTACCCACTGAAATTAGGGATGGGGCAGTGAAGGAAGCAACACTGAAATGGATGGAGCTGTCATGTTTTCTAGCATTAGATTAATCAGAGCCAATCACTGTTTTGCTCTGAAGAGCATAACCTTTGATTGGCTGAAACAAATAAGCGAGACAAAGGGAAAGGTTAGGCAGCTCACCCCCAAGCAATGTAGGGCTCGGCGATACGGAGCATGTTGATGGAGGCCTTGTTGAGCTTGACGAAGACGCCGTTGAAGATCTGGCGAAGACGGAGAAGCTGCAGCACCTTGCGCACTTTGGGGCTGACGCCGTTGATACTGGGGGGTGGAGAGAGAGCGGGGCGGACCAGAGAAAAAGGTCAGAGCCGATGCAGAGCCACACAAAGTACAAGGTAGCCCAGTGGCAGTGATGGGCGAGTGAGGTACTGTGACACCAGATATTGAGCAGCGCTACAATCACCTGTCAATCACTGACTTTTGACCAATTGAAATGCTTTTTGTCCTTTACAAATACACAACTATTGGTTCGAAAAAGAGAGTAACCGACAGATGATAGCTCCACCTGTTTTTTTCTTTCTTTTTTGGTGTTGCGGTACCTCATTCTCCAGTCACTATCAAGGTATTCAGTGTGGTTTCAGACAGTATTGGCTTAATTTCAACAATCAGTCACCATGGTCGATAAGACGGGGAAAAAAGATTGAGCATCATCAACCACAACACAGACAAACAGACGTATACCTCAGCTATTTCAAAGCTGAGCTGAATGAAAGGGAACCAGAATCACTTTCCATGCATAGCATCAGGTGTGTCAAACTCAAGTCCTGTAGAGACTCAATATCTACCAGTATTTTGTGGCTTCTTCTACTTATATGCCACTGGAAAACAAGTTTTGTATGAACTCACTGGTCAATCAATGACTGAACCCCAAAGCCACACAAAAACAAGTGGTAGATATGGGCCGATCTCCAGGACTCTTGTCTGGCACCCTCGGTTCCCTCTCAGTTCCTCCACCACCCCGCTGACGTACCCTCTGATCCTGACCACGAAGGCCAGTTTGGGTTCGGCGGGGACGTAGTAGTTCCCGACTTTGCGAGCCATCCTGGCCATGCGGACCTCGCGCCTGTACATCTCCCTGTACTCCTTGTGGTAGAACTCGGCCCTCTTGTAGATCAGCTTCCTGGTCACTTTGCGGCTCTATTGAAAGAAGGGACAAAACACAAGACTCAACATGAATGGCAATAATCAAGCCTGTTTGGGAGTACACTTTCACTTTAAACCAAATGTTACACATTAATACAGTTGTGTCACACTCCAAGGGGTATCTGCTGGTTTTTGGTGTCTTTCAGCGATTTTTTTGGAATGATGCTGCTAATATGAGACATCTACAGAAATCCGCAGCTATCCACAACGTGAGTTTTACACCACAGCGCTTGGAGGGAACAAGCACGATTAGCAGAATCTACATGATCAGAAGCAGAGACCGTATCCTAACAAGATTTGCTCAAGTAATAACGTGCCAAGAGGACATAAACTTCAAAACGGCACATCATTACGTAAAACATGAACCCTTAACTCCTCAGTGACCCATCTCTGCTTACCTTTTTCTCAGCCAGCATCTTCTTGATGCGGAGGGCCCTCATGGCCGCAAAGGCCTTTCGCCTTTTCAAAAGGCTTTCAGGGACCGCTGGTACCTTCTTCGGTCTACGTAAAGGGAGACATTGGCAAAGTGTTTCAAAATCATCACAAAAAAATAGCAAACAAAAAGAGTTGTGTAGAACAGGCCATTTACCATTACAGCTAATGGCAAGTGTATCAAACCAGGATGACCATTCTTGGTTAGCCGACAATGATACAACCAACCAACGCTTCCACCGAGCCGGCAACAAGTCATAGCATTTGGCAACGTCCTTGTAACGTGAAACTTATTTTCAATACTATCTATGTACAGTAGGATAGCTAAGTTGTTTTATGGCTAATCAACTAGATGACAACTATAGTGAAACAACACAGAGTTCTCTCCTGCATGACACAAAATTAGCTAAACTAGCTATAGCAAGCTAACGGATCTGCGTGGCCTCTGTAAATACAAGGTTAAGTTAGCTTTTTATTACGATCATTGCTAGTCACTGTTCTAACATTCAGTCAGATAATATATACAAACATAAATACATAACAGTGTACGGTTCTAGTTTTACACGAGTCCACGTTAAATAAGTGCTCGAAATATCCACCAAATGCACGTTTACGTGCACATATTTACAGCGACAGACACTGGTCCAAAAACCCAAATTATTGATTGTATAACAGCACATGAGTCATTAATATTAGTCTTGTCAGATATGTGTATATGTTTATTTTACATTCCTATAGAAAATGCAAAGAGATGAACGTTTATTTTGATGATGGGAACAGATTATAAAGACAACGAAATTGCACTCACTCTTCACCCGCCATTATCCCCACCGTAAAAGAGGGCCATACGCATGCGCGATCCAAATTTAAATGGCAATGGAGGCTAGTGTTGCTTTTTTACTGCCTGGATAATATTTATCAGTAAATACTTCACATAACGCTAAACATTTGGGTACCAGTGACTAAAAACAGGGAAAGAATATTTCAGAGTTAATTTGTTGAATATGTTGAATTCTGGGAGAATTAATCGGCTGTACAGTTTTAAACTACACATGCAAAACTTAAAACTTAAAAACTGACTTAAAATTGCTAATAAGGTATTTCATTTTTAATATTAATAATTTATATTATTATTTTAAACGCCACAACAATATATATTTATTCAAAAGTTGTGAGGATTCTTTATTTTGTTCAGGCGATAAACTTGCCATCTATAATATGGGGTCCTTACGTAGTACCTGCCTTTAAAAACAGTGAGCTCGCAGTGCAGTTGCAGAGTTAGGGCTAGTCTTGAAAGCAAGGTAGCTTGTCTGGTCTAGTGTATAACAGAAGTTTATGGTAACAACATTTACGCAGATAAGTGTATATATCGACGCTGATTACTTGTATCTAGTGTTAGGACTACATTATAAGTGTAGTCTAGGTACTGTCAGATAATTTCGTAATCTCTGGTAGTGTTGTGTTGCAGTTTTAGCTGAGTAGGAGATTACATTATCCAGTTAAGTGACCTAACGATAAACTTGCAATTTTGTAAGGAAGTTCACACAAATTGTGAGTTGTGAAAGTATTTTTGTTTTACCTCGATCGGAAAGTTGATCATAAGTTAACAATGAATATCGTGGCGGAGTTCTTAATGGTCACGTTGAAAGTGCTCTGGGCGTTTGTTTTGGCTGGGTTTAAATGGCTAGTGCGACCCAAGGAGAAGAGCGTTGCTGGACAGGTGTGTGTGATCACCGGGGCCGGTAGCGGACTTGGGCGGTTGTTTGCCAAGGAGTTCGCCCGCCGAGGGGCTGTGCTGGTTCTCTGGGACATCAACAAACAAAGCAACGAAGAGACAGCTGAGATGGTGCGAGAAATCCAGCGCGACTTGAACAGCTCCATGCTCAAGGACGGTAAGTTGGTTGTTGTAGCGAGCAAAAGCATTGGCAAAGTCACTCTCTGTCTTTGTCAAAGTGTATGAAAGCAAGTGCGCTTTTCAACTAAAGGCTGTGATGTGTTACTTGGATGTTGCTTTACACAATGCTTGTGAAGCGCGTGCAAACTGCTGTGGATGCAGATCTTTGTTTACATTGGATGTCCGTGATCCACGCTGCTCTGTTTCAATAATCTTTAACTGTTCTCTAGGGTCAGTGTCGTTCTTTGCAGTGTCAGTATCAGACATTCCAGATTCCAGACATAAAGATTTGACAGCTCATGTCAGCTCGATATCCTCGTACAACCCGTTAGATAGTTTATTCATTAGAAATATGTGGGGGTTAGCAGGGCATGTGAACTGAGGTTTGGTTACGTTTGCTCTGTAACTTGCAGTGGTTATGGCTACGGACGTTGTGTATTGGTATTGTAACTCCCAAATAGCCCGCACACTCTCTGACCTACTCTGATCGCCCTTGGCTGCAGATTGTGCGGGGGGTGTGCAGGAGGTGCCCGCCTTCAAGCCCCAGGTGTACACCTACGTGTGCGACGTCGGGAAGCGCGAGAGCGTGTACTCCACGGCGGCGAAGGTGCAGCGCGAGGTGGGCCACATCGATCTGCTGATCAACAACGCGGGCGTGGTGTCCGGCCACCACCTCCTGGAGTGCCCCGACGAGCTGATCGAGAGGACGATGATGGTCAACTGCCATGCGCATTTCTGGGTGAGTAGAGTTATGGTCTGGCTTCGCACTTCACCGACTCTGTTTGTAGTTCAAGATGTGATGTTGATTAATGAATTTTAACACCGTCCTCACGGATATGCCTTTACTCCTGCTTATTCATGAATTGTTTTTTTTGTTGTTGTTTATAACCCCTAAAATTCTCCCCTGGAGTTAAATTGCTCAGAGTGTACAAGTGAAATTGTTTCATACTCCATGGTAGCTCTATGGGTGTGAAGCACATTGATTTGCATTCAGGCAGGCACAGTGCAGTTTCTGATCTCTCCTGGAACTTAGCCTTGACTCCAGGTGCTCATTCTCTGATAGTGGCTGGATAATTAACTTTTATATCCTTGGCTCCCTGCAATGTGATTTGTGCAAACCACTGTATGATAATGAATCTTGGTGCTAAATCAGTTAAACTTTTTTTTCTTTTTTCTTTTTTTACACTCCCCACTCCCATTGTCAAGGGATTTGTCAGAAGTACAAACGGGCAAGTCGTGCTCTTTGTCATCACATGTGTTTGTCAGGCGATCTGCATGTATAATGAGCATACTGTAGCTGGATCCCTGTCCTTGGGCAGAAATGGGTCGACAGACTTCATGGTGTTCGGCACCAAAGCTGCGGTTTATAAAAGTAGACTTTTGAAGACGATGACGGTCCCGGTCTTATCCCGTCTTGTCTGGCTGACTCAACTGTCCTTTGACTGTTGCGTTGAGCTAGTTCACAGATGTTGGCTCCCAAGTGGTTTGATCGTTAAAATGCGCTCCCTTTGCAGGCCGACTGGGACGTGTAGCCTAGTGTGTGGCTAGTTTTATTGTTGTCTATGTCATTAGCCGAGTATGACTGGATGCTCATCTTGGCGGGATGCTTGGTGCTGGGAGGGTGAACAAAGTTTAGCCAGAGTACTCTGGGGTTACATTAGCACCCTCTAGCTGCTATCCAGGTAACTGCAGACTAGCAGAGGTGGGCTTTGAAGGTGAATCCAGTGTGAATTGGCTGTGAATTTTGGTTCTGGGCTGTCCCTGGAAGGATCATAATCTCCATTGTACCCTTTGAGCTGTTCAACCTTGTCTTGATGGAAACCACATTTTGCCGTAGTGGGAATGAGAGGATTTGGGGTGGGGAGGGGTGGTGGTGTTTCGCAAAGTAGAATTTAGGAGCTGGCCGACTTGCTTCCATAAATATTTTGAAGTGTGGGATTTTGCATTTCGCCCTATTCAAAATATTTACAAAATCTAAGAGTAATTTCTTCAGTTCGTACAATGCCCCTTCTGATTTGTTTTTGTTATTTTGGCCTTCTGACTTTCTTGCAACATGTTGCAAAGAATTTAGTCATTTTTATGTTACCCGAGCTAAGCTCTAACCCAGAGTTTCCCTCGGCGATGTCTTGAGAAATGCGGACGCAGCCGCTTTGGGTCCACAGCAGACCCTCGTCAGTTTCTGTGTGCTTCATTTGAGCACAGCTCGGCAGGGTCGGTTGTTTAATCTATGCATTGTGGGAAGGAAGCTACCGGGGAGGTGGTGTTTGAGATGAGATCAAAGGTAGACTCATGCAATGACATGGGCCCTATGTAGATTATTGATTTATTTTTTTTCTCTCCTTTAAATGGCACCCTGCATTCTTGACATGGATTCATGATGCATAACCCATGAAATTTGTGGAATTTTGTTTTTTGACAAGGGGGGTCTATTTTTTTGATTCCCATGAACCTAGCCTCTCTTCTATTTAATGTGGTGCTGACTAGCCAGCCACAAATCCTCTGTTCCTCCATATATCTGTCATGAAGGAGAGAGGGGACAGAATGAGCCATAATTGGGTTCCTGGTGTCTTTCTGATCATGCATCGCTAGACATTCTTCAGTCTCAGTCATTAGTTCTGGAAGACCGAGAGAATGACTCCTCACCCCCCGCCTCCCTTTGTCTCTCTCCCTTCCCAGACCACCAAGGCATTCCTTCCCAAGATGCTGGAGATGAACCATGGACACATCGTAACCATCGCCAGCTCCTTGGGACTCTTCAGCACAGCCGGGGTGGAGGTCAGTACACAAACACCAGAGCCGGAACAGTGTTTCTTCTCCATAAGAAGTGTTCCACATTCCACATTCCACAAATTCCCTGCTGGAACATTCTGTCTGTTATGATTCTCCTGTTGGCCGTTACAGGTTACATCACTGACTGGCTTTTTTTTTTTTTTTTTTTGCTGGTCGTTCAAATGCGGTGCTATTCAGATGAGAATTCCATGTACCCTTCTGAAATATAATTTTGGTGTCCTCAGTCAATGCTTAAGTACTTAATTTAAGTAACGAATTAGCTAAAGTATTTGCACAGCTTGATTCCCAGGCCTAAATTGGCATTTTTTTTTATAAAGTCGGCAAAAAACGCTTGCTGTGAACGGCCGTGTCGGAGCCTTGCTTTTAAGAGAAGGGCTTGTTCTCATTTGCGTGTCTCTCTCCTTCCACAGGATTACTGTGCCAGCAAGTTTGGGGCCATTGGATTCCACGAGTCTCTGAGCCACGAGCTGAAGGCCGCAGAGAAGGACGGGATCAAAATGACACTGGTTTGCCCATTCCTGGTTGACACCGGAATGTTCCAAGGCTGCAGGATCAGGTACGCCTACATTTGCCAATTGCCTTTGAATGTCAACCATCGTTTCTGAAAGTTGTAGATGGTAGCAGTTGGTTGTATATGGAGTTGGTCTTGTGAAAGAAACATCACTCATTTGTGTGATGCTGTGGTGGCAAATATCTTTACATAATACACATGAAGAGCATTATGGAGGGGTAGGCCTAATCACAGCAAAACCTTGCAGGTGCTGTGGCCCTCCAGGACAGTAGTTCTAACAGTAGCCTAATGTGAATGGAAAGGTTCCTGTGGACTTCCTGTTTAAATGATGTGGGCGTCTGTATAAGAGCTCACCTGTGTGATGCTCCATCCAGATAAGCCTCGGTTTCCCCATCCATTGATGCTATGGAATGGTAGCACATGCACGCCAGCTGGTTGTGTAGAAAGACACTTGATGTTTCCCCCTTTCATAGTTGAATCCTATTGGATGAATACTGTCTGCCATATAAGTCCAATGCTCTGCAGCACATGGGGGCACACTGCTTGTAGAATGAGCGCACTGGGGCTCCTTGTTCATTGCAAATCCAGGTACATGGATGCCCAAACAGATAATTGGTGAAGCAAGATGCAAAGAGTCAAATGAAGTATTCATTAGGTTCTTCTTCTTTGGTGTATTGGTTCTGCCGTCTTGAGCTTCTCTTCAATTGTGTCAGGGACTTGGAATGTTACCATGGTTTCCAGAATGTAACTTTTGTTTGCCCCGCCCCCAACAGGAAGGAGATTGCTCCACTGCTCCCGCCTTTAAAGCCAGAGTACTGTGTGAAGCAGGCTGTGAGGGCCATCCTGACCAACCAGCCCATGATCTGCACACCCCGACTCATGTACATGGTCACCTTCATGAAAACGTACGTACCTCCCCTGTGACTGGCCCTCTGGGGGTTTTTTTTTTTTTTTTTTTGTGTGGGGGAATGCTTCTCTCTGCCCTTGAATATTAGTGTTGCACCCAACCCCTGGTTTGACCTGACCTCTAATCAGATGTCTCCCTTTTTTTGTCTTGCAGGATTCTTCCCTTCGACGCGGTCGTCTGCATGTACCGCTTCCTTGGTGCCGACAAGTGCATGTATCACTTCCTGTCGCACAGGAAGCAGGTCACAAACAATAACGAGGCGAAGACTGGGCTGTAAATCTTCAGAGGAAGCCCGCCTACGCCACCCTCCCAATGCAAAGACCATATCCATGTTCCTCTAGAGGAAAGCTGTGGACGTCACCAGTTTTGATTATTATTTAACAAACCAGCTGTCTCTATTGGAACTAGGTAGCTCTGTGTATGGACAATCTCTCTGTTGAAGACAGTTTTCTTCACTTGGCCGTTTAACTGATGTAGTCACCAGTGTTGGTAGAGTCTCACGAATTATACAGTATGTTACTGTTTGAACAGTTGCGTTTCAACACTACTTGGTAGACATGCATTAATGAGCACGCTCATACTCTTGGCAGTAAGGGCCACTACCTACAAAATATTGCCTTGCAATTAAGTGCCTTTAGGTCTGAGCTGCAGTTTTACCAGGTCCTGAACCCCCCACCGCCCCCCCGCCATCCCTGCCAAAATGCAGGGGTGTGAAACATCAATCCTTGAGAGCCACTGTGTGGCTTTTTGTTAAAACCAACATGGCTTAATCCACCGTTAACACTTACGCTAGTTCTCCCTCCTTCAGACTGCAGTAACCTATTCCCTGCAGGGGCCGTTGCAGACTGCAGCTCGTGACTTTGTCAAACATGTTGAATCAAATAAGTTATTTGGGTAATGGCACTATTAAGATAATGGCGTTTGTATAAAATCCTGAAATGGATTCTTGGTTGTGCACCTTTGCTCCATTGTATTTGTTTTGTCGCTTCTGATGTAGGCTGTATTCTTCCATGGTATGTGAACAGACCCCCTTTTTGTATAACAATTTTCCTTCACAATGAACGTTATGTAAAATCATTGCCCTCAAAAATTGTTATGAATTTTATTGTGAGCATCATGTCATTTTGATCTGTCTGGTAGGTTGATCCCCCCACCTGCTTGTTTTCCAATAAGTTTGAATTGATTTCTTTGTTCAGTTATTCCCTGCATTGACGGGGAACTGCTGTTGTTTGATGAACCTGTTTTGTATTGGACAAAGTGATATACCCATGTACAATATCTCCACCCCCCAACCCCCCAACCCCACCCTCCAGACAGAAATGTGTCTGAAGTCTCTACCTCTTGATTGTAGACCATGTGGAAAGAGCCTATTTTCTGTAAAACTGTTTGACTGTAACTGTCAAAAGCAGTGATTATTTTTGTGGTTGTTAACATAGTGTGTAACTTAAAATCAATAAAATTATTTTTTTGGATTGAATGCTGAACTTTGGGTTTTTATTTTAATTTTTTTAAAGTCACTAACTTTTTGTGGATGGATTCTTAGATCGGCAGGGTTTGCTGGTTTTTCTTTTCACATTTAGAGGGAGCTTCCATTTATATAAGCCAAAGTTGCTTGACTAATGAATCCACTGCTTTCATTGATCAGTTAAGTGCTGCTTAGTAAGTAGTGATGAAATGAACAGGGAGGGTTTAATGGGTGGAGCTGCTAATGGAAGAGTCCTTTATGACCTGCACTGAGAAAGATGAATGGACCAATCAGGTTACTCCATCACTGAAATGGGTCTAAAACCAGGGGGACACTGCAGCCCAACATCACAAGCTTTGGGACAGAATGTTTGCTGTGATACTCAATGGATTTGCTTAGAATTCAGGTGTGGAGATGTATGACTTGTTCTTATTCTTCATAAACCGGTCTGAAAGATGAGGCTACTCACTTTCCCATAAAAAAGACTAATCTTTAGGCCAAGGTTGCCAACCCTTACCTGGGGGAGGAGGAGGAGGGTGTGCTGGCTGAGCTCCATTTTTTTTTTTTAAAATAAGCAACCTATTCAGACCCAAGAATCAGGGGGAGGTGAGTTAACTGTGTCATGGACTGAGTTTATTGATTATGCGCTGAGTAACAACAGAAACCAGCCATGAGCTCACTTGACTCACCCTGATGTTTTTTTCAGCTGGTATATAACAGCTGAAAGAAAATGGTGTTGCACAATGTCCCGAATGAAGCCTGAAACTCGGCAGGTCAGAGAAAGTAAAAGTAATTTCCCACACACTTTGACCTATGGTCTTGCGTATATTACAGTTGACTAGAGCTGCAACGATTAGCTGATTAATCGATTAATCAATCGAAATTAATCGCCAACTATTTTGGTAATTGATTAAAAATTGATGGCTCTCAAATGTGAGAATTTGCTGCTTTCCTTGGTCTTACAATACAGTAAATTGAATATTTTTGGGTTTTTGACTGTTGGTCAGACAAAACCAGACATTTAATGACCACACCTTTTTTATACACCACACGAGTAATCAAATAATCGAGAAAATAATGAACAGTTTAATCGATAATGAAAATAGTTGTTAGTTGCAGCCCTGCAGTTGATGCATCTATCAAAAACTTGGGGCAAATGAGGGGGAGTTACTGTTCCAAAGAGTGCTAAAGACTCCAATATCTCCGCTCTTTTATTCCATTTTAGAAATATTTCTTTGAATAAAATCAGGAAATAAGATGAAGACACTGCTATATTCCACACAAATCTCCATGGAGTACCTGTCATTCACTGGATTAAAAAAAGGACAAAAAGCAAAACAACTTTTTTTTCTTATGACTTTACTGAAAAGGGGCGGCATAGAGTCTTTCATTTCTTTAAAGAATTGTTTTTTTTTCACAACCACACACACACACACACAAGCCACATAGCCACAGGACACCAAGATACAAACATGCAAGAGTCATACACATACGACACGGTCAACACACGGGCATAAGCGTGTGCAAACATGCACACAAACGCGCACACACACACACACACACACGCATACACGCGCACACGCATTTATGAACACACATACACACACACACACTTTCTTTTTAAAAAAAAAAAAGTCTTCCGTAAAACACCGAGACTGAAACTCTGTGACCTTCACTCAGTGAAAGACGGAAAGATAAATCTCTGGGTAGATTCTTCCCTCTAGTCCAGGAGTAAGTGAAACACAACACATGGGTTTTCAACATTAAATTAGGTCATTTTTTACTGCATTTTGGCCATTCAGTAACAGAAGGCTGGTTTTGACACACACTGCCTGGCTTGGGGCTTTCCTGGGTCCTGTACTCACAACAAATTAAAAACTGCACTTTCACTTGCACTCTCTCTCTCTCTCTCGCTCTCTGGATTAAACACACTCAGGTTATGCAGAGACGAGTCAACACAACACATAAAACAGTTTTCATGTGTTTCACACGACCAGGCTGTTTTTAGGTGGGGGTGGGGGGCAGGGGGGAGCTGCACCCAGTCACTCACCCCTAATTTATTTCTCCATAGACGGGGCCCCACCCTCGATTATTTCCACCTCCGCTACATGAACCCCACCCCTTTTTTTCATTTTAGTTTCTATCATTTTGTTACTTGTTATTATTTTCTGTATTTTTTTTCTTTTTTTTTTGTTGTTGTTGTTTGCATATGCCATTCTGTATCTGTGAGTCACGTAGTCCATACAGATAAATGGATATTCCTTATTAGCATGAAACATAAGCAGGGTGACTAATATGAAGACAACCACTACAGCTCACACAGCACGGGCATCGGTTAATTTCAAATACTCAAGCTTCATTACTCATAAATAATGAAGCTTCATTATTCATAAAGTAATATAAAAATAAACAGAAAAAAACTCCAAAAATTAAACTGCACTAGATTGTTCTTCTCTATTACTTTTAGTCTTTTGTTGTCAATGACGTGATAAATATATATATATGTATATATATGTATGTATGTATGTATATTCATATATTTTTTTTAACCATACCACAGGGGAACTAGCTGAGGGGAAAGAAATAAAAAGACTATTAAAAGGGGAAACTCGTCTAGTTACATTCGGTTGAATTTCCCCACGTTAGTAACATTACCATGCATCAATTCATTCGTGTGCTTATGTCTCTTTTTCTTTTGTCTTTGTCTGACGGCAAAGTTTTCTTTGAAAATTAGCGATACGGTTTAACGGTGTCAGGATAGCGTTGTCTTCACATAGACTTGGTTATAGCGGTGTTTAGCCTATCCTTTTCTTGGCGCACGCCCACGGTTGTTGTTGTTGCTGTTGTTGTTGTTGTTGTTGCATGTCGACAGCTTCATGAGGATGCGGTCGCGCCCTTCAGCACTGTTTTTGGGGGTCGTGGGGTCGTCTCCTAGGCGACGGCCTTTGAATCCTTGTAGTCCTGAGTGGTAGTGCCTGAGTTAGACTGTGTGCTGTCCAATCGCTCAACCAGATGCTTCCCCTGGCTGAGAGAGAAAGCCAATCAACAAAGTACAACATTAGATTTTTTTTTTTTTTTTTTTTTTTTTTTTTTAAGGTGCATGACTGGGACCCTTGAGGTTGGTGGTTCAAGCCCCAGTCAAGCCACAGCAACAAGATCACCATTGCTGTTGGGCCCTTGAGTAAGGCCCTTAGCTTCACATTGCTCCCAGGTGGGATTAGGCCCCTGGTAAGTCTAATCAACCGTAAGTCACTTTGGATAAAAAGTGTCAGCTAAATCACCGTAGTGTAAATTGATTTGAACTCTTCTCTTCTTTTAAATAAACAATATTTCATATATTATGGTCAGGACTGACCATAGCTTCACTCACGAAGGGAAGGCTTCATACACGGCCCATGGATTTTAAGGGGCCCATGAAAATCTGGGAATTTTTTTTTTTTTATATAAAGAGTGGAGGGGCCCTCAGAGCCTGCCTGTGTGCAGCTCCAGGTCTAAGGCCGCAATGCATGCTGGGTGTTGGTGTTTCTGCAGCACTTAAATGTTTAAGTTTTAATTTAAGGCCCACACACCTTGTTCCCAAGGCCTTAAATGGCTGCTGACAGACCGTAAGCCACAAACACCAGCATACATACTGGCCTTCCAGGGGTGGAGTGTCGCACCCTGGGGGACAAACAAATGGATTTTTTTTTCCCCTCCAGTTTAACAGCCGAACGTGCTGAAGACGCTAAAATGGAATGCTGGCAGTTCATGCACGTGTCTGGAAAGGTATCAGGCATGAGGCGGGAGATATCACACCAGCCTGGAGGGGAAAACCTGATAAAATAGAGATAAGCTCGAGAGGGGGAAGGGGGGAAGGGATTTGAATCTCTGTGCAAATAAACTGATCCCATTACTATAGGGGGGAATACCTTTGCACCAGCGGGCGGGCGGAAAGTGTACAACAGATAAGGGTCGAGGCTGATGTTCCAGTGTTTCCCCCAACACCCCATCCCCCCACCCCGGTCCTTGCCACACTTCAGTGCTGCTGCGCCAAGCCCAACATGAAGACAAACGGCTTCTACTGATGTATCTGTATCTATGGACATTTCCCCAGTAAGGACTAAACAAAATAAAGACAACAATAAAGGACTACTACAGTCTTGTGCATGTGTTAATTTTGAGAATTTTTCAGTGAGGTCTGAGAACTTTTCAGTGCAAAGTTGTGACATGGCCTCCTTGGTTTCATGTTTGCACAATCAGGTACATACATGTTTGCCAATCAATGAGGAGAATTAATGTTGAATTGATAAAGGCCGCCGTTCCACTGTAAAAATCCGTCCTTCACTGCTAGTCATACGTTTTTAGCTGCAACCAGCAGCTCTATAGGTCGCTCTGTTGGTCGGTCCACAGAAATTTCCCCACCCTTTGGTGGCCACAGTGTTTGCCCTTGGAGGCTGAAATTTGGCATGGAGGTCAAGTGTGTGTGTGTGTGTGTGTAGGTGCATGTTTCTATTCATGCCAATTGGCTAAAAGGGAGCGTGGCAGTGGGAGTGGCCTGGTCACAGCTATTGTGAATTCATTATGTGTTTTCCTTGAACGGCAAATTTGAGGTATCTTTTTTTTAATTTTTTTTTTTTTTTAAGAAAATGTCATGCTAGTCCACAATAAAGTACTTGCAGCAAATATACTACTAATTAGTTTATTTTGTTTGCAATGTGTATCATACTCAAAAATCCCACATCATCTGGGTCCTAGGCTTAAAAACATGAGTAACAGACAATATATACAGTTGAATATATATAATATTTATTCAATTTAAATGCCTTTTTATATGTGGATGGGTGTACATCTTACAAACGAACCATCTTTACAGAAGTGAAGGAGGACATTTGGCCTCTCTCAAGTCACTTTTTAATTAGACTAAACTCAGCCATTTTGTTCGTCCTCCCATGTTGTGTACTTACAGCTCTGCCTGTGTGTATTTCTCTCCTGATCCATTCTCCGCTGTGATTGGTCCATCCATCAAGTCCAGTCCTTGTTCTGACAGCTGTTTCAAGGCACATAGAGCGGCCTGAGTAAAAAAACAAAAACAAAAGCAAAAAAGATTAAACTGTGACACATTTTGAAATGTACATATACTTAAGTTCTTGTAATTAACCATTTTAAAAAACATCCATGTTTTATCATTATTACCTGATTTATACATGCAGCATGATTTGTTTGCAGTTCCTTCATTACTTCTGTTATATCCTTCCTTGAGCATAAACTTTTATATATTAATATATTTACACTGTGCTCCTCCTTTTTTGTATTCTCTATGACAACAATGATGATGTCCTTTCTTTCTAATTCGATTAAAAGAAAGAGGTCTGCCAAGTGGGGAATAGCGGGAATTAGAAGGAGAAAAAAACCTACTCTGGTACCATGGAAAACAGGCAATTATCTCTCCGGCCTACAAGATATCCTTGACTAAAACAACAAAAAAAATTCCCAGAAATTCACAAAACCTCCCTTACGGGTAATGTTGGCGTTGTGATAATGGCAGTCTCTTTTTGATGAATGGAGCTGAGTTTTGGTTTCAGTTTTCTGAATGGATCTGTGCATATCAAAGGCTCTCTGGGCACAATGCTGAAATAAACACAGCCAGCTCATCAGAATTCACTGCATATCAGACAATTACTGTAACACGTGTTTCTTCATTGCATAGTCAATGATAGTAACTCATCGTCACCTGATACAACATAAAATGGAATATTTTACCTCAGAGATTCTTGTATGAGGTTATCTCTGAAATCGATCATTCATTTAAGTCTGTTAGCAGTTTTTTGCCATGTCTATAAATACAGCATTTTTCCTTTTCCATTCAGGATAAACTAAAATGCTCTACCAAATAAAAAAAGACATAAATATATGTATATGTAAAATATATAATATGCAAGATGGTTTGGGTTCTGCCTTGTGAGCACAGACTAGAGTATGCATCTAAAGAGTTAGTATCGAGTGCTATTTTCTCCAGGCTTAGTTTCACTTTAAAATGAGCTGGTGTTTGTTCAAGTAGTAACACGAGATTACCCTGTAATGAGATTTCCCATAAACCATGCCGATTGTTAAAACCTCAGGAAGTCTGAAGTGGACTGACTAACGTCCCTGGACCTAAAATGGGATCTCCCTAAAATCACCTTACCAATCCTCATGTACGAGTAGAGGAGGATTCCCCCCCAACCCCATTATGGTCAGTCCCGTGACATTCCAGAACTCCATGGCTGTTCAAGTGTGACATCACAATGAGGGGGAGGTGGGCAGGGTCTAAGAGGACAGACACCGTAATTCCATCCGCTTCACTTGCTCAGTTATTTCCCCCTGTCTACCACTCGTAATAAGTGAACAATTACAATAATGTGAGAGTGGGTGGGGGTGGATTATGAAGTAAAGGTTATCTATATAAAATGAATCCAGTCAATGGTGCCTGACCCCATCCCACATCCTGGCCTTGCATTACACACCATGAGAATGTGTACTTTAATCTGCATTTGAAGAAGTCACAACTTATTACATGTGTACCTGCTGACTCTGAAGTATACCATCAGCAAACAAAATCTGTTTTCTGGCATTCAAAGCAGCAAAATACCTGCAATATAAAAACCCATCCAAAACAGAAAAACATGATATATTTTTTATCATTTAGTGAATAAACACACTAGGGAGCAAGGTGGCTCAGACACAGGGGACGTGGGCTTGTAGGGCCCCACAGAGCACTGCCCAGGTCAGGAACCGCTATTGTGATATTCGGGAGGTGAACCCTACTCAGGGGAATGCCTCTTACACTCTTACAGCGTACAGGACCTGAACCCCCTCAGCAAACAGGGCACCCAAAGCATGTGAGTGAGTAATGAACCAAACTCACCCAGAACATGGCCTAAGGGTTGAGCTTTTCACGTCATGTGAAATAAGGATGGTAGAGTTCAATCCCCTCTGAGGCCAGTGAGATCAGGCTGCACATTAAGGACACATTGTAGGGCTCTGTGTAGATGGATAAAACCATCCAACAGTATAGTCTTTGCTAGGTATGTATTTGCTAAATCTCCAATACAGGTTTATCAACTGTTCTGCCCAAGGCTTCCAGCAGTTTGATTTGTGGCAGCTGATTTTTGTGCATTTGGCTAAATTGACACATGAAAAACATGACACTATGATGTTTCTTCTGTTTCTTTTTTCATCTATCTTCAGAGATAATCACTCACTTCCATTGCTTCAGTGTACATCATCTTTTTGTGGAAAATTATCATGAGGATGAAAGAACTTTAAAACCACTGTACAGCAAAAGGGAGAGGCAAAGAACATGAAATTGTCACTCCTTGATGATGGGAAGGTTCCGGAACTCCAGGAAAGCCCATAGTTGGTCCACTTCTCCCAGGGGAACTGCTCTTAGGCAGAACCTATGATGTCACAATGGGGTCGCCATAGGAAACAAGTATTTCCCTGATCTGATACACAGGGCTGACCTGGGAGTTGTAAGTGATTAATAAGTTAACTGTATCCAGCTTTTCCACTTGTGTGTGTGTGTGTGTACGGAGCAGAAGGGTGACACCAACTGGAAAGAGGATTCCCTTCCCTTCCCAAGCCAAGCAAACTAGAGGGAGAGATAGCCAAAGCAGGATGGAACAGGACAGTAAATTTCAGCTGGCTGGAGTCTATCTCCGCAAGGCATCAGCCTCTACCTGCCCAGTCCCCGCCTACTCCTGCCCACACATGCACGCCCACAGTTTCCTCTCTGCTCATGACAGCTGGCAGTCCCGGGCCCAGACCCAACCCGCCTCCTGCAGATTAATCTAAAGATCACATTTAAATGATACAGGTCAATGAAAAAGCAGAACGCCCCTTGTGGTCAGCGACATGCGATCCATCTCGCCCACTGGCTGCAGAGGGGGGCATTTTTCAGAAGACGACGTAAGGGCTACATGCAAATACGGCGACGGTGATAACTGACAGGCTGTCCTGTCCTGCCACTACCGAAAACAAAGGAAAAGATCTTTGCGTCACACTGTTAACGTGGAGCCCAGATCTCTGCCCCAAACTGCATGGAACGAGAGCCTGGACATTTGAAAGAACAATAAAGTGTAATACAAGATAACCTTTGCCTAAATAAATATTTTGTGGGACATGTACACTTAGACTTAACACCTCCAACACCCCTCAACCCCCACCCCCAACACAGCTGCTGGAAACTAAAATTCAAGTAAGTAAATAAATTATGCCTTTGGGCATATGCTCAATTAATAAGTCAACAAACTGGAGGCTGAATTCAGTTTTTAAAATTAAAATTCTGGTAGAAAACTGGATCTACTGCTAGGTTAGAACAAAAACCTGAACACAAAAGACTGCTTCCACCTCACCTGACTTTGTCTTCTTCAAAACTTGTCCTTAAATCTCTCATGCCAGTTCATGTTTATACTATTTCTTGTTTGCACATAAGCTTCATTCACTTACCACAAGACATTATTCAGTCTTCCTATTTCATTTATTGCCTGGTTTTATCGATGCATAACATATTTATCATATAAAAATATAAAAATTATGGTATATAGACCATGGAAAGCACTGCAAGAATGTAAGGTCCGGTATTTGTTTTGTGTTATTTAAAGCACAAAACAGATGTTATTTCCCTGTCTGAGGACTGGGAAGCTTTTGAAATGTAAAGTATGCTTCATGGGGAGACACGGAGTGAGAAAATGGGTTTTGTAAGCAAATGACAGCATTTACAGAACAATTTATCAAGGTTTTGTCTACGTCATAATGACAGACATAGAGATTTGACCATCGATTTATCAAATGTAAATGTTTTTCTTGAATGTGTTTTTTTTTTTTTACCCCAGATGCAATATTTCTTTAAGTGCAATATCTAATATGCATTTTCTCATGCTTTCTTGACCGCAGTTTATTTTTGCATTACGGTATTTCCTTAGTAGGTGCCCATATCCGTAGCAGCACGGTTGGTTTGTCATTCATCCGAACAGCTGGGTGTTTGCTGAGGCAAATGAGACTAAGTACCGTAAAGGGCTCGAGGGCGTAAAAGCCACGCAGAGCACCAGGAATCCGCGTTTCCTGCAGCGGACTGGATAATAATCAGCCATTTCCTTATCAAACCCAGCACCGCTGCCACTGGTATTTCCACGGGGCGCTAATCTCCGGCCGCGCACCGTAACCATGCAATCATAGGCCAATTGATTACCGCCATGAGCCGGAGCATCGGACCCCCCGCTATGGGAGAGCGCCAAATCACTGCGATCTGACTTGACTGGAAATAGCTGAACGAATGGAGTTATCTCCCATGCATTTCCACAGCTGGCGGCTTTTATTTATTTATATTGCCTACGTCCAGCCCAGTTTTAAATAAAAAAATAATGACTGCTCTTTCCATTAAGGTGCCAAAATGCCAGGAGGGTACGGAATACACGGAATTCACATTTTAGGTGTTTACTAGGTGCTTTTATCCCTCTACGGTACAATATGTACAGTAGACCTTTATCATGAAATAGTGATGTTTCCCTCAAATCTCCTGGACTTACATAAATTCCATGTTTTGCATACAATCTGTTTCTATCTGGGAATCAAACCTGCAACCTCTGAGCGGGAGGCACAGTTCTGTAAGCATTACACAATGCTGGCAGCCATCCAGAGTAAAATGTGATGGACTGTGTGACCAAACAGATGGGACAGTGATATTTAGGACCCAAGAATTTGAAAGTTAACTGAAATTCCCAAGTCAACCACCCTGTTATGTTTTTCTTAGAGGTATACCCTTAGTGATCACAGTGACTCAGAAAATGGTTCAACACCTCATCCAAAGCAGGCACCTTCAACAGCAAAGAGCACCTGTCCTCTGGCATGGTCAAGAGGGAAGAGTGACTCCAACTAGCCAACTAATGCAGCAACACAGTTAACCCAAGTCTCCTGCTCTAAGAACTAAACAATCACAGATTTACTTTTTTTTACCTTTGTCTTTTATCTGTAATTAGTAGTGTACACGACTGCATTATAATCAGAACTGCAACCTTTGTTTTGCAAGAATGTCAGTGGCAGAATTTAAACCAGTCCTGCCAAATATGGTACAGAGGACTCACTGCATACTTGAAAAGCAGTGGAAATAGCTGAACCAAAACTCAAAACAGCTATTTTCATTATGGTTCCGACATTTCACACAACCAGTGTTGCCAGCGTGTTCTACCTGTCTTGGCTCACACATATTGCACAACACTGTCACATGACATCACACTTGACCTGTGACTCTTGAAGTCAAAACCGGACATCCTTTTTGATGCTAAAATTAAACCAGTTTGAGTAGCATGAAAGAACGTGCTAGATTATCTTGTCAGAAACAAAAACTGAAGTCTACAGAAGGAATGGATACCCAGTGTCAGAACTCATTTGTGCATTGACTTACTAACAGGTATACCCGACAATTCAATGTCATTTAATTACTGAAATAAATGTTGCTATATAGGAATATTAACAAATTACTCATACTGCTAATGGTCAATCCAGTTCCATGAGCCAACTGTAGCAAGCTAACTTAAGACAAAGATTTTTTTTTCCATTACCTAAACTTTATATGTGACCTTTGTTCTCTCATACCACAAAATAAGATAACTTATCCCTCTTTAATTTTTTTTAATGACAAACTGAGAGAACAAACAGGAGTCAGACGTCAATCAAAGTGACATATGAGTCAAACGGACGGTTTCCTGCTGGTATACGCTCTTCCGTGTTGTGTTTCTAGATTCTATCGCTCCAGCGTTTGTTTTCTCTACTCCGTATCTACACTTCCCTGAGATGTTGAATAAGAGGTGAGCGGAATATCGGCTGGTGTAATAATGCAATGGTGTAATGGCGTGGGCTGGGCCGTTTCCGACGGCAACACTGGGGAGGATTTCATATTTCCATCAAAGAGGAGGAGGGGGAGTGGGGGGGTTACTCTTAGTCCAATTCCCTCAGGTCAGTAAATGAATTGAAATTCAATCAATTAATTAAAAAATCCCATTGTGACTTATGAGGCTTTTGCTATTAATTAGTTAATTTAGGATGTTGTGGTTTTTCTTGCAGGTGTGGATATTGGAAATTTAAATCCTTTCTGGATATCCGTGCTCAGTCATTCCAGTGGTGTATTTACACCTTATACTGTGTTCTTTAAGGCACACTCTAGTGGATATTTGGATAAAAGTGTTACGATTCCAAAATCCACACATACACAAAAAAAAAAAACCTCCTAAATGAACTAACCCACATTCCAAACATGAGTTGATAAGCATGATAAGCAGCGTGAGTTTTCGGCTACTGCAGCCAGACTATTACGGTAGTGTGAACTGACAAAGCATTCACTTTGGAGGTAGGGCAGTGATTCATGCTGAGAAGCCCCTGACACACACACGCACACGCACAAACACACACAAGAGAGAGAGAGAGAGAGAGGGGGAGTGAGAGAAAAGCCAACTGCATCCTGAATCGTTCTGAGTAGTTCTTAATGCTATGTCCCTGGAAGACTGCTGCAATTTTTCGCACAAGTCTGGCCTTCATCATCAAAAGTCACAAACTCAGTATAACGAGGTTTTCTCGCATCATTGCTGAGAACCGGCCATCGCCTGATATCTCTTTTTTTCCCGGACTAAAAATCATTTTATGGGGGGGGGGCGACTTGACAAATTGGAGTGAGCCCCCACCCCCCCATGACCCTCACGCCCAGCACAGCTGAGCCAAGCCCTTTCCAACACTACCAGTACAAAATGAATAATGACTACAGCTTAAACTGGGAAGTACAGTGCAACTATTTAATTTGAATTAAGGATGTTGTTAAGGATGCTGAATTTTTTTTAGTGTATTCTGTCTTGGATCATAATGACTGGGACTGGATTTACGTAAAAATCCTTAGGACTTACTTTCTGAAGGAACATCTCAGCGAGCTGAAGTAAGGGAATAAGCCACAAAGATCAAGCAGATAGGCCGTTTGGTTTAGCTTAAAAAAAAATTAACATAAGAACGCTGCCAATAGATGTACAGGTCTGCTATTGTCACAATCGCTGGGTCTTAATTAACACAGCCAAACTAACGTCTAAGCCCCCATGAAATGGAGGATTCACTACACACACACACACACACACACACACACAGACACACACACACACACACACACACACAGACACACACACACACACACACACACACACACAGACACACACACACAGACACACAGACACACACACACAGACACACAGACACACACACACACACACACACACACACACAGAAACACACACACACACACAGACACACACAGACACACAGACACACACACACACACAGACACACACACACACACACACACAGACACACACACACACACAGACACACACACACACACACACAGACACACACACACACACACACACACACACACACACACACACACACACACACACACACACACACACACACACACAGCACAGACTTGTTTTTGGTACCCTTGGCAGGAACGGGGCATGTTACGCAATCCTTCCATGATGCTAGGAGATGATTTTAAGCCGCCACTTAATTGGGCACCAAGGTTGGTCCAGGCTGAGCTATTTGCCAAACAAATTAATTAGAATAATAACAGCATTTGACAAGACTCTTACGCATGCTGTGAAGACACGCCTTCTCATTGGACCAAGAACCCCAACCCAACGGAACCTTGAATCCTGGGGCCGAGCCCCCTCCTTGGTCAAAACGTTCACTCAGAGAGATACTGACGCTCTGTCAATGTGTTACTATACTTAGACCAAGAGCTGCACATCAAAACAAGAGAATGGAGTGGACTTTGCATTGGGTGTGGCACACACATGTTAAGTCTGTCAGTTTTAAAGGTGTTCTCTTTTCTTCAGAGAGACTGTGTTCTGGTTTACTTAGTCACTCAGGCACTGAGACCCAAAGGTCAAGGTCACTGCTCAGTCACTTAGATTTACGGACTATTTTACACACCATACTACAGGACAGCCAGTGACTATTTTACACACCATACTACAGGACAGCCAGTGACTATTTTACACATCATACTACAGGACAGCCAGTGACTATTTTACACACCATAATACAGGACAGCCAGTGACTATTTTACACATCATACTACAGGACAGCCAGTGACTATTTTACACACCATACTACAGGACAGCCAGTGACTATTTTACACACCATACTACAGGACAGCCAGTGACTATTTTACACACCATACTACAGGACAGCCAGTGACTAATTTACACACCATAATACAGGACAGCCAGTGACTATTTTACACACCATACTACAGGACAGCCAGTGACTATTTTACACACCATACTACAGGATAATAACTATATTACACACTACAGGCCACACACCTTACAGGATGCATCAGGTACAAGAGGAAGTCTAATGACTGGTTAACACCTTACTGGCCACAGATCAACAGGGGTTTGAAACCAAAGCTTCAAGAGATAATTCACCCAGAACAAAATGTTCATATATTTTCCCCTTTGACGCTACACATCCAAAGAAAACTTTATGAAATGTGCTAATTGTGGGTGCAGAGACAAAAAAAAAACTCTTGCTTAGATGAACAGTATGCTGGACTGAAAAGACGAGAATGGCTCGATTCGTGAGGAGGAGGATGCACAGATTTGGTAGCGGGGTGTCAGTCTGGCAGAGATGGAGGCTTCCTGGTTTGGTCATGCACCAAAATCCGATAGACGATCTTTTGGAGGGCAGAGGCAGCACACCAATGTTAAACCAACCCAATAATCTCAATCTCAATCGCATTTTCTCCTCTCCCATCGTTTCCATGCATTATGGGCTTTTTACCGATTACCGTGTGAGCGTGATTAGAGAATGTGAGACGGACATGGAGAAGGGAGACAGCAAAGGTGAGGGAGAGAGCGAAACAGAGAGAGAGAGAGAGCCAGAGAGAGAGAGAGGGATGGGACAGAGATTGAGAGGGACAGAGAGCTCTGGAGGGTAAAAGCAGGGGAGCTCGGGCCGTATTTGTGGATTAGATAACAGAGAGCATCAGATTTCCTGCTTGGATGAGTCCACACAATGAGTCCCCTCCTGAGAGAATAACGGGACGAAAACATCAAGATCACCGGGGGGATTACGGAGCAATTAATAAAACAAGGGAAAAGTAATTCCCTTAAGTCTACTCCAGTACGCTTTATTAAAAGCGATATTACACCACTTTCATCGAGAAATAAAGCGGAATTTAATGGATCAGTAATGGAATTTTGGGAAAGTATGGCTGGGGTTGAGCTAAGAAAGGAGCAAAGCGGACTGGAACATTCAAATCAAAAACACATTCCATTTGACAGAAATATTTATTGTACTAAGAACAGCTTTTGACGTTTTAATATGGAAATTCCAACCTCTCAAATGCACAAACATTTCATGTTAAAATGCACCTGGTTTGAATTACTTTAAAAGTAAAGTAAATTCCCTTCAAAAGTCACTGATCATAGTCAGCTTCAGTGTGACAGGTGAAAACGTACCTGGTCATGGCTAGCTTCAATGGAGTTTCCGATGCCATGGAAGGTCATGTGAACAGGTGAGAGGGTCAGATAAGTCATGTGGTCTTTGCCGTTCTGACCATCGTTGTACTGCACCTGCACGGGAAAGACAAGGATGAGTCACATGACGCACTAAAACGCCAACCTAAAAAGCAACAGGTGAAAATGCGTAATTCCCCCAGAACTAGTGACACCTGAGATTTCCATGGCAACAGGTGGTATAACAGTTGTTTTGTGTGTTTCTGTTGCTTTGTTTAATTCTCCTCCGCAAGACAACCTTGACACATTCTGCAAAACATCTCCTTCCCTGCTCACTCTTCAAGTAGCCCCAGTACTTTCCCACCACACACACATATAAGTTTGCACGGGGTCATCTTTACTAAAACAATTAATTTATATTACATGCGCTTAACCCTTTTTACCCTCGTCATGCAGGCGTCCCAACCAATATGTTACTCCGTTAAATATAGGCCCTTTTCCTATGCCTTACAGGCATGTTACAATGAGAATCACTCATCAGTAAATACTCATCAATCATAAAAATTAATGTAAATGTTATTCATAAATATGTTAAAATGAGAATCATTAATCAATAAATAATCACAGACCATAAGCTTACTTCTATAGCTTATATGGGACCTGGCTAATGTGGACACAGACAAAAACAAAATCAATGTGGCTGGGCAGCTGATTTTTTAAAATAAACTTTTACGCATCAATTCCTGTTCTAAGTGTTGCCTGCATTACTTTGTTCTTCGTTAAACCATGGCTAATGTTTCTGTACATTTGCCAAAATTATATTTTCTGGACGTTTCTGAGGAGAGGAGCCCGTGGTATAGCATGAGATTTTGTCTGGAGAGGTGGACGGGATGGCTGGTGTCATGTCCTTAATTCCTGTACATCTTTTTCAGTCTGGTCACGCTCACATGGACAGCAGGAAGGTCTCCACATGGCTGATCTGAGGTCAGTTAAGGCCACGCTCCCACAGAAGGGGGTGATGGGGGTGGTCTGAATCCCACCATCCCGCCCCGACATACACTGTTCCGTGCATCAACTCATTCACCAGATCTATGGGCCCCTCAGAGTCAGGGGTGGGGGAGGGAGGGGGGGGGGGGGAGGGGGGGGGGACACTGCGTTATGAAACAGCGTTTTGTAACCCTGTGATGTAAACCCACTGTTTTATTTACACAAGACAACTCGACCCCTCCCTCCCACTATGGCCACAAAAGACAGAGACCACCACAACGCACAACTCTCTCCATCCATCAGTTTATCCATGTGTAAACACTCAATGTTTCCATAATTACCAGCTCAATACACATTTTGAAGCTTGACATTATATTGATGTAAATGCTACACATTATGAAAGTATGACAAGAGAATGCAACAGTAGTTCCGATTAATTATTATATATTCAGCCCCCTTTTGAGATTCCATCACGGCGTATATTATAACATATTTCTGTTGGTGAAAAGTGTTAGAACAAAAAAAAAAAACAAATAAAAAATTTCTCAGCATTATTATCATTTTTATTATTTCATGAGGAAAACTACCTCAAAAATACAATACCAGAGAGCGTGATTCTGTGGCTGAAACTTCCATGAAAGTAAACGCAAGCCTAAAAATAAAAGGCTAAAACTTATCATGCAAGTAAAAGAATGTGGCTTTACACAACAAGGGTAAAGGTTCAGTAAAAATGTTTTCACTTCCAGACATCATTTGTCACGCAGCGCGCAGCAGTTTTAGCGGGAGGGGCCACCATCTTCCTGAGGCTCGGGTGAGCGGGTTTACGCATGAAGTTTATCTCCGAAGACACAGCGAGAGCCAGACGTCGATTTTTTAAACTCAATCCGTGTTCAGGACACAAGGTCAAAGGTCAATGTGGCTTCTGACAGGTTTTTAGAATTTATGCGCGCTAACTCCACCAATTAAGCCCAGAGTTCAGTTACTCCTGCATGTTCTCCGGTTTGGTCACGTTAAATCGCAATGCTAGAGGCCTGACCACAACAACCAATTCCTTTGTTTATCCAGAATCCACCATTCTCAGTCTCTGGCAGAGAGTCTGGACAACTTTGTTCGCTTTTCTGGACTAAGTTTCATGCAATCGGCCCCCACAGGCTTCTGATGTCTGATTTGGTTGGTTTAGGTAATGCATCAGTTAATGCACCCAGTCTGTTGAAGGTTTCTTAGTAGTAGTAGTAACTGACCACCGCTATATTAGGAACAACAACATTAGAGCGAGAAACAAGTAAGCCCTATAGCTGTAAGTCAGACAAGCGAGGCTAACGCTAACTTAGTGCTATGCCCAAAACTGCACAAGATGGTCTCTAGGCTCTGTCTCAGCTGGGCACAAGAGCTTGGCACCCCGGTTTCTATGGCAACAAGAAAGATCATCTTCAGCTGGATTTGACCATCTCTCGTTTTCGGTCTCGCTTTTGTAGCAGACGAATTTGATCTCAGCTTTTTTCTTTTTCAATTTAAAAAATATTACCAAAAGAGATCTCTTCTCTCGATCGGTAACCACCCAGGAGCTGCATATCTTTATCAGATTCCTCCGGCTCTCCTGTTCGCCCAAACCTTTCATCTGCTACAACATCAAGGCCGAAAACAGCAGTGGAATTTCTGTGGATTTCCCTGAGGTGCGTGAGCATCACGGTGATAACATAGAAAAACACCCTACGGATCACCACCAGTCTCTCTCTGTTGGTTTAACAGCCTAAAGGATTTGCCTTGATAAATATTTGCATGAGAGGACTTTTAATGAGTTCAGGTGGGATCATTCTCAAGGTTTATGGCAGAAAGTAAAGAAAAGGGAGTGGGTGGTGTTTGTGTTTTGTGTTCGAAGGCTCCCCTCACACTTGTGCTAATGCAAGGCATCTTCGGGAAAACAATGCAACAAAAACTATGTAACAGTTTCCCAGCTCATATGCATGTGAATACAAAGACACACACCAACACAAACAAAAATGCACAAGAACACAAAAACACAGACATGCACCGGTAGACACAATCACACGCAAACTGTATGTATTCAGAGGCACGAACCAGGCGAAACAAACACACATACACGTGCACAAACACCACCCTTGCGCACACATAGGCATGCATGCTTTAGACCACACACACAAACACACACACCCAAATAGACACACAATGTCAGACAGACAGGAACACAGAACCAGGACTGAAGCAAGCCCTGATGACATCAGAGATGATGTCACAGGCCCCTGCGGCACTCACCTGGAAGCCCTGCACGCGGGCCAGGTAGTCCAGCTGCTGAGAGGGCTGCACGGAGGTGCAGGTGAGGGCGGGGCTCTTCCCCTTCAGCCCCAGCGCCTCGGCCGTGGGGGACGTCCCGTTCAGGAGCAGCTCCCGTGCGATGGCCGCCGTGCTGCTGGCCCCACTGTAGTAGGGCCCCGCCGGCAGGTAGCTGATGGGGGCCCCAGGGCCCGACTTGCTCCGGCTGGCCTCCATCTCCTGGTACACATCCGGGGACAGGTGGAGCAGTCCCTTTTGACCTGGGGAGGGAGGGACGAAGGCAGAGAGAGGGAGAGAGGGAGAGAGAGAGAGATAGTGGACCCAAATAATGTTGCCCGGTATGCTTCATTATCCGTGAGTGATAAAAACAAACTCCACAAAATCTCTGCTGTATCTGTTTTATCAGATTCATATGTTGAATGTGTTAGATGCAGTTAACATGTTCTTTAAATGTATTGAAACGTATTGCTGTGTTGTTTGTGTCATGTGTTTCCGATGGCTGTGGGGCTCATAAAGAATTTCCTAAGGGATCAATAAAGGAAACTATCTATCTATCTACATATGTGAGGATTGAAGCCAGAGGCTCACCATACAATCTATGTAATCTTACACTGCAAGTGTGGCGCCAATCACACATAAAACGAAGCTTAAGAAACAAACACCCACTGTTAGGAGTAGACTCGGGGAAAGTTGCTTTTTGTCCGTTCCATCCTTTGTTATCCATTAGCTGTGAAATGAAACACAGAGCAAGAGAGACAAAATGTCAGAGCGATGCCACGTCAGAGCAAGGATGTGACTGTTTCCGGATTTTTCCAGCTAGATCAGGACATATAGATTTTTCAGGCCCTAAACATCTGTAGGGCTGCTAGAATTTGTCTTTACTGGTACAAAAAATCCTTGTTTGAAAATTTACTGTCTACAAAACCACAATTTCCTGTTTAATCGGACATAATCTTATCCCTATACCCACAATTAAGTTATGAACATCAACAGGCTAGGAAGCATATCGCAACCCTTCTGAAACGGTATCAACAACCAGACTTGTACAGACAGTCACTTTGCCCTCAAAAGGACAAATTTAGCAGAATAAAATGTTGAAGTGTGCTATATTGTACAGGACACCAGTGGAGGTGACAGAAACACACAGATCAAATAAACCTGACACTGAGTAACACTGAGGTTGGGGAGCGGTTTTCTGATTGGAGGAATGACTTTATGCTTAGAAACCGAGCCCCAGGCTTCCTGTCAGAGCCGACAGTCCCCACGGTGATGGAGGTGCACGGGGGTGTGACGTGTGACGGATACCTGTTCCGGGGGGTTCTGCTGGAGGGGGGTGGACGCCCTGTACCCCAGCTGAAGGAGCATGGCCTCGGCCGCGTTCCGCTTCGACACTTTCTTACTGGGTCCGGTGCCTGTAGCCACCTCACTGCCTACTTTCACCTGTATGAAGGTGCACATACATACGCATACACACACACACACACACACACACGCATGTACACATGTATGCGCACACCCACATACACACACGCACGCGTACCCACACATAAACACACACACACACACACACACACAAACAAGCACCCAAAACAACACACAGGAAGAAATTTGATGTTTTTGGCTGCATGGTAAAACATTTCCATTTGGTCATTAACTGTTCTGCTCATTATGTCCATGTAATGTTTTTGCTCACAAGGGAAAACAATTTCACAGCAAAATTATGGCGAATTGTGAAATATAAGCAGATTTCATATATTCACACATCACATTACTGTATTGCAACATAATGGAATTTTAACTAATCCATGATACAGTTCCCCCATACCGCCACGCTGAACCAATAATGCTGCCTTCAAAACCAGCAAAGTCAAACCCAACAGGCCTCATTTAAGAGGAGGTTGGTATAAATAACAGCAAGAGAAACTGCATTTTCAGGGTTTGCACAGTCACTACTTTTGTCATTATGTTGTCATTATATTCAGGTATTGGCCTGAGTGCTGTGTTAAGCATATACAACAAAAACACTCATCTATACATGGATAGATGTATATAAAAACCATCAGTTATGCCTACAGCTGGTTAGATTCAACTAGATTGTGACTGGCCACTTCATGATTAGGTACCTACAGGCTATTGGTCAGTAAGGCTGAGTGTGGTTGGCCATTTCATTTGATGGGCTTATTTTTCTGCCTGTTACTGATTGGTCAACTGCATGTGCCACGCTGGCTTGGCAGCGTATAATTGGCCAGTCACCTGCATGATGAACTCTCTGCGTCGGGGCATTCCTCTTTCGGACAGCAGAGTGTACTCAGGCTCCTTCTCCTTCTTGGCCTGCTGGATCTGCGCAAGGCGGCTGATTGGGTTCATCCCCTGTCCGTATTCTGGCCCCGCCTGCTGTCAGAGACACGCCCACGTTAGCCACCCAATTACAAACTGACAACCCCTCCCCCCCATCCCCATCTTATCCAATGGGCCACTCCCATAGCTGTCTTAGTTCTTACCTTAATTATGGGCTTCATTCTTACCTTAATTAAGGTCTCGGTTCTTACACCAATTATGAATTATGCTTACAGTAAGAACTAAGATGGTAGGTACCAAAGATCATACTCAAAGTGGGTAAAGAATGGTTCTTACCATCAGTCTTAGCTCTTCCTTCAGTATGGTCTTCGTTCTTATGTTCCTTCTAAGGTTTTGCCTTTAGTTTGATCTAATTCCTTGCCTTCAGTGTCACTTCCTGCGTTCAGTATGGCATTACCGGGCCTTACCTTCAGTCTCAGTTCGTGGTTCAGTATGGTTATGGGTTCTTACCTTCAGTATGGTCTTGGGTCGCTTCTTGAAGTGCATTTTTGGTTTCTCCACCACCGGGAGGAAAGGCAGTTTCTTCAGCTCCTGCAGGACGGAGAACGCCGCCCGCTTTTTGGAGAGCTTCTTGCTGTTCCCCTCCCCCTCGGCCGTGAACTCGCCCACCGTCACCCGCGTGAGGAAACTTTTCATGTGGGGGGGGCCGCTCTCCTTAAGAACCTGGGAGGTGGATGGGGGGCAAATATTCAGTCATTCCATGTTCACTGAATACACCTGAGAACTGTTACAAATATCTGAAATTGTACTACTGTCGACTGACCAATCAAACTACACCTTGTTCTGGTGCACTTAACCAATCAGAATGTGCATAATTATAGGGCATTTGTACTATGAAACTACTGCAAACTGCTGAAAAAAGAACATTTCGCAAAGGGAATTTAACCAGATTATTGTGACCTGACTGCTTCAAAACTGAGATACTCTGCAGAAATGATGACAATAACAAAAAAATAACAAAAAGATGAGCTGAAACAAATGAGGCTAGTACACGCATGCATAGGAAATTCTTAAATTCATATATATTAATACGGCCATTTAAGTGTAACCACTTGCATCACAAAAGCAAGGTCCATGACATTTAGAGCAGTGATATACAAAAGTTCATACATCCGAGACCAAAATGAAGCAAGCATTTACAATAAATCTCCTAAAAAGCCCTGGAATTTGATAAGTGCTCAGTGCATTTTTTGGCCTTTCATAACTTTTGTTGCTTTCATAACTTGGCAGACTGCCTTAAAAAGGCAATGGACCTGCTCCATCTGCAAACTTCAGACAATGAACACTTATTCAGAACTTGTGAAGCTGAGATTTGTCTGTGTGACTACTTATTACGTAGCCTGCTGTGCGGAACACACACAGAGGACAGCTTGTTATTAAAACAAAGTGTCGGATGAATAACGCTAACGAACTACGCCCTTACGCAATTTGGCCTACGCGCGCGTGCGTGTGTGTGTGTGTTTTTGCGTTAGCTACTGCTCATTGTTGCCAGGGCATTTCTACTATGTTCACGCCATTCTCTTTCAAAGGCAGTGGGATACAGTTACATAAACTCTGCGACACAACCACGTAACCGCTATCCAGGTAGACAACAGCTAATGATTGGACAGGCAAGCCCCATAATGAGCCAATCGGCCTCCGGGCCTTGAGAGAAGGCCGAGGTGGGAGCGTTGCCTTGGAGACAAAAGGGGCTTTGTGAATCCAGGATTTCGTCATATTAACTAAGCTCTCGTTAAACAGACCCTCAGCCACCTTTCAGAGTGTGCATCTTATCCAACAGCTTCCCCATGGCGTCCGGTTATGCATTTGTGAATTCGTCAAATGAAAGCCCGCACACCTCAGATCTGGCAGTTTCACTACCGGCCTGATTGTATCACAGGAAGTCCATGCTGGAGTCTCTGGTAGTGGGTGGTTAATTGATCGATCGATTGATTGATAGATTGATTTAATCTAAAAATGAAAATGCTACAGAGTAGACCCGCCTTA
This sequence comes from Albula goreensis, assembly GCA_022829145.1. Classification (NCBI taxonomy): domain Eukaryota; kingdom Metazoa; phylum Chordata; class Actinopteri; order Albuliformes; family Albulidae; genus Albula; species Albula goreensis. The sequence goes on along the minus strand of CM040743.1, from coordinate 44,482,138 downwards.
CTGCATTGCAAGGTTTGCCAAAACGGAGTCCCTGGGGTTCGGAGTTTAATTGATTAATTGACTGACTGACTGACTGACTGACTGACTGGTTTCATCTTAAAATGAACGCACACTTTCCTAGGGTTAACAGTAATAATGACTGTACTAATGTTACAAAGCCGATGAACTGCGCCATGTTATCCAAACCCTCTGGATGCACTTTTGCAAGCTGCTCTGGATAAGCGAATGTAAATATAATGTCACCAAGAATGTTGCTGCACCAGTTTGTTGTTTTTTCTTTCTTCTACTTTTACCTCAAAACTGACGGGCATGTTCCTCTTGAGGGCGATCTCGTACACCAGGCTGATCTCAGACTTGCTGGCGTCGCTGTTCTCCTCCGTCTCCTTCTTCTCCTCCGAGCCCTGAGAAAGAGCGGAGTCGTGACCGCAAGCATTCCCCCCTCACTTAAATTCAGATTCAGATTCAAGGATTTATCTTGAATGCCATTAGACTTCATTTAAAAGTACATAAAAGACAAAAGTAGGCCCCTCCTTAAAACATACACCAGCATCCACAGCATCACACAGGGGTCTCACTGCAGCACTACAATGCTAAGACAATTCAGGCGCTGACAGGAAAGTGGCCCAAGACATAAAATGGCGGTTGCAGATGAACCATTTAACAACTATGCAAAAAAACACATGACATTTTGTAGGGGTTCTGGGGTTGTTATCATTGTTATTTTTCTCCCCCCTACTGATGTTTGTGCAGTTTTGTGTGTGAGTTCTCCCATGGACAGGACTCTAGAGCCCAGACAGCCTGCCTACAACAGCATGAAGTACATCGCATGCCGTCACATGACAGTGGGAGGGGCTTACCTGAGGGGGCTTCTCTGGGATTGGCTCGTTGCGGAGGACTTGCAGGGCTTTCATGGCGGCATTGTGCCTGGCGGCCTGGCGTGTCCGGCCCTCGCCGATGAACTCGTTGGACCCCACCATCAGCTGTACATAGAATATCTTGGGCACGGGGTAGTGGTACCTGAGGTGGGGAGAGGGGGGGCACAGGCCAAAAGAAGAGGGGTGGGGGACAGAGAGAAAACACTTTGTGTAAATCTGAACCAACCGACAACCAATCACCTTGCCAGGATCATACAAAAAACATTTTGTCTCCAAAAACAGCAACTTCTCTTGCTATTACAATAATTTTCGACCAGGGCCGGCCAACCCAAGGCCCAGAGGGATGCACTGAGAGGGTATTTTTTTTTGTATTTATGTATTTATTTATTTTCTATACAAATGCACATGGTTTTGTGACATGTAAAATTGAAAGTATGCACCAATGACAGCGAGTTACTTCAAAAAATGAATGCAAGAATTGAGACACAAGGTTTGTTGTTTTCTCTGATGCCAAGGGCTCTGAGGCTCACTGTGAATGATTCAACAGGCCGAAGAATACTATATAATATTAAATGTAAATCATGTTTCCACAGACAGGGAGTATGACACCCTGTCGAGTTTTGTTTATGAGAATGCGTAAGTGTGAGAAACTGTCAGACTCTCTCAAGTGCAGTGTTTGTTTCTATGAGGCTATTATCAAAAATGACCCAATCACATTGAAAGGGTGTAAGCAATTTCAGTTAATGTGACCCAACCGACAGCGGAAACAACACCTGTTAAAGATTTAGCATAAACTCCCAGCAATTTCCCATGATAATGCACCACTGCACTGCCATCATCACGCCAAAATGGAATTTTAATTTACAAAAGACATCGTGTGTATTTTTTGACAACGGTCATACAGACAAACACGACACGATGAGTAAATATGTGTTCATTAGTATAATAAGTATGTTCGCTCATTACATCACAGAGTTTTCACAGCACATTTCAATTCGTTCACAGCAGAGTGGCGCAGTTTTGCAACGCCTGTTTTTCCGCGTTATCTTGTTATGCAACCCGGAAGCTCCATTCAATTAAAAAATAATCACCAAACAAAGGGACAGTAATTCTCCATACGCTCAGTACTCATGCATGAAGATAAGCCGTTTGACAAAGAATGCTCTGCTTAGCACAAAGCCGAATGTGGCTGTGCGAATTAAAAAATGACTTGACCGTTCCCTTGAGAACTACAGACAGCTACCCGGTCTATGCAGATACACACCATGTACACACCTTATGTAATACATGTTATAGAGAAACACACATAATCCTTTCTCCTGTCTCCACTTCCTGTCTCTTATGCATGTGTCCTACTTCCTGTTGCTAATGTTCTGTCTCTTATTTATGCTTCCTGTTTCCTGTCCCCACTTCCCATCTTAAATGCAGGCCCTTTCCAGTCTCTACTTCCTGCCGCTTTACTGCACTTCCTGTTTCCGGTCTCTGTCCAAAAGACAGACACGACATCACACAATGGGTGACTTAATGTAGATAAAGAGTGTGATACTTTCAACAGGAAGAATGCTCATGAACAGGAAGAAGGCTCGTGAACAGGACGAACGCTCGTGAGGTCAAGGAAACTTCTTACATTCGTCAACGTTGAACCTTCAGGTAAGGAACCATCGTTGAGCAATTTCGAAAAATGGTCAGATGACTAAAAGCTTACCGTTAATAAATGTGTGACACATTTTAATTTTTCACTGTATGAGAGCTTTCTTTCTGGTCTCTGTGAACCCAGAATGGAATCCAGGTTCCAGGACAGTGTTACAAAAGCTGGAGGGGGTGTACCTCTTGTGGGAAACGCATGGGAACACCTCACCCATGATGCAGAGGAAGTGACACGGAGCTGTGGGAGGAGCTTACTTCATTTCCCTGATCTACACAACGCCTCCGCGGTGTCCTCACCAGGAACAAATAAATGGTTCTTCTTTTTTTTTTTTTTTTTGGCAGACTGCTCTTCTGGATCTGAACTGGAACCCAGCAGTGGACTCTGGAGTCATGGTTTGCCAGGAATGTCAGGAAAAACATCAGACGACGCCATAATTTCCATCTCCGGCTGGGCTCCTGTCCGCTACAAAGAGATTCCGTCTCTCTTTTTCCACTGTCCGTCTCTGTCCCCGAAATAACTGTGCCAAACGTGCGGCCCCATTTTTCCAGCGCAGGTAAAAATGGACTGTTTGTTCCCCAGAGGCAACAGGCAGGGTTGCAAAGGAGTTTTAAAACAGATATTCTGCACAGTGACACAACGGCACTTTACCCCCCACACCACCCCCAAAACATCCACTCACATAACCCCAACAGTTAAAATGATTCCCACTTCTAGAGGTTAGATAAGTGTGAAAACAAGGCGTACTTGTGAGGGCACAGTTGTAGACTGAAATTAACCAAACCCCCCCGCCCAATTAGCGCTAACGAACCACCGGACGGCTGTCAGCAGCGGCCAATGACCTGAATGACCCTTTCGGAGGCATGAAATGGCTTCTTGTCCTAAAAAAAAACACACACACACAAAACCGGGAACGTTCAGAGCCCTGAGGAACAAAACGGCCTGCTTGATAATGGAAAGGGTTCGTTACCAAGCCCATGGGGGAGTCTCAATTAACTTCTCTTTTAAGACGATTATGTAAAACCCTGCACCCCATTCAAACGAGTGGGCGAGCTACCACTGAAAGCCTGGCGCCTGGTTTGAGAAGTACTCATGTGAAAGACCGGGCCTTTCGTCTTGGGGATATCTTTAGTAATCATTTAATGTGGTTAACTAGAGCCTGAAAATATTGCTACGTTTCCTGGAAAAAAGTCTGTCAGTGTTTCACTCTGAAACCCTGGGAAAGAGTTTGGGTTGGCCAAGTCAAGGGTCCTCACTGCACTTGTACACACATATTCATATATTCATAGTTCATGCATTAACCTCTGTGATTAATTTGAAATGTTTTATGCGTGATAGAGAAGGAAAATGTTTAAATTCAAAAGGTTGTCTGATGTAAAGACTTAGTTGTTGCATCAGTTGTTGCCTCATGAGGATCACCAGCCATTTCCGGTACCAGCCTGGCCAGGACTTGAACATCTTCGATGTATTGTAAGACAGGAGAGGTATGTGGAGTGAATCTGTCATTCTGGGCATCCTACTGAGAAAGACAGCGCAATTATGGAGTTTACATTAACCACAAACTGCAGCTGTTTCTTCTGTCACATGGGGAAGGTTTCCCACACGACGCTCTAGAAATAAACAAAATTACTTGGCGGGGTCTTCGCCGGGTCCCTGCCCGGAAGAGCTTTAGCAGTTGTCTAATCGTAACAGACGATGCTCAATTCATCACTATTCCTCAGAATAAAAACAACACTCGGGAGGCCACCACAAGAATTCAGGGTGAAAAACTATTATCATTGCTGACACACAGAATAAACATGGAAGCAGGAAGGAGAATGTGAGCAGCAGACTAACTCAAAAAGTGACTCAAGGTCTTCTGGCTCATGAATACCCTTTGAGTGACAGTGTTTGTGTGCAGGTAGTGGGAGTTGATTCTGTGGAATCAATGTACATTTTTCAGTGGTAGCTGGAGAACTCGAAACAGGGGAGGAACAGACTTTATCTTTAAACCGATCATTACTTTCATTACAGCCAACGAGCAGCCATCTCAAAGTAAAGTCACATGGCTACCAATGCGAAGTCTCCCCGCTACATGTAGTATGACTGTAGTGCTGTGCGGCTGTACCAGAATCACAGGATTTCACTACATGATCTCAGTTCATCGCTCGATGGAACAGCTCAGGCGCAAACATTTACAGCTAAGTAACGCCATACATAAATTACTTTGATCGGACATATCTTGTGTATTCAGACACTAGGTTATAAGCAGGCGAACGCTCCATTCCCACTGCATAGGGAATTACAGAATGATTCACACCATAAGTGTGATTTAATAACTAACAGGGTCATTAGTCTTCAGTCTTAGTTATCCTAAGAGACCATGACAAACAAGTCTGGTGCTCATTGCAGTCTGGAATGGAAAAATTATGGAAAGTGGCCTGGAATGAGACTTACTATGAGTAATGACTTAGGACCACTAGGTGTTCTTTGAAAAAGCCAGTAGGAGGGCTGGAAATTCAATAGCATTATCAGAAGGAAATGCTATGACAAACAAACCGACAAAGGAGCAGACTGTCCCCTGGAGTCACAGGAGGGAACTCGGCAAGTCAATTCAACTGGGGAATTCCTACAGGGTTTCCGTCTGCAGGGGAGACGGAGTCCTCCGTTTATGACATCACAAAGGGCAAAAGTCTGTGATGTCATTCTTGAGAAAGTGGTAGTCCCACATCATTAATCATAGACAGCAAACTTTCCATACTCTACCAGACTTCTATCAGGGCTATTCTAGTCAGATAGTGAAGATACCGCGTTCAGCTGCCAAACAGGAAGTGAATTAGCCATGTAAATAAATGGAGCTTCATTCCAGTTTGGCGCTGATAACTGGGTACGTCATACTCTATATTCACCCTAATTTCCCATGAGGAATACTGGTGGTGGAACATTTATTGGAACAAACTGAACTTTTAATTTGAAGTATGGATTTCTTCAAATTATTTGTAATTTACCTTAGCCTTGAGATGGCTATAACATTACAGACATACCATGCCTCCTGCTTGTTTACTTTCATGGCTATAGTGTCTGATACCAAATATATTAAATAGAATTCCACTGAAACAGCTACTGATACAAACAGCAAATAAATGTTTACAATCACAGGACAAAATGCAGAATAGCAGAAAGGAAAAATAAAAATTAAACTGGGGCAGGATTAGGTTCTCTATGCTACTCAGGTCCTCATAAAAGCAACATTAAATAAGTTATCAGATAGGTGAATAAGAGAGGGTAACTGGTAAAATCAGTGCTCTGAAAGGTTTCCTTGCAGTACAGAATGTTTTGCAGATGCAAAATGCTTGGTGTCGTAGGAAAAAGTGTGTAGGTGTTAACTTTCTGGTGTTCATTCCAGAAAATGACTTGAATAATGACTTTCATTTTAATTTTAACTATTTAGTTTTAACAATCACTTTTTGGGTACTACCAGACTGTAAAGGGATCAAAGGGATGTTGGTTTTCTTCTGGCAGACAGTCCTTATGTTACAGTCACTTCCCAGTCCCAATGCTATTCAACACAGCAGAGTCATTTAACACACACAGTACAGCTGTGTTACGATTATGACATCACAGTGGAAGTTTTACAATCACCCAAAAAAATCACAGTCACATTTCTAGATAACTATCATTATCTAACTTCATTAAGTTCTACTTTAAAAAACCAATGTTGTTTAGACTAAACAAGGAATGGACTGTGGTTTCTTTCCACCAAAACTAATCATTCCCATGAGATGCCCAGCTCAAATATTTTGCCAAGTATGTGCTGCCCCCAAGTGGTGAAATAAGGAACTTTATTAAATGGCTGATTGATACACCAGACACTCTACACAGGTTATAAAGGTCTACTGAAGACCATGCTGTCAAATTCTAATCTATTTCAAGTAGCCAATAAATGAATGACTTGAACCTCTGTTAGATTACAGCAGCAAATGTACGTTCACAAATGGAGGGAACTGAATAAAAACAAGTGATCAATGAAAGCCATTCTTCCATTTACGTGAAAAGGCCAAGAATATCCATTAAAAAAAATCCCATACAAAATCGCTTTTAAACCACAGGCAGGTAGGGCTGACTTCATTTCCTCAAGGCCTTTTGTTTGCACCAAGAAATTCATTCATAACGGTTTTGAAAAAAGAACCCATGGAAGTGATTTGCTTGTGCTTGTTTGAGCTTAGCCTACAGCAGAGCACGCACACGTGCCAGACAGCACCCAAGAGGTTCGCAAGGAAAGACAGAAATTACGACGCCAACCCAGGCATAGACTTCCTCCCAATTCGTATAAAAGACCAGTCATAACAACCTTCAGGACCAGAGTCTGCTTTAACTTTAGAAAGACACATTTTGTGCACCATTTTCTTTTTAATTTCCGTCGTTTTTCACAAATACGGGAAATCAGATGCTCCAGACAGAGAGTAAAGATTCACGCCTCAGCTCCTCAGGGCCTCTCAGAATGTTCAACCCTTCCTAAAATTCCAAATTCTTTTTTTCCTAAATGCATTCTGGGAGCTGTTTTTCTTTGTTACCTCTGGTTGAACATTCCTCTGAAGTTGTAGTTGGCTCTGTAGTTGGGCATGGGTTTTGGGTCCAGCGGTCTGTAGATAGCTGGCTCTCCCCTCTTCATAGCCAGACCATTCAGCTCCACTGTGGGGGTGATGCTGCCTGCAGGACAGAGATGGAAAGATCATATCCCCAATCTAATCACAGAATTATCTAAAAAGAAAACATTCAACAATCTGGCAACCCATTACCCCATTTATTGTGAGCGGCCATTTAACTGACATCCGTTAATTCCCCATTAAAACCAAAACCTGGGAAACTCAGATCTCTATCTCTCATGGACTGTCTTCCAACATTATGACAGTCTCAGTAAGAATGTGAGCGGGGTGTGAGCATGCTCAGTGCCGTACAGGGTGTGAGCATGCTCAGTGCTGTTTACAGGGTCTGAGCATGCTCAGTGCTGCACAGGGTCTGAGTATGCTCAGTGCTGTGTACAGGGTGTGAGCATGCTCAGTGCCACACAGGGTCTGAGCATGCTCATTGCTGTGTACAGGGTGTGAGCATGCTCAGTGCCGCACAGGGTCTGAGCATGCTCAGTGCTGTGTACAGGGTCTGAGCGCGGTCATTGCTGTGCACAGGGTGTGAGCATGCTCAGTGCCGCACAGGGTCTGAGCATGCTCATTGCTGTGTACAGGGTGTGAGCATGCTCAGTGCCGCACAGGGTCTGAGCATGCTCAGTGCTGTGTACAGGGTCTGAGCGTGGTCATTGCTGTGCACAGGGTGTGAGCATGCTCAGTGCCGCACAGGGTCTGAGCATGCTCAGTGCCGCACAGGGTCTGAGCACGCTCAGTGCTGCGGTCAGTGCTGTTACCCGGGTTGCTGTTGAGCTCCATTTTGGGGGAGCGTGGGGAAGGCCTGGGAAGGGTGGTCTCTGTCAGGGCTTTGAAGGCGGTGGAGTGCTGGGCCTTCTTTATACTGGTCCCCTCGGCCTCCCAGGTCTGGTCTCCAAGGGTGAGCTGCACTGTGAAGATCTGCAGCAGGAAAATAATCACAATGACAAATTCACCATTCCATTTTTATGATGAAAGCCTTTCTAAAAACCCTCGGGACACTTAACATGAGACACGTGAGAGGAAAAATAAATAAATAAATAACAAAAAAGACATAACATAGGAGGATCGGACCATCACAATCATAATCATAACAGTGAGTTCCATTCGTATCACAGAAGCCTTTCCAATGCCCGTGGGAGGCTTAACATGAGTCGTGAGACAAAAAGTGACAAAGAAGAAAGAAAAATTAGAAGGTGGTACAAAAAAAGAAGAAAAAATACAATAGAAATATGGTACAATTAAAGCTAAGACATAAAAAAACAGAACGGCCAATGCATAAAAGAAAGCTCAAGAATTAAAACTAGTGATGAAAGTAATAGGTATCAGACATCAAAAAATGAGTGAAGCTTCTATCTGTTATAAGTAGCTGTCTGATTTGAACCGATCATTGGTATTGCCTTTTGATTGGTCAAATCAAGTCAGTGATTGACAGCTGATTGTATCTCTAACTATTTTTGGTGTCACAACATTACATTCACCCACCACAAGTTACAGTATGACAGGTTACATTTCCACCATCACCCACATGTAAAGTTCTGTCAGATAAAGCCCCCACAGAGGATTCAAACCCGCAACCCTTTTTACAGTCACATTTCCCCAACAACAGCAAAACTGTCACTGTGGCCACATTTCTCTGCTCAGCAGACCAGAGATCCTCAGCATCAGACTACAACTCAGCTGCAGATACAGGAAGTTACTCAGTGGTAAAGCTTAACTTAAAATTCTGCCTGGCAGCACCTTGTTGTTGTAGGTGTGAAGCTTTAGCTAGGCCTTCGATCTCTGAATGTGCTGAAAAGGACAGCCACCTTGAGATGTCAAAATATGTAAATTATAATAAGATACAAAAAAATATTCTGTGTGCGAGATGATTGCAATGTAAAGAACAAGAATTATTCCACTTCTTTACTAGTGAGGACAGTCTGTGCTTCACCCTGCAATGGAAGAACTGCTTGTCTGTGTTTCACAGTATTTCCAAGACTGAAAGGATCAAGGGCATTCAGTCTTTAAACGCTGAAAAATTACCTTCCTTTCAAGATAAGTGCTTTTCTAAAGTGGAGATTTTATGTAATATTTAGCTTCAGTGTGGCTAGGTAATGATTCAAGCTCTGTCTTCTGAATGGAACATTTGGGCAAAACAGCTGTCATGGCAACAGGAACATAAAAGCGGCCGGTGTTCCGTGACTCGTTAAAAGGCAGGAAGTGACACACAGGAAGTGGGTGGAGCCAGCGTCAGCTGTCTACCTTGGCATGGGCCGGCCCGCGTTCGTTCAGGAGTTTGTACTGGGGCTGGACCCTGTTGAAACGGGCTAACTCATTGACCAGGCACATGGGAGTTTTCTCTTTAGGGTTTGCCATGTACTCCAGGGGTGAACCTACAGAGGGAGAAAGAGAGAGGGATGGGAAGGAGAAAGGGGGGAAGAAAGAGAGAGAGATGGAAAGAGAGAACAAGGGTAGGGAGAGTGGGGGGTTGGAGAGTAAGAGGGGAGGGGAAAGATAGAGGCAAAAGGAGAAAGGGGATAAGAGAGTGAAGGAGAGAAAGAGGGAGGGACAGAGAAAGCAGGGAAGAGAGATGAAATGCAGGAGAGAGAATGTGAAGACAAGACAGAAGAGTGAGAGATTGAAGAAGAAAGAGAGAGAGAGAGAGAGAGAGAGAGAGAGAGAGAGAGAGGAAATTAGAGATCAAGAGCACCTTCAGCAGATGACACCTGCAGCTGACGTTGGACAAACTTTGCCTGCACTTCCCCCAGAAGTTAAAAACCAGGACAAGCATTCCACGGTCACCTGTCAGTCCTGGAGCTTGGCAATAAAAAAACAAAAATACTGCGATGCAGCGGAAGACCTGGCAAAGACCCAGGCTCATGAGTCGCTCATCTGCTACCTAACTAATACATCATTTCCCATAATTCAGTGCCAGCTGATGAATCTGAAACACTGTACAGCAGCAGCTCTAAGACATGGTCCTGGGGGGACGCTGTGTATGCTATTCTGATTCCAGAGACAGTTAACCTCTGAATTATAAAAAGCTGTTAATTTTTCTTAATTGGACACTCTTTAATGTCTTAAAGGAATGATTTATGCTGGTGGTCCTTGCTCCAGGCTCTGGAGTGCCACCAAGTGAATGCTGGTTTCTCTATTCACTTGAAATTCCAAAGCAGGTTCGAACCCCAGAAACCAGACAATGAGTGTTTCCTGTGTAATCTGCTGTTTGATTGATCTTTAAGGTCTGATTAAGTACAAAAACCAGCATGCATTGCAGCCCTCTAAGACATGAAGTGAAGACCACTGACATACCTCCGTAATCCACTTTACATCATAAATAGCTATCCATTGATAGCTAGTCAACACACCACACAAACTTTTCCAAGCACTCAGAGGTTATAAATAGGCAGGTGGAACACTCACCCACCTGGTGGTACTGTGTCAGGTAAAGAATGGACCTCAACTTTAGGACATACCTGTGATATTTGCACAGGTAAACAATGACCCTTATCTAATAAATACACAGTATCTCTGTGATATTTGCATACATAAAATAATTTTGCCTTACTTGGCAGATATACCTCTGTGACATTTGCACAGGTAAATAGCAGACTCCACCTGGTGGACATAGCACTGTGATATTTACACAGGTTATGAACAGACTGCTAACTGGTGGGCATACCTCTGTCATGTTTACACAGGTGAAGACCGGGCCTTACCTGGCGTGTTTGTGCACGGGTCTGAGAACACGGCGGTGTCCCCGAAGCCGGACCCGGGGCTGAGGCAGGCAGGGGCGGTGGGGGGCGGGCCTGTGCCATTAAGGGAGGGCTGGAGCCCCAGGGAACCCACCGGGCCGACCGCTGCTGCCGGGGGGGCGACGGGGGAGAGGCCCGGCCCGGAGACGGGGACCGCCGTCTGCACTTTCACTTGTGCCATCCTCTACACCTGCAATGGCAACACGGACACTGTGACATTGCAGGGATCTACACCTGCAGCAACAACGCAGATACCACAGAGCCATACTGAATACAAAGAAAGAACACAAATGCTGTGACATCACAGAGCTCTATAACAAAGACGTTGTGACATCACAGAGCTCTGCACCTCCAGCAATATCACAGACATTGTGACATCACAGAGCTCCATAAATGGATCAATACCACAGACACTGTGACCTCAGAGAGCTCTATACATGCAACAATAACAAAGACACTGTGATATCACAGAGCTATACACCTCCAAAAACACCACAGACAACATGAAATTACAGTTCCCATTACATGGCATTAGAGACGTTTAGCAGACGTGATTATCTAGAGTGACTTACAACACAAATGAAAAGGCTTAGCTCGGGCTGTTCAGGTAATACTACCATACATGAGGGAGGTCAACAAGTTCAGCTTCCACATACATCGAGTAGGAAGAAGACCCTTCATGCGCCAGCAAGACTGCAGGAGCCTGACAGACCAGCAGGGGTCACTGCTGAGGGCCGAGACACTGACGAACCTAACGAATGGCAAATGAATCTCTCCACCCCTGGTCGAAACGAAGGCCAATTATGCTTCATCCCATAGAGCTGGATCTGGGATTGAAAGCAGGCCGTGGGGCCCATCCACACACTGGATCACTTCCGTAACAGGATGAGCCACCTAGCTGGCTCCTCAAACTACTTTGACAGAGATGTAATCAGGGATGAACGCAGGATTATACCCAAGGCTCCGATAAAAAAGACCTCTTACACCCTGTGTAAGCCAACGGCTCTTGACGTCAGGACCTAATCCGGCAACAGCACGGAGGGTATGTGGAGGCAAACAGGAAATCACTGCACCTGTCTGCCAAGAACCGCCACACTGGATCCTGAGGACCTGTCAATAATCCCTCAGCCAATTTCCACCCTGGCTCAAGTACAGCTGGAGCAGCAGTGGATGATAGCGACCAACCTAGCGGTTCTACAGATACATACGATTTCAGGTGTTGTTACCTACCATTTCATTACTCTGCAATATGCTTTGAGGCCAGTGCAATTAAATCACTTCATGTTTTTTTGTGTTTAGCAGAGACTCTTATACAGTTTCACATTGTTTTAGACAACACTCATTTATACAGCTGTGTATGTTTGCAGAAGTCATTTTAGGTGAACTATCTTGCTTCAGAGTACAAGAGCGGGACACCTAGGAGGGAACTGAAACTGCAAGCTCTAAGAGACAAACCCAGCTCTCTAACCATTACACTGCACTTCCATCCAATTAAAAATCGCTCATATGTGAGATTTGTCAGGGGCAGCAACTCTTTGGAACTGATCATTCTTTCACTAGCAAAGCATATCCCTGAAGGTAGGCAGCATTGTTTCACGGTGGAAAGACAAGTCTGACAAAAGACAGGAGAGAGAATATTAGTTGGGGCTACAAACAGTGGGCAGGGTTTACTGGTCTGGATTTCACAGGCTTTGGCTCAGCTGTATAATGGAGTGGAACAAACATGGCGCATGGGCCTAACCCCACCCTGACTCTCCATGCTGAGCTAAGCTAGGACTTTCTCCTGGGGGGGGGTGGGGGTCATGAATTGGGAAACGGTCGTATCTCGCGTACAGATCTGCAGCTCTGGACATACGCGGGGATGGCGTGAACAATGACCCTTTATGTCGGCGAGATTTGCTCATTGTCAGTGTGGCCTGGCTAAGCGTCGAGCGAGGGAGTCGCAGTGTGACAGTGCGGCCAGGAAGAAGCAATGGCCTTTCAGCACTGGGGGATCAGACACACACAAACACATATGCGCACACAGGAGTGAGCATACACACTCAAACATCATCACTCCTTCCCTGCAAACTCACTAGCAAACAGTCATGCCGTTGATCCATCCATTCGATCATACAAACACACTCACACTCACAAACACACACATACAAGAAAGTGCTAACAGGCCTGGAAAACAATAGAGGCACAAAATATGGCCCAGTCCTGCTCCCTCCATCTCAAAAATCTTAAAAATCAGTTTACAATATGCATACAGTTAGTAATAAGTATGCATTCTGTTGTCCCAAAAGGAGAAATTTTCTTACAGATTCAAATGGCATCATTTTCCCCAATACTATGTCTTCCCTTGCTTGTGTCGGCCACGCCCCTTCTGAGATAAAGCCACTCCTTCCCTCCAGGGCACTGGCCACACCCACTGACCACTCCCATTGGTTGGCACTGGCAAATTCCCATGCCATACCTGATACAGTCACTAACCACACCCCTTTATAGTAACCACTCCCATTACGTGACATTAGCCTCTCCCCCTGCTGTCACTACCTCATCCATTTCCTGCTGTCAGCAGATGTGCATCAAGGGTGGAGATTCAAGCTCCCGGTGTAGCTGCAGTTTTTATTTATACAATAGCACTTTTTTTATAATACTTTCATTGCCCATGTATTAAACTGATTTTAAAGAATTGGCTTGGTGAGCATGTTGGTACTTGTGAAATAAAGCCATTTGCGATGAGCATTTATGCATGCTTTTGAATAAGCACGTCTCTGTGTGTATGCATTTGTGCATTTGTGTTGTTGGTGTATGCTTGCATGTATTTGTGCAAGTGTGACTCTGTGGTGTGTGGGTAATTGTGTGCGCACATCTGTTTGAGTCCATGTGACTGTGTGTATACACACGTATTTGCATTGTATATTGTATATACAGTGCAAGAAGGAATTTGTGTTGCATATGTGTCTGTGTGTATGTAAGTGTGCATTTGTATATATGCATGAGTGTGTGTGTGTGTGTGTGTGTGTGTGTGCGTACATACACTATAATCTGTACAACCCCAACTACCCTGCAGAGATGCCTGCTGTATGCTGTGATTCAGGTGTGAACGACAAGCCCACAGAAATGACTGTAAATCAAGTCCTCTGAACCATAGAGGAACTGGAACAGTTTATTTTCCAAACCAATTTTCTACCCTGATCTCGGATCCCCCCCCCCTCCAAATTTGGAATGTCCAACTGCATGTAAAGGCCTGTCACCAAGGCAACACGTTCTGTTATTTTTGACTCTCCTCCGAGGCCTATCCTGCAAGCCGCCCCTACTTTTCACTCCCTCAGTTGAGCCACGCAGACACTGCATCAGAGGAGTGCAGTTTATGCGCAGCTGGGGCAGGCAGACCGTGGAGGGTCAATTATGACATCATTGCTGTGGGCCTTAAGAGCTACTTTGTCTTTAGGGGTAAAACAGCACCTAACTTTCAGGACTAACCTTGATATATAAACTAATGGTTGACAACTGCATCTGATTAATCACAGTCTCCTTTGGTTGTATTTGAATTGGAAGCAGCTAATCAGAGTCAGAAACCACTGGAGCCAACCAAATTCACCTTCAGAAATCTGATTGGCCAATCAGAAAGCCTGGGCCAAACGAACGGCACATTTTCCTGTTGCTAAGTTAGAGAGTGAGCGTTTGGAGTCAAAGGTAGTGCCCAGCCAACTGGAGGAAAGGGTTCAACCTCTTAAGGATTTGCCAGTGGAGCTCAGGCTTGCTTTGTAGGCTGAATGAAGTGCAATTTTTGTTGACGTCCTGGCAAACTTTTAAACTCACTGTTGATATATTACGCAATCAGTCTCATACTTCGCTAAGTTGTAGGGAGTGGTCAACACCTCTGCTTAAATGTATAAAAATGTCGCCGCGGAAATTCGTTTTGAAAAACTGTATACTGTGTGTGGTGTGTTCAATAGAATACAAAAGTGTGCAATGTAAATGCTACCGTAATAAAAAAAACCCTATAAAACCACGGATTTAAGTCTGTCCAACATAAATTGACCACTTTAAAACCGAACTCGGACAAGATCTATGTTGAACCAAAAGAAGGCCATATTAGAATGCAGACTTACGCATTTTGTCAACATTGCCATGACGTCACTTATTCGAATGATGACGTTCGAATGGGTGGGATTAAGCGAGGCACATAGAGGTCAGACAAGCACAAGCCGCTCCCAACAAGGTCACAGGTCAAAGTTCAAGGTCGACGACAGACAATTTTGGCAGCAACGAATGACAACATGCTCAATTACAACGCATAATTAACAACTAACTTAAAGAAGTAATTTAGCTAAATGAAGGTGCTTTTTTGCAGAGTGGTGTACAGCAGAAATGCACCTTCAAGCGAGACCACGAGAGATGAGCCGTTACACAAGACTTTATAGGACGTCGCCGGATGCTTGTTTACAATGTATCTGAACTGACCTGTAACCCTACTGCTCAAAAGATCACTTTGGTGAGTTAACTAGCTACACGTAGAACAGGATACAGCATCCAAATGAGGTCATCAAAGTAATAACTATGCTGTTACACCTCCCCCCCACCCCCTCCAAAAAAGCAAGCCAGCCGTTTTGCCGTCTTTCATGTTTAAGTGGCTAACATTGGACAAATTTTATATTTTGGTGCCTGCATTTTATATTGGGAAAATGCGGACAGTTTCATATCTTTCAAGAGACGCTTAACAGCTTACATTTTAGTAACTAGCTAGTTACCTACAGTATGCCCTGCAACCCAGCAATGTCGTTGCTCACACACACAATTGTTGAACAACACGTTTGATTTCCAGTTACCCAATTTTACACGAAAACAAACGCAACATTGTCGCAATGTAGATCCAAATGAGCAAGCCCACCCAAATAAGTATGCGTCTTACAGAATGTATCTGATCGAGGCTCGATCGCTAGCTAGCCTCATCATCTCTTGGAATTATGTACCGGCTTGCTCGCTGACCTGACAGCACCATTCGGCTGACATTATGATGTGAAAATATTTCCGATATGCTGTTAGCAATCACTTGGCCGGCTGTCATCAACTGCAGATGTATACAACATTCAACCGCTGTGTTAAACTGTATCATATAGCTAAAATAGTAGTGTTACACAGCCTACTTGCTAGCTAGCTGGCGAAAAGCGACATCATGGCTGAAATTCAACCAAACACCCCACTTCGCTTGCATCTCCCAACCCCCTCGGTTTCATCCCAATTTCCGAGTCATCAGGCGCTTTACAGACTATATCGACAACACAATGAAAAGCGGCTGTATTTTTAGGAACCATAAGACCCCACAATACTGCGTGAACGTACATTCAATTACGATATTTTACCTTTTTTCGAGGGACAGACCCCAGTTACACCTCCAACATTGGCAAACACTAAAGAGAACTGAGAGGCTGACGGAGCAAACCATTATTTGCTTCAGTGATTTGAGTGAAGAAGCCCCAAGTACCAGGCACACGAAAACAGGAAATCGAAAATGCTGCTTACTGTAACACGAAAAACATGCCACAGTAGGTAAACGCACGTGTAACATGTAACTGCGGGTACATTGAAAACTAACACCCCTTCAGAAAATGCGAATGGTAACGTCGGGCTTCCTTCTAGTGAAAGTGGATAGTTAATGAAATAGAATGGGCACCTCGTACACCTCGTTAATGAAAATGTGGATTTTAGAAGAGCGTCTGTATTTTAGAGAGCAACAATTGAAATTATCATTAAAAATTCTCTGTCAGGCATCAGCCAGAATATCCACATCGAAAACACCGGATCCAGTATGCTTGAGATGAGATTCAGATGTATAGCTAACTAGCAAGCTAATGTTACCCATATGTATCGGGTTGTCAAGAAGATAACTAGAAAATGGCATGTCCACAGCCACTTGTATGCAGCTACTTTTACCATACTGGCCAGAATATGTGCATAATGCATCGTTATGACAGCTAAGCGCATCATCAAATGCGATATAACGTGGAAACTCAAAGGCCATTTAAGGTCTTGGCGAATGATGTGTTGCTATGGTCCAACAATATTAAGTGAAAATGTGCAAATTCCATGAGGAAATATGAAGAGCGATTCGCTTTTTTTAAGATGGTACAGCCTACCAAACAGATCTATCGGTTAATTTTATCTATGACATTCCGTTTCCAGTATCTGCCTTGTTGTAGAAAGAAAACTGGCTCGATAAGGGCATTATTAGATAAAATAACTGATCAAGAGACGAACATGAACATGGGATCTAACGAGTTCTTCGTTCGTCCAGCAGGGGGTGCTACCACATTTACAGCCCGTATAGCTTCACCTGAAGAGACCCCGAAACCGCTGGAATTCCTCTTACAAAAGAATGAGAGCCGCAGCTGATATTTCGTCTATGAACTAAATAAAGATAACTGATCGGGGTTTGATTGAACTTTTTAATTACTTTTGAAAGGATATATATAAAAAAATGAATAATTGATTACACACACTGTGGTTTCTATGAAAGCAGCATCGTCTCTTCCAGTGATTGACTCTGAGCCTGTTCTGTGCTCGCTCCTCCTAACAGGCTTACATGAAAGATTCGGGAATTTTTTTTTCTTTTAAATTTTTTTGCGTTTTACTTTTCAAACTGTGATGAGTTTCTCCACAACCAAGCACATTTGGCGAATGGTTTATGTTCCTACCAATTACCCCTTGCCTTAACTTACCACATCGGCTTCATGTATCAATGCAGATTAGTTTATTGATTAGGGTGGCTATGCTAAAACAAGTTATTGCAGGCACGAGAATAATCTGCCATGCAGGGCACCGAGAAATTCAGATAAAGCAAAAGACCACATACACAATTGGAGTAATTAAATAATTAAGACCAGAAGCTGGCATGAAACAAATATGGCCTTCTCTACCCACCCCTGTTCTGACTCCAGACTATGGGAAAATAATGTGTCTTTATGGGCTGAAAGACCTGTTTTGGTCATAATCTATCATGTTCTTATAAATTCATCAAAAATATATAGAAAGGAAGAGAGAAGGAAGAGTAGATTAAAAAAAACAGCCTTGTGGTTTGACTGATGTGCATGTGTTACTGTTGAAATATGAGATAGAACGATTTTTGGTGAGGCTGAACAGGTCATTGGTAAAACAGGAAGCTGATAAAAAAAAGTGTTTGCTTTGCTGTCATGCTGTGGACAATATATTTTTAGATTTAAGAAACACTTTGTGAAAAGCTATAGACATTTTTAATTGCACAAAAATAAGGATATATCAATTTATCTAATCCCAGAAATAATCCCATTTTTTCCAGAAGAAGCTGGTATGACTTCTAGCTCTGCTAAGCACATTTGCATGCTGGGAACTGTAGTTCTGTTTATGCCTACACCACTGGTCTTTTAATCCGATCTTGGAGTGCCACTGGGTATACTGTTTTTTGTTGTCACTAAGCACTTAATGACCAATTAAAAATGGTTTACACAGTTAACTCACTTAATCAGTTTTTTTTTTTTTGGGTCAGATGAGGTTATGAAATTGCAGGTTAAACCAAAAGCCAGCACACACTGTTGCCCTCCAGAGACCAGAATAACTGACCACAGGCCAAGATAATATATCAAAACAAAGAATTATAATATTGGATAAGTGAAAGTGCTCTAATTGATAGGTCAATCACACATCCCAGCAGCCAATCACAGGAGAGACCTTCACTTGTTAAAATGTACTTGGGCTTAAGTCAATTGCACTGTATTCTTTGCACTGTATTCTTTACACTGTACAGTACCTAGTAAGTACTTTTATTTAATTGACAGATAATGTTACTTGTTCCTTTGTTTACTCATACATTTCCAATTTTTTGAAAATCTACAGCTGAAATTCCTTAAGTATGGAAAACACCATCTACAAGGCAATAAAACTAGGCAACGCTCCCAGATTCTTCTTTCAGGCATTTGCAGAAATCTACAGAAAATCAATTCAAATCTCAATGGAAGTCATGATTTCAGACCAAACTGCAGCACTTTCCCCTGTACAAATTTGACTTTATTGATTTTTATTAATAAGTCATTAATATTCAATATAGATTTTCCCCTTCATATGAGTGTCACACTGACTAGGTTAACTATAAATAGTTATTTGTGGATAATTTATCAAGGAGAAAAACACATTGAGTTTAAGTTTGCAAAGAAACAAGAGTAAAGAAACAAACAAAATAAATATAAACAAACTGCAAATATATTAACTTATTAAATCTGTGCACACAAAGGAAACAGTTAATGTTCAAAACAGTGAAGATAATCCGCTGTGGGTATGTCAGTTCGTTTTGTCTTGGGGTTGCCCGTCGTTACTTGTGTATCTCCAGAAATCTGCATGGATGGTTATGATACCCCCAAACCGCTAACAGCACTTTAACAGCCTGGAACTGGCTCTTAAAGTTGGTTTGTTACTTCAATAATGGGGGAGGGTGGTAGGCTCCATGCTGATTGCATTTTGAGGAGCTCAGGGTGTTTATCCGTTATTCACTGGAAGTACAGCGCTGAGCCAAATTTCAGACACAGTCCAACAAAAGCCCAGAAAAACAAATCTTCTAACTGTTACTTGTATAATGATTTTAATACAAACGCTATACAGGTCCTAATTAGCAAAAACAGGATGCAGAGGTGAACTCCTCTAAAGCAATAATACACAACACCTGTGACAGAAGCTCCATAGTCTTTCTCACAGCTCACCTCTTGTGATAAATGAAGACAGTCTGAAAATGAAGGTACCAGCAGCCAGGAAATCCAGCTCATACAGGTTATGTTGTGTACACATTCGATTTGTTGAGGACACCCCTTCCTTGCACGTTTTTGCTAATTTGCATGTAAGTTTTAACAAAAGAATATTGTACAATATTTTCTTCAGACCATGATATTTTACAGTGTGACAGTATTTTTTTTCTATCATTTTTGTATTTCTTTTTTTTGGTACAAATATCACTGAAACGAAAACATCGGTTTGGAATCTTTATGGTGATTTCATACAGAAAAAGTACCTGAGCCTGATATATATATATGGCCAGGAGAGATAGAGAGATAGAGAGAGCACACTCTTCTCGTGGCCTGGAAAAAGAGCTTTCAAAATTACTCAGACATTAATAACCATTTTACCCCAAAATGCATGGTGCAGATAAGAGTGAATGCAAGTAAAAGAAGACAAAAACATTCTACCCTCGACCCCAAAACTTCCCCTCACCCCCAGAGAGATAAAATTCAGGTTTATGTCCGCTGGCAATTTTTTTTTTTTTTTAGGTTTTTTTTTTTTTTTTTTTTTTACAAAAACAAAAAGACTACTTCTCAAATCAAAGACAATATTTTAAATTAAAGCATAATCCAGATGTGAAAATATCAAACAAAAAATGAAAACACAACACAAACTAAATTAATATCTTTTTGCACACATGCGTAACACAAAAGGTGGTCAGTCGTGTTCTTGAACAAGGAAGGCCGGTAAACAGCACCGAATGAGTGAAACATGGAGTAGGGAGACTAGAACACATTAACCTGCATTCAGAAACCAAACTTCTGGCTTTACCCTGCAAGTGACCATTTCCTGTACAGCCAATTTTACCAATCAAAACAACTTCTCAGAAAAATCAGGTCAGTACTTAGAAATGAGTAGTTAATGTGGATAAGGACCACTGCTTCTCAAAATCCCAAGCCTTTTCAAAGAAATCAAAACAGAGGAATAAGCCTGCTTACTGATTATAAAGTACAGTTAGCAGTTACAGTAGAACTAAGTGTTACAATGCAATGCTTTACTTCCGTAGCAGATTTCACAGTGCATATAGAGTAAGAAGATGAAACCTCTGTCCTTGCTATTAAGATGTTCAGTCCCTTACAACTGAGTGATTGGATTTGGATTGTATCAGGCATGCATGAATTAATGTTATTGCACAACACATGACCACCTGGGAGGAAAAAAAGAAATATTAAAAAAAAAAAAAGACAAAAAAAGAACATAAAAAAAAATGATTTAAAATAGGAATTCTCTCACTACAAAACCTCCCCTCTTGCTGCATAACTACCGAATCGCAAAACAATCCATGTCGGCTACTTCACACGTTCCTGTACTTTTTCTTTTTTTTTTTTTTTCTTTTCAAACAACCATCTAAAACATGCATCCAACAGCCCTCTGGGAAATGCAGTCCAGGAAGTCAGTTGCCCCAGTCAAAGGTTAAAGTTCAAAGACTGAATGATTAAAAAGTGCTTATGTACTCAGTAGGACATTTTTTTTTTCTTCTAGGAGTATTAAAAAGCTGAACATTAGCAAGTATCATCTGAAAAAAAGAACAAAAACACAGAAAAATAATGTAAGGTACATGCCCCAAAATGTTTTCAAATTATTTCTTTATTCTACAGTATTTTATTGATACATTCTAAAATACATTCTCTTACTATTTCATGAATTGGAGTGTGCACAAAGCAGCTACTTCACTGCTCTACAAGTGAGGGGGGACACCTCATTCAATACAAATACATCACCCTGCCATCTATAGTGTCATATGTACTTATTCTTACAGTGGTTATATATGCACTATATACATATCTATCTGTGACAGCATTTTAAGTTCCATTAGAAACAAGACTGATTCATGTTAATAAGAACAACTACTTAGCATCATTATTTGTTAACAATAAATTAATACTACAGGAAGAGAGAAAGGACATACTCACCGTGATACCACCATTTTGTTTTCTTTGGATTCTTGTTACACGTTCTTACATAAAAGGAGTTATCAGGAGGTCGCCGCTGTGGGGAACAAGCCACATTTAAGCATTGCCAACATTCAATGTTAAACTACTGCAAACTTCAAATGCAAATGCAAATAATAACACTAACAACAACCATAATCACTAGGCTGTAGGTTCAAATTCCTAAGAAGGTGTATCTATGCCCTTGTGGAACAATGGCTGTAAACTGCCACAGCCTATAAGTTGCTATGCAAATTATTCATGTATTTATAAACAAGTGCGAACTGGCACTCCCACTGCCACGCCCCTTTTAGCCAATTGGTATGAACAGAAACACGCATGCACGCACGCACACAACAGCCATGCCAAATTTCAGCCTCCTAGGTTGAAAACTGTGGCAGCCTACCGACCGACAGAGCCAGCTATAGAGCTGCTGGTCGCAGCCAAAAATGCAGGCTGTGCAATTTCTAAGAAGGAGAAACTGCATCTCATGTTCCTTCAAATTTCCTAATGCTGTGGTCCTCAGTCCTCCAGCTCACGTGACAACTGGCCGTCGCTTCTTTTCAAGCCGATGGCGCACCACCCTTCTCACACTGCCACTGAAGGTCAGTCGTATGTTCGGTCTGTGCAACTGCAGGCATCCTGGCCGACCAGGAGGGGTCGCCAGAGAGCAACAAACTAACAAACTTGTACCTGGCCTACACCCCTAACATCCAATTTTTGCCTTGCAGATGTGGACCTCCAGCCATGACCGGTAATGGCAAGGCTGGGATTCGAAAACCCAAAACGGACTCTTCACCCTGTGAGCCACACAGCGTCCCCAGTGACACAACTTCTGTGTATTGCTACTTCTGGTAGTGGTGTGATATAATGGTGTGATGTAATGGAGGGAGGTTCTACCTTCTCTTTGCAGCTGGACAGCATGCTGATAATACTAAGACAGACTGACTGCACAGACAGCGCGGGTGACCAGTCCTCTGTCAGTATGGATAGACATATGTGACCGTTGCTATATACGTGAGGATGAACGGGTATGTTCTCGCCGGTGAACATGACCTGAAACAAATGAACGGACAAACGGAACAAATGGGTGACAGAACAAAAGGCTCGTCTCATTTAAAAACACCAAACAAGCGAACGAAAGCATCAGACTCTGGTGTCTGTTTTTTCCTCTCAAACTCCCCTCTGTATGAGAAGATCTAACCAAAGTTGATGTGGAAAAATGTTTCAAAATTCAGAGAATCAGACACATACTTTTTCAAAGTACAGTGACCTTTCATATGACAAACAAAACCTGCCTGTTTCCTTTGTAAGTACGATAAAACAAAGCACCTGCTGTACAGAATAGAGTGAATCTGGGTGTTTGATGCTCCTGACATACAACCTTGAATTCTCGGTCCTGTCTTGATCCTTTACTATAAACTGTGGTTTGACCAAACAACCAGAGGCAAGATTTTTTTTGTGTAATTACCTGAGGTGAGTCGAAAGGATACCGACCACTGAATTTAAAAAGCAGCTGATATTTTTCCCCTTCGTATAGTGTACCAGGGGCTCCCTCCATATCTACGATCCACCTGCAAGAGAGCAAAACAGAGAACACATCTGAGTTTAGTGTCTGCCTGCAGTGCTCTGAAACATCACAAATCAAATCAATCCTAAAAATACTGGCTCTTCAAAAACCCCACATCTTTCATAACGCCCACCTCCAGTTCCAGAATACGATCAGAAAGCAAGACAAACGTTGTGTCAAACTCAGGTGTAATGAAAGCTTAATGTCTGCGGTACTCCTTCCCATTGTCTCTTGAGAAAGACACTGCTGAAACACGGAACAGCGTACTAGACGTACAAGAGTCTTTAATTAATATAAAATAGTTTTTTCACTCCAATGCTGCGTGCTACTTGCTTATTTTGTTGGAAAAATAATCCACATACACACACACACACACACACACACACACACACACCCTCTCTCTCTCTCTCTCTCTCTCACACACACTCACACACACACACACACACACACACACACATCTGGGCAGTACACCAAGGTTTGGGCTTGTGCCCCAGTACAGGATTAGCGCATTAGAACCATCACGACACTGTGATTCAAACTCTCCTTTCGGGTCTCATTACATCAGCCCACATTTCAGCAAAGGGTGAAAGAGAGGGTGACTGACTGGCTGATAATCCCCACAGGGCAAAATGGGAAATGTAGTCCTAAAGCTGCCTGCTGGTGGCAGTATTGTATCTGTCGCCACCAGAGGTGGTTGAACGGGGCTCATGAAACAAAAATGGGCGGATGTACTGCAAGTTACCAGTAACCCGCCAATTTGAATAATTTCGCTGAAATAAGTCAGCTGGTGGATCTGTAGTCCCACCCATTTCTTGTGTCATGAAACCTGTCATGAATCAAAATTGGCCAAACACCTCAGGCTCCTCACTCCTTTGTGCAAAACAAAAAATTCAGGGAGGACCACCACCCCCCAAACCCCCAGTTTTGAAAAGCTATCCAGTTTCAGTTCTTCTTCCATAAACAGGAAACGCAGGCTGTTTGTACCATCAACAAACAACAGGAAAAACTGGAACCCTGTAGTAGCTAGAATAACAGAATAATTTGAACAAAATTATGTGAAATGAAAATTCTCCTTCTGAAACGGCACAGCACAAAGTAAAGGCCATTGCCTCTGATCTGAATCCTGACGGTCTGGCCGGGATTTCGGCTCTCATCAAAATACAGCTGTTTGCCTACGCTGCAACATTTTACAGTCAATCATAACTTCTTTTTTTGCTTTGTATGGCTATTTTTTTTTGTGCTGTGCACAAAACTACAGTTTTGTCCTTCACCCAGGATACAGAAAGCTACTGAATTACGCCTCATCAGCGTAAAATGAAGCAATTGATCAAGGATATGTGTCTGTTACACAAGCCTGTTTTAGACCAAAATCCTGATGTATTGGATCCAGTATTTTTGCCATTTGGCCCTTTTTTAACTTAAAATACATATTTTTCTCATTGCCTGTACCTAAAATAATTTACATGTACTCAGAAGATGGCCTGCTTATTCAGACTATTGAAAGTGGAAAAGAAAAGGTACATTATTAAAATTGTTGTTTTTTTTATAGATTTATAAAAAAAAACAGCATAATGTTTTGGGAATTGCTTCTGGTAAAAAACTGTGTTAATATCGTTGTGGAAATGCAACCAAAGTGGTATTTTCACTGCTTTACACAAATACTCACAACTTAAAAACACTGACGTTTTCTCCACTGTGCATCTTCAGTTACACACACATTCAGGGCTGACACAAGTCTCCAGTTATTTGAGCTTTGGCCTCTCCAATTTCCAACATCACACTCCAGAATTTTCATAGAAGAAATTCTGAGAAGATTTCCTGCGACTGAGGAATTGTGATGTCACAAGCCCCATCCCATTTCATCCAACTTGACTCTCGAGAATAAGGCCAGACGGAAAACCATAAACAGGAATCCCATTATAATCCATTATAATCCTATTACACGCGATTCAGACGGGCTGTCATTGCTATAAGGAGCCCATCTGACCCCAAACCAGGTCAGGTGGATCATTAGTGTTGGGGAAAAAAAAAAAAAAAGTAAAAGAATTTACAGTACGAATGGATTCAGATTAAATTATGATGAGGCTGAGGTTTTGACCTGAGTGTGATCGCTTTACGGTTATGCAATATGTCCTATGCGCCATCAGGAAAACAAACAACAGCCAGGACACTATGAAGGATTTTTTATTAAAAGATCTTAAAGTCGATCCTTTGACTCCATAAGACAGGAGGTCAGAGTGATGCGGATATCAAGTTAAGGGGGTCTGCACTGGAAACAAATGAGTACTTGAACCCTGTCCAAAGGCTGCAGCTGCTCTTTTCATACTTTTAACCCCCCTTCCTTTACTGTATGAGGCAGTCATTCAGTCACTGGAAGAAAGGAGAGACCTTATCGCCCCCTATTGAGCACTGTGGGTTACTGCACGATCAGCAAGCTCAAACACAACACACTCGAACAACCTTGGAGTGATGTCAGTCACTCAGCGAGAGAATGGGACTCCATCTGTCTCCTACTGCAGCACCAAAAATAAAAACAAAAACAAGTTTCTCAGGTTTCTGGTGCCAAGGCACAAGTAGAACCAGGTAACTGGCGTTCCATCGCCCTAGGGGCCAAAGGAGGAGACAGGTGGATCCAAAGGGTACCTTACATAATGAGGAGTATGTACGGCATTAGCATTCCGGCATAAGGGTGACGTAAGTAGTAACTAGACTTGAAACCAGAAGGCAGCCCATTTGTTTTCCAGGCAAGCCATCGCTGTCAGCACGAAACGTGTTGGGTGTATGTGAAATGTGAGCTATGCGAGTCGCTCGGAATGCTGTTGTCTTTTGAGAGCATGACGGAATAACTCAGTTGAATAAAACGTGGGAGAACCAACGTCACAGATTGCTGCAATCGAGTAATGGAAAAATGCATCAAAGTGTTGTGATGACACAGGCGTAACCACGGCACCTTGCTAATGTTACAGAGCATTTCCTATGTCATCCTACTTTGTGCATACATTAGCACAACGTTACAGTGTTCACTATGTTACGCACATGCAACATTTGTAACAGTACTAACAGAGTTATACTATATTGTACATGTGATGGTGCACTGTAACACAGCTGTAATGCATAATGGGGTACTTACTGTGTAATGGTATTTTGTACGCTCTTTTCGTTCAAGGTCATTCCAGGGGGTGGATCATTCTGCAATGCTAATAGTTCCTTCTGTAGCCTTTTCTGAAATTTAGAGAAAAAAAAAAAGATAATGTTGATAATATGTTTGCTTTTGGTTCATAAAAGGGACAAGAAAAACCTTTCCAATGCAGATTAAAAACGCATGTTTCAGTAGATGATCTTCAGTCTACAGGAATACATTTTTCATTGATTTTTAGTGAATGAAAATGTGTAAGTATCCAGGAAAATAAGTGCTGCCATGCCACTCATAACACCAGCAATAATTCATTTTATACAGAGATGCGATGACAGTTAAACGCAATTGTTTCCAGTGAGCTGTTTTCTGCTCTGAATGAACACCAGTCCCTCAGCATTCATTGACACTTCAATGTAGGTTTGAATCTCACTTCCTGAAAGGTGCAAATCAACTGAGACTACAAAGCTCAGGGTGCATGCAGATGCATTTCACATCCACCAATGACAAAAATATACTGCATGTTACTGTCAGGCAAAGTGGTTCCTATCTGCAGGTACATGGACAGCAAATGTATTGAAACAAATAACTTATTCTTTGCATTCTGTAGTGTAGTGTATTCTGCATTCTGTAGTGGAGTGTATTCAAAAAAAAAAAAAAAAAAAAACTTGCAGGAATTGGGGGGGATGTATTGCTTTTGGCTGGTTAGATGACAACAGCACAAACGTATATAGTTTTACAAAGACTTGTCACATTGAAAACTCTACGCCAGCATGCAGCCCTCCAGACTTGATGGGCAGGGTTGTTGTAATATAACAGACCCATAGCTTTGCAATGGAGTTCCAAACACACTTGGAAAAAAAAATGCTACTT
This sequence comes from Albula goreensis, assembly GCA_022829145.1. Lineage (NCBI taxonomy): Eukaryota > Metazoa > Chordata > Actinopteri > Albuliformes > Albulidae > Albula > Albula goreensis. The sequence continues at coordinate 44,454,947 of CM040743.1, read as the reverse complement.
TCTTCAAATTTTCACTTGGGATGTTAGGATGGCATGCCAAAGTCCCTACACTTAATGCTCTCTAAATGTCTCAGGCATGATTATCCCTCAGTCGAAATCAACTTGTCTTGGGCACACATTTTCCTCCTGATAAAGTCACAGAGAATGATAACCATCATAGTTGTCATGAAACCTATTTGAAGATACAGCTCAAAAACATGTACTCCACCCTGCCAGCATCCTGTGAGGTTTTGTGGAGGGTACAAGTTCTTAGTCATCCCACATTTTTGAACTTTGACAAACATTAAAAATGTTTCCTCTTTTTTTTTTTTGGTTTTTGGTGTGATCTTCTTCGATGCTGTGTTCAGCTTGGATTGCGTCAAGACTGTCATGAATCACTGGGCAATGAGGCGAGATTCCAGACAAAGCGACAAAGTTCTGACAACAATCTAATCTGGCCTCCCTAGTTACCCAGCCAGGATTCACTGGAGGAGACCAAGGACAGGGAGGGGCCTGAGGCCTAAACACTGCAAGCTTGGGCACAACCACAGGGCAAACTGTTAGTCCTGGAAGGCAGGATTGTATGACTTCCTCTCAAGTGGCAGCCAATCACAAACTGGCTCTTGAGCTGGTCCAAACAATGACCTGAATTAAGGCCTTCAGTGTAGAAACTCAATAAAAAAAATTTAAAAAAATTCAAATACGGATCTGACATCCCAGGTTAAGGCAGAAGCTTTATTCAGATTCCACATTAATATTAATAACAAATTTATTTAAATACGCCTAGCAATTTTCAAGTGCCTCACAAACAGCAGAAACAGTTCATAAAAGTTTTAAAGAGAATACGATAAGGAATACTAAGCAGCTAAATATGGAATTCGTTTAAGATGTGATTGTGCTGGTATTGTATAGCCTAATTGTCTTTGTCTGTGCCGGCACTATGGAATAGTTCTTGTCTTCTCTGCATGCTGTGTATGATCTGGGGAGCCAGGAATGCAAATTTCCTCATCTGAGAACAATAAATGAAATCTGAATTTGATTCTGTAGGGGACAGGCTGCCGCCGTACTGGTCCCGCCAGGGATACCGTGGGGTTTTAATCAGCCAGTCCTCCTCGGGTCACCACTGCACAAATGCAACCCAGAGTTGCTCCATGCACCCACAGGGTACCAGTTGTCATCGGCTGGAGATCAAGGATGTGATATTTCTTGATAGAAATACCCAAAACTGGTCTGATTTTCAGACCATGAACGTCTCAACCCAGGGCAGAGGACTCGCGGCACGCCACAATCAGACACACATCAGTGGCTTTTTAACTCTCGGTCGGCTGGGTAGCGAGAGAAAATTTTCTGCGGTACAGCCAAATGCTTGCAGCCCAAGAGACATTTAGGGTCTGAAAAAAAAAAAAAACCCAGTATGTCATGATTAATAAGGGATATGTGGCTACTAACATCCCTGAAAGGTATGCATCAGCTGTGGTCAGCATTAGCTCTCCTGCAGTACTGTGTGGCCAGTGGAATGAACCACATTATGTAGCTTGTGGGAAGGTGTGTGAGAACAACACTGGCACTTCAATTGTTAGAGTTCCTTCCAGGTTCAGTTCCGGAGTTTCCAGGTTACACCACGGTGACCCAAAAGTCACACTTACCAATTCCAAATCCCCACACCAAAAAGATGAATGTTCCTTTACAATTTTTCACAGCACTCCTTTTTGAATTAATATTTGGCAGTTTGGGGGTGGATGTTACGTCTTCCTTACCTTATGTTTTGTGGAAGTGCTCAAGATGTTTTTAGGTTTTTAGGTCATTCATGTTTTTGTTCTTCAGCTATCAAGCAGACAATGTCAGACAAAGAATTAAGGCATGCGATCTGCTTGTTTTTTTTGTTTCTACATTGGAAAATTCTTTCATAAAGTCTGCTGGTAACTGATGGTGATCTACTACAGTGTGTGTGTGCGCTATACCATAGCCAGTGGCTACTAAGCTAATCAGAAAATCAGAATAGAGCTCAGTTCCATTCATGGAGCTCCTTTAATTCCATTTCAATGTTTAGCTAAACTGACTTTGACGCACTTACAATACAGGAACAGTCTAAATATATTAGCTTGTGTTCCTGCCTGAAATGAATTACCCATATGACATAAATCTGGTCATGACTGCTACGTATATGCAGCTATAAAAATCAAGAGGTTACAAAACGCAAGACAAATATCCTGTTTCTCATGAAGTTCAGACCCAGGCTTTACCATTTGGCTTATTTTATGTGAGTTGCCAACCCCTGAGTCAGATTTAACCTAATCGATGAATGAGAATTTAAGGATACATGTGGAGGCAGGTTCTGGTTTTCTGAGTACAGAGAAGCCAAAATGTATTTGTGGGTTTTTTTGTTTACTAATCAGGAAATGTGCAGTTTTGGGGTGAATAACATATTTGACTTTAATGCTGAACATTTTCTCCTGTTGGCTGATTTAATCAGGAAAGTCTCTACAGAGGACAGTAGAGCTTAAGCTGCATGCCAGCACTTCCCCTAAAAGAACATGTGGAAAGAGGTTGTTTTCAAGACAAAGTCCAGGATGTAACAGATTTAAATCTAATATAAGTTCTTAAAGTCGTTTTTATGCATTCTTTGTTACCCAGGACACAAAGATTTTCAGACATTAAGGCCAGGATTCAATCAACGTTTGTCCCCAATATTTTTATTTACCATCAAATGAGAACGAAATGCTTTTTTTCTGCAGAAGAACAGCTTGGCTAGCTAATTTTATTGATCACTGAACGCGGCAAAATGTGTCAGCAGAGGTGAAAATTAACACTATCATTTAATTGTCAGCCAAAATCAAGGATGAACGTTGAGTGAACCCCAGTCTCATGTCTAAACCAGTCGGAGACCAGTAGTTTTTGAAATATCATACGCACACCCATCAGTAACTTCCACATCTCCCAATGTCTAACAGCAGGGATTTCATTCATAATGTTTAGCGACAAGGCAGGCCCAAAGCATCATGGGTTACGAAAATCACTGTTTCCTGATTTACCACAAACACTCAGAAACAATCAAATCCCTGAAAGTGAAGACTGGTGTTTTGCCTTGCCTCCATCCTTCTGTGGAGCAGAATAAAATGACATGAAATGAAAATATGAGATGCAGCATCAAAGACAGACATGTTACTGAAAGTCAAACTACTCCGGTGACATGATTACATAAAAGGCAGGGCCACACTGTCATCAATCTCTGGGACTTTTCAACAAATTAGCCCCCAGGGTTTGTACTGTTAAAACTTATCTCAGAAAGGGCTGTTTTGTAATTCCCAAAACACTTCAGCATACAGATCATATTTTTACATGTGTTACAGGTTTATGTAACTGTTTTTTTTTCCATCACAAACTAGAATCTAACAGTAGTATTGACTAGCTGTACATTTTGTTAAATTTGACTGATATCCAACGAATAAGAACAAAAGGCTTGCCAATATTCCAAATGCTTTAAATCATATTACTCCAATTGCATTTAAGTAGGTTAAATATACATTAATTTGATTACACAATATAGGCAGCTCCTTTTAAAAGACAATTGTCCAGCTCTATCCCAACCTAAGTCTTATGCAACCATAGTGCTCTTCAAAAAGCTTAATCATGAGTCACAACAGCAAAAACACTTCCTAACACTTACGCTCTCTAACACTACAGGCTACATTCTATCCTGTTTTACATTATTTTTTTAAGCCGTCTTTTTCCAGCAATATTCATTTAGTGAAAAACTGACTGTTATGTAGCTAGAGCACTGTTCTAGTAACTCGCGTGACAGGCAGCCTATATGTGTCATTCTACATTAACCTTGCAAGCAGCTTCCGACAGGAGCATCGCCCAAATAAATAAATTAGTGAAAGCGTAGCAGCAGTCTGCTCTTTGACACACTAGCGCACCCAACAGTAGCAGAACAGGCCTTCATTTAGCACAGCTACAGAGAGAAAGAAAGACACACAGAAAGAGGAACTGGGCACTGGAGGGTTTGGGCCTACACAACCAGAAATGCTGCAAGACGTGATTTTCCCTGACAAAGTAGGAAAAACTGATTTTAATAGCCCAAATGTTTTGGGATTGCTAGTGTTGTTGCTGAACGCTCTCTCCCGCTGTAAGCCGTCGAGGAATGCAAAAGCTCTCGATACACGCGCTTGTGACATGGCAAAGTCCTCTTCCTCCAACTGAAAAGTTTAAGGTCTGAAAACCATTATTTTCTGATTAATCAGGAACAATTACAACCATGAACAATACCAGCAAAAAGTTTTACCAGCTATATTTTTTAAGACTATGTCCGACATCTGAGAGAATCGAACAAAGAAACATGTAAACAGTTTTATCCGAAAATGTAGAAAGATATTTAAAAATACAACTGAATGCTTGGCAGTGAATTCAATCAGGAAACAAGGTTACTATGACCTGGAGTGGTTATTCCAATCTAATTAACGGCATCGTAGAAGTACAAACAAAGGGCAGTGATTGGGCCAACTTCCACACGCAGTTGCTATTTCGATTCATCTGTGTTCGCTTCGGAGCTTTTTTACCCATGCGTGAGGTCCGGTGATCAACATCGCTATCTGGCTGCACAAGATTAAATCAATCCAAACGCATGGATCTTGTATAAATTACACCATCATCTGCCAGAATTTATGAAATACTCCCAAAGTTTACATAGAAAATGTTAAATGATTCCTTTACAGGTGAAAAAAACATGGTTTAATAATATAACATAAGCATTTGGTTTCTAAAGATGCATTTACTTTCCACACAGACACAGCTATTTTAGTCTTGCTTATGGAATAATGCCATTATTGACTTAAATGTAATTATATGTATTCAAGTTGCAGTTTACGGGAAGCTATTCTTACATAAAACCTCAAATAAACTTAAAACTTAAATAAACCTAAAGTGAAATCCTGTAACGCTGAGGTCACGACATTGCTATGAACGGTCATTGTATAACTGAACTAATTTATGTTTATTCACTTTTCGGACAGACAAGTGGCTAATACAAAATGTGGATGTATTTCACTGATACGACCACCATTTATTTGCCACGACTGCAAAAGAGGACAAGGGACATCAGATCCAATCAAGGGCGTATCGATTACAGTCTTGGCACAGCAACACATATTCCGTATTGGGAGTGTTTCTCCATCCTATATGACGTCTGCTTCAAAGTATTTTAAAGTTGAGGTTACGGTCTGTAGGCTACACAGCAAACACAAAATATCCTAATCTTAATTCTAAGAAAAATCAATGTTTGTCAACAAATGTATTGGTTTAGTCCGGAAGGGAAAATATCCAAGCCATCGGTGCAGAAGTACTGTACCCTTTTTCACTCAACTTCAGGAGGCTTCAGTACTTCAAGTATCAAGCCTCGATTTAACGTGCAATCTGCGTATTTCATATTAGACAAAGTGTTTAATGTGGGCTGAAGATATTTAGCTAGTGAGTGCTAACTGGCCGGCTGCGCCCTACCTCGCTTTATAGCTAGCAAGCTAATGTTACTTAGGTTCGGATACAAACAGGGTAGAAAAGTCGGGTGGCACTGCTTTTTCGCCTACATCGATCTCGTTTACCAAGTGAAACAAAAAAGCATGCTTACTAGCTAACGTAGTTTAGGACTATATCGGCTGGTCAGTAGCATTACCAATGAAATGTTATTCGCTCAAATGTTTTGCTCAACAGATTTTTCAGAACAGTCGGCCAGCTAGAATAATGACATAAAACCTGAATGAAAACTTCAACAGATTTTTTTCCATCATAGGCATTACTGGGGATGATACGAGGATTAGGATTTCTCACCCACTTTCGCCCAGATCATCACCCAGGACAATGACAGCGTTAGAGGGCATTGCCCTAAAACAAGCTATACGTTAGCGACTAGCCAGCTAATGATACATTTCTAAATACAACCATCCAAACACATTAACCTCAATGACAACTAACTTAGCTAACTAGATACCTACCTCGAACCACTGGGCTAGCTCTCATCCTATCGCAACGACCATATAATACAAAGGGATCAGTTTAATGCGGAACACAGGTTACAGTGTACTGTTTTTGTGCCACTTAGGAGAGCCATATTAAATAAGCAAGCAGGCTTACGGTTGCTCAGTCCGAGTTTAGCTGTATTGCTAGCTAGCAAGCCTGCCAGCAAGCTCAGCTGATTTGTTGATCGACTGGTTTTTGTTATGGCAGGCTAGCTTGCTAACTGATCACACAGAATTAGAATACGCTCAAACTGCCGTTGGGAAGAGGATGATTTAAGCTGATCTAAGCCGTGGTATTCTTATGGCAGCTCATGTTCGCCGAGCTTCAGGTACTATTGTCGGCATCACCTGCGCAGCAGACCGGACTGCCCTCATTTCAGCCTGCAGGCTCTAAACAGTCCCTCTCCGGCTACCCAGTCTCAAACAGCTCGCCCTTTTCTGCCTTTCCCACCCAATAACAACAGCTACCCTTGGCCCGACAAGTAAATTGTCTGTTTGCGTTGATGTGGCCCGCACGGAGACGGCGAAGGGGAGAAGAAAACACCTGAATAAGCTCGAGCTTTGTGTTCTAGTTGAACACTTACCTGCATCGACGCCATGTTGGTACCCCCTGCACCAGGGTAGGAGACGCGGAGCAGGCGAAACGTCACAGGATCACGTGACGCGGCCGGCCGCTGTATGGAGCAGCTCTGTAGCACAGTGAATGAAATAGAGTACACCTTGAGCCGCGGGTTCCGTGCGCCGCCCTCTATCTACATACGCATCAAACGTTTCGGATTTTTCTCCATACTTTTGAGAGTGCTATACCGGGTCAGTGGCATTCCTTTTCTCTCATTCTATCGACCCTGGTGAAATTATTTGGAAAAAAAACTTATGAAAGTGGCCTTGAAGAAAAGCCTGCATGCTAAAATTGTGGAATTTTGTTTGGCAGTCCCCAAGATAAACAAAATATACATAGGCGCCATCACGTCTGGTATGTAGTTGAGGATATCACCTGTTGCACTATTTCCAAATAAAAAACTACAAAACTATAATTGTTCTTTACAATGTTATTTGAACATAAATACAATACAGAGAAATTGCAGTAAAAATAATCAACTTATTCACATTGGAGTAATTCCGTGTCATTGAGTCTACTGACACGGAATTACTCCAATGTAAAATAAGATTTTGCTCTTTTGGGCTGATTATGTTTGCAAATGACTTTTAGATGTTGTTTATCACAAAGACATGACAAAATAAAGCAAACATCAATAAATATCTTGCACACACTATCGATAATTCTTTTCCCAAAGGGTTTTGAATAGACTTGCTTGACTGGCATTATTTTTCCGCACATGGTTGATCAGGTTGATCTCCTATATCATAGTATTAATATAATATCATATAAAGTGTGTTGCTCTGTTGGGTCGAAGCTCTCACCTCTTTTAAAACCCTGTCCGTTTGTTGTATGAACAGAACAATAGCGCCCTCTATTGTCTTGATTTTCTGGCAGAATCTGCGGTATTTGGTTTACATTGCTTGGAGAGAAGACAATGTCCACCAGCTTCGCGAACTCTGTCTTTACAGTAATAATTCCACACAAAAGGTCTCACCATGGCCATCTGACGTAAGTGCAGCATAGTTTGATGGTTTGAAATACTTATCAAGTGAGTAGTGAATAAAACATAGTAAAATTGAGGGATTGTATTAGCATTTTTAACATATATGTATTTTAAAAAACCTGCACATTTTATGAGTTTAGTTGATTCGTGTTAATTGACACATTTTGAGTAGGCATATAAAATTCCGCTAGAAATTATGGTAAAAGGTGCTGAGATATTTCATGTATACTAAAGTCTCCGGCAGCCTTTACGCCGGAGGACACAGCCTTGGCCCACCCCAGTATTGTGGCTAACATTCATGAATGTGGCACTCGCACATTATCACGTTTCCCGGCTCCCCCAGAGCATTCGCAGGTAGTGGCTGTGTAATCCCGGGAGTACATTACGAATACATTATAATCAGGCCGTGGCCCTTGCTTCAAACTCAGTTTGTTTGCTCGAATGTCCTGGCCCCTGCTAGATTATTCCAAATGTCATGTAAACCATCAACAATTTGTCCTTCTGTGCTGAACAAACGGTGGTAAAGTTTTATGTTCTGCTAAATGTTTTGAGTAATTACATTTCAGCTAAAAGAAATGAAGGCTCAAACAGCACAAAAGCTTCATCAACAAACCAATAGGTAACCCCCCACCCCCAAAACTCCCCCTTTCAGTTCACTCATGATGCACTTCATTTCTGAAACAGGTTCTTTAAAAAAGTAGCGATCAAAAACTCCTTTGTTCCACAGACAGTTCTTTTTAATAGGATGGTTGTTGTTCACAGTGTTGTCCACATTATCAATTGACCGACACTAAAATAGCTTATTCCCAGAACACAGAAAACATGTTTTCAGTTTCCTTCAGTTAACCATTTCTATTTAGAGAAAAATGTTGAGCCTCTTTGGACAGGATACACATCACTAACCAAATTAAGACATTATGCACATGTAGTTTGATAATCAATACATGTTTATTTATAAACAAAAACAATATGCAATATGTAATAATGCTGTTACATCGTGCACCAATTTTCTTTAGACTGATACATAAGTGATGGAATTCTACGCATTCAGCAACAAGCAACAAGGCAGCAGCCGACTCAGTTTATTTTATCAAAATGAAAATCTTGGCTGCAAAAAAAAGTGAAATTCAGTATCTCCTACTCGAGTGTAACAGGTACCCTTGTGTAGGGGGGAAAAATCCATTCAGACTTTACAAAGCAATCACCACCACACTGTTCCTACCTCTATGGCAAAAAAGTTAAATACTAGAAAAGGAAAAAAAAAAAAAAAAAAAAAAACATAATATGAAAGTAAATTCTAAAATGTTAAGCTTGTGATATTATTTATTCTTTTTTTTTTTTTTTAACAATCTAGGAAGTTGGCGGCCATCAGCAGTTCGAGCGCTATCTCTGGGGCGATGGGGAATTCTGGGATTTCTGTTGAGCTGTTGGTGTAGCGGACTTTGTAGGTGAAGTACATGCAGACTTTGGACAGGACATGAGACGGGATCTCCCGGAAGTTCACCTCGTTGGTTTCGTTTTCTGCAAACTGACCTGGAAAAACATACCGACAACAAAGTTGTCAGTGGAAGTGTAATAAATTGGTGTTTGTGCGTTTGTCTAGCAAAACTTTGGAGCAACACAGGCATTGGTTAGGAAATAACCTTACGACACACGTGGTAGCATCATTAGACACTTTCATTTACTGTCTCTGACTGTAACAGGCCAGGGGCTGGCCAACTAAGGCACTTCTCAGTATGTGACTTATAGAAATTTTTTTTTTTTCAGTTTCTTGCCTGTAATTCAAGGTCTTATAGGTCTAATATACATTCCGTTTTCTTCTCCTAAGAGTCACTTTCACTGAGGTGATATTACTGGTTGTACTGGTGGTGCACAGAATCTGGAATTTTATAGTATCTGATGCTTCCCATTCATCTCTAATGGAGCTATCCGAATTTTCAAAATAGCCACATATGGGATGGGTGGTACAGAGAAAGTCGGTGTCCAGTGCATATTATGCCGATTAGCTGTGAAATTTCAGTGACGACAGCAGGGCTACTAATCCAAGAGGAGAACCCAAGGAAACTTGCATGAGCCAGGTACAGTAGCTTTTTTTGGCATCATTTTCATGCAACACACTGAAAGACAAGAACGTTGTGGACACCAACCACTTTTCAATGGACGATGAAGAGCTGTCAGGAGCTATCTAAGATTTCCGAATTCTAAGCAACACCAGCATTGGTAAATATTGCTTAGTCATGAAAGAGGGGTGGGTTTATTACTCTAAACTGCATCCTGTTCGCCAGGCTAATGGTGGAGAGGTATAATACTGTCTAGGAGAGTTTTACAATGAAAACAAAATTGGTCCAACAAATATGGTTAATCCCTCACCTGGACCGCTCAACATAGCTTTGATGGTGCCAGAAGTCAGGGCATGCTCTCTCTTTACGATGAACTCGTGGCCATCTGATGAAATCAGCTTTACGTACATGGCATCTGGCCCCTCACAGCCACCGTACGTCTTTTCCTCACCATCTGAAAAATTCAATTTTTGGCAGTGTCAGTTATAGCCGTGAAAGAGTGCAAAGTCTATTTGGCAAAATGCTATAGTGGGAAGATCAGGGACTTGAGGGCCAATGTGCATGCAAGGTTTGGTTTCTACCAATTAATCCAGCTCAGTAAGTTGAACAGCCGTGTTCAGCCTATGCTGTGTTCACTCATATATTAGAACAGTCTTCAGTTGTCTTTCATAACCATATCAAGAAATGTAGCTAAAATAATAGATCACATAAATGAATGAGGTACTTTATTCAGTGCATGAAATCCATAAGTCAAGGCCAAAGGCTGAATTTAACACTGGGTTACACCATGATATCTAATGACTGTACAGAATTCTCTTAATGCCTTAGAAACTGATGTAATAATCAACTAAACGAAGAGAGTTACTTATGATTAGTCTGACCTAATGGCCTTTATGAGCAGCAGGATACTGCTAATTGTGTGACCTCTGTTTTCCCTGCATAGAGCCAAACCTGGTAGGCTACATAAAATTACTGATGTACAAACGTGCCCCTTTTCTTTGTTTTGAGCCAAGTGATTTTTCTGATGAATACTACTAACCCATAGTTCTTTGACGTCTGTTTTCTTCCTAGAAAGCAAAATACAAAAGAGACATTAAAGCTTCTAACATCATTCTGTTACATGTTAATAGTCTCAGAGGCTCCATTCTGATAGCCTAAGAGGCTGATCAATACAAAATCTTCTGAAGAAGTTCTCCACTGCAGTGCAGCACAACGAACACCTCTGGACTGTTTGAAGAGAATCTCACATTTTGTGGGAGCTGTATTCTTCAGTGCTGTGCCTGGCTTACACTGAGATCAGCTTCAATACTTGTCAGTTTCAATGTCTCAATGAAAAATTGGTGCACAGATAAATATTCTTAAAAACATATACACACTGCATGATTATATGGACACTGCCGATTCCATCTTCATTACGTCAGAACCAATTTACAAGTTTTAAGAACTGCCACTTTTCTACATTTACAGGTAACTTTTAAAAGCAAAGCAAAACACTCCTGGTTTAAAAAAAACAAAAAAAACAATGTACATTAAGATAGATTACACTTTAGCATTGTATACAGGAAGCTGGCACATCATTATGGTTTCTGAAATTTGTCACTTTCCCTCACAAAGTAGTCCTTTTCATTCACAAATTCCTTTACGTTTTACAATGGCCTACTTCAATTGACTGTTCTGGCTAAATTTAAATAGGAAGATAAGTCAATTCCAATTTCTAGTCTTATGGTCGACATGTTCTGTTCACATGAACAAGTCCTTGTTGAACTGATAACTACAATTACCATGACAAGTTAGCCGAACAGCAACCAACATATGTTAAAATGTATTTTAACAAAACATGGTATCATAATCTGAATGTATTTTTAAATTAAATGTAGAACACTCATAATATGATTGAACAAGCACTTTCTGATTAACATTCTATGGGATAACATCAAATTCATTGATAGGAGCTGTAGCACAAGGAGCAGAAATGATACCAGGTCTGTGCTATTTTACTCAATGTATGACAACTGCTTCTCTTTCTGTGGGCAGTATGAACTTCTCATTCTGATGAAAGGGCCAAGGAAGTGGCAGGCCTTTTAACCAAGCAGCTGCTGAAACTCCCTTTCAGTGGCTTCTCTGTTCAGTTCAAAGCGTAGAAGTGAAGATCTATGACTTGACAGCTGTATCTTCGATTGGCAGCTAGTTGTTTTCCCCTCAGTGTTAGTGAGATATATTTTACTGCATGTTCGACGTAAGAAGATCGAACCGGCGTACAGCAGTACATCTTTTGGAAGGATCCGCATTCTTGGCCTACACTTATATACTGCACAGTCTTTCAAACTTGTTTATTTAGCTGTCGCACTGCTCCATGTAGTCCCGAAATCGGGTCTGTTTGATAAGAGCAGTCTCTCTGCTTTAAAATGTCATTAAGGCCTAAGAGTCCAGTTGTCAAGTTACTTTATGTCCCTTTGTGTCTAGTTTGGCAGTGTCATGTGAATTTGATTCATTTTGCAGACTAATCGCGTCCCTTTCATCTGAGAAATTTAAAATCAGCCTGGCAAATCAGCTCAGATTCCGAATCTTCAGCTGGACTTCCCTGAGTACGTATTTATAGATGACATTCTCGTTGTCATTCTCTCCCTCCGGCGAAACACCGTCCATAATTAAAATGAGATTGTGACACAAAGCCAGCGACCTATCTGGCTACCTAATCTCCTGAAAACTCAAATTAAAGCAGAGATGGCACTGTTGACAGAAAAACACTACATTTAGTAAGACACTGGATATAATCATAAAGACAGCTAGCTAGCATAGTAGCATTAAATAGCTATCAAGGCTAACAACACACCCGCATAATTAATACTGTGCGAAACAAGTAAGTACCTACACAATGACAAATACAAGTCACTAGTGGAATTTTATGGCGACTGACATCAATATAAAATTCGATTACCCAATGCTAGTTAGCAGTATCCAGCCAGGTGGACAGGCCCTCGCCTTGTTTGTGGAAATTATTAACGTTAGCTCGCTAGCTAAGTAATAGAACAGTCTGTTAGTTACCCAGGACCACTGGGATCTAAGCAAATTAGGCTAGCAAAATACAATACGTATGTACACCATAGCCAGTTCAAAGATCTTTGGAAAACATTATGCCTTTCCAAAACATATTGGTTTATTTAACTTACAGAAAAACCCAAGGCCGGTGGTTTCACTCTTCTTCTGTACAGCGATAACACAGCACACCGCAACAGGAAACCCTTTAAACCGGCACGCCATAATTTATTTCCGTAGGGAACACAGGTTTCTGACATTTGTGTGCCTACTACACTGTTGCCAGCAGAGAGTCAGTTATTAAAATAACCATAGACTACATAGATAGAAAAGTGTTACATTCTGAACAAAACAGACAAACTTTGTAAAGATGGTTGCTTGTGACATTGACTGATTATCAACCATTTCAGGAAACAACAGCTTATTATTCTCCATTCAACTTCGTAGCCTATGTGGAAAGTATGTAAACTAGCTATTTGTATTCTTATGACACATTTTATCCAGACGTTATGATGCCATTTTAGTCGTCATACGGCGAGGATTGAATACTTTTCACTGAAATACCCTCTAAAGCAACGTTAACACAGAACGTAAAATCTGAATTTTTGTACATCCATCGGACCCTACTACTTTGCCGTACCACTCCATCTGCCTTCCGGTATTCTGTTTGTAGTCAATCACATGTTCGGTATCACAGAAGGTTTTGGGTTGGTGTTGCTATTCAGCTACCTCGCCGGCCTAATTTCATTTCCTTATTTCTGTTGCTGCCTTTGGCTAGCTTCACGGGGGTTTCAGACTCTGACTCTGAGAAAAAGCATTGAGAGTGGCTTGAGACCATGCTTGCAAGACTGGTGTTGATATTGTTGAGTGTCAGAAACCAATTTGTCATACATTTGGACAGGCATTTTATTCTATCACTTCTCTGTCAACATGGAACCCTGCCTAAAGAGTGAATTAAGAGCTTTTACACAGAACTACACTGCAAATACAAGTGAGAACTTGTTTTGTCTTTGTTTGTTGCTTTTGAGCATGTCACCAACATACACCCTGCTCTTGCTTGTCATTAAAACTCATCCTTACTTTTTTTTGTCCTATCCTTCAGCGATGTTTATTCGCTGTATAACTTTAAATGTTGACATCTGGTACAAAAATCAGAAGATGCTTGACATCACCGGAATTGAGTACTGCTGTGAAGACGAAGAATAACCTGATTCAAAACCATGTGCGCTCATCAAAGGAGGTTGGTCTCTGTGAAGAAGTTTCAGGAGAGGAGGTCTGCGTGTGTTTCTGCCATGCACGTCTCAGAGACCCTGAGTGATTTCATTTATTTCACCTTGAACCCCTACGCACTACAAAAAGTGAATATATGCAACTATGCACTACACCTGCCATGTTGTTGGATTGTGCTTCGGGAAGAACATGCAAAGAGCTGCAGGTCTGAATCCAAAATAGGGGCAATCTTCCCATGGTGTGTAATGAGAATGTGTATCTCCTGTATAGTTGAGTAGCTTGAAATTAAACAATCCAAAGTCTTTGGTTACTTCATAACCTGTGCCAGTTGTTACTGAATGGAGGGGTCTGTCATGCATGTGCCTTACTTAATGTCTGAATTCAAATCTGGGTCCAAGATGCCTCCCGTTCAATGAAGGGTGGCTCTAGTGCTGGGATTTAAGCCTGAAACATTGCCGAGTAAGTATATGCTCTGTTCTAACCTAACTGTATGAACAATTCTAACATTTTTGTGTGTGCCGTTCTAACCTTTAAACACTGTTATGACTTGCTATGGATAAAAGTATCTGCTGAAGTTGTAATATATACAAATGTGTCTTATGGTTAATTAAATAGAGTTTTATGCTGCGGTTTGAGAGATGTTTGAGTGGTATTTGAACCAATTTGTGGGCTGTTTGAACTTAATGTTGTATGCGAGTTTTGGCATTGCGAATGAGATACCCCTCAAACCTTTAAAAGAAGCTTCATCAGAAGCCACCAATAGGGGGAGCTCTGTGTTAAGATATTTCATCACTGTCATTGGAAAAGTAATATATCATGTATCACTGCTGAGTTCTTTTTCAAGGGAAAAAAGAGAAAATGTCAGGAGGAAGCCGTTGGATCAATATTTACCAGCCATCTGAAGATTATTTAACACTACACAAAGCCTGGATTTTATCACTCAAAGGGTCTCTGTCTCTAGTACACGACCGAATGTCGGAACGAATATGTTCCGACAACTCTAAGTAAAATAATTGTGTTCAAAGCTGCTATCAGTTCATATTTCACCGTTGCCTAATTTCAGTCTGTCTCCCCTTGGTCTGCTGGCAGTTATTTGGTCCTCATTTTAAAATATATCTTTTAAATCATCATTGATTCCACAACTTCACACATACTACTAGAACACGGTCAGTCCCATCATTTCCTCTGGTCCTCTCTGTTAATATTATCAGATTTTAATGGGGTAATTATTCTTTGTACATACACAGAATTGTTGGTTATTATTCACGAATTCGGAATGGATAAAGATTAGCAGATTAAAGTAAGCAGGATTCCAGCGATTTTTTTCACCGCATGTAATGATTTTTTTTCAAGGTTCCAAAAGGTTCCTCTTCAAAAACAATGGTCTTAATTTGCCATGGGGAAAAAAACTTCACATCATGGGTCTTCTTTCGACGTGAATCTAAGTAATTCAGAGTGTGTTTGCATTTCTGGCTGGTGAACAGGGTTGGAAAACCCTTGGCGTGAACTATCGGGTGAAGGAAATACAGCATAATATTGGCTGTTACAGAGGACATGTTACGTATTCTGTTTGTGTTAAACATAATCTTCGTATGTGGATATGGGGAGAGGCGACTGGCTTGTTCCTCAAAAACTGGTGAACTATGGTACACTTGTAAAGGTAGGTAGGCAGTGCCCTAGTTCCTGTGGTTTCTATACTTAAAGAAAACAAATATATATGTACATACATAAACATACACAGCTATGGATATTGAGCAATCCTCTTAAAAGCTAAACAGCCAATGCCTGAATTACCGATATTTTTTTAAACATTACATTTTCATTTAAATCAATTTTTACTGTGGCATTTTTAAATGTAATCATATTACCAAGTGACAAGCTATTTCACAAGCAATTTTCAAAATCAGTCGTAATAATGTTATGTTGGATATTGGTAGCACTATAGTCTAAGGAATCGACTGATTTGTTCAAGTCGGTTGACAATTCAAGGTATGCGCTCACTTGGATGAACAGAACGCTATTCTTGGGGTTACTCTTTGGAATAAATGCAAGTGCCCAGAGAGTGTTGTTTTTACAGAATGCATACCTGAAACTGCTCTTCGTCGTCCGCCACCACAAAGCTATTATATCTTATGAAAAACAAAGTCATAGGTTGGTTTTGACAGATACATAAATACTGACGACACCGCAGCCTTAAATTTCGCTTTCTTAGCTTAGCTGTTGTCGCGGAAGCTTCGGCGAAACTTTTCTAATATCAACGTTTCGTACTTTTGGACAGGTGAAGGATTCAATTACATCTCCTTCAATGTGGAACCATGTCTGCAAATGCAAAGTGTATCATTCACGCTAAGCTACACTATAATTCCAAGTAAGTACCTTCTACTTTTTTCTTTTTTTTACCTATGTTGGTCATCTACAGTAGGAAACGTTATCTGCACTAAAGACATCTTGTTATTATGCATTTAAAAATTTGCACTCTACAACTGGGTGACTTTTTAATTTATAAAAAAACATAACTAATTTCTTCATCTTAGTGATTTCGTATGTATGCTGTCATTACAGTTGCAAAAAAGTGCTTTTTGTGTCTTACCCTTCAGTGAAGAAATTACAACATCTCAGGTTCAAGGCTCACGTTTGGTTCGAAAATCAGCTGGTGGTAGACTTCTATGTCAACGATGTTTTCTGTGAAGACAACGAAGTTCCTGATGTAAAACTGTGTGAACTCGTGAAAGGGGGTATTATTATATCAGCTAACTTATACTGACATTATGGTTTATGTTTTTATTTTTGTGTACATTCGTTTTCATAATTCATATTTCTGTTTCAATTCAGAGACCCTGAGTGATTCCATTTATTTTGTAAACCACCGGTACCCATTAACAAAAGTGAGTATGAACATTTTTAATTTCATACCGTTAACTGATTCCTAAGGAATCAAACGCAAAGAGGTGCAGGTTTCAAAACCAAAATAAGGTAATCTTGTTTTTCTTTTACAAGTAGTAATTGGAGAATGAGGTATCATGACATCGAACATGGGTGGAGCCCATTGGCAGAACCAATCTAGGTTCTCTCAAAGCTCATTCTTCTATGAAAAACGTGCAGGCTAATGAAACCACAAACTGAACTGCCAACACTAGTCCGCTGAAGAATAATCCATGTTAATGGAAATAAACTATTTTCTCCTTAGGGAAAATATGACATGATTCTGAGATTAACTGATGGGACTGGTCACGACATACTCACCTGTGATTGCACTGCTACGATCAAGTAGGAAGCACCTCTCAAGATCCAGTGTAACGGGACATTGCGTGCTGGATAGTGTGTTTGCATGAAGTCCACGTTTGTATGTCCACCCCGTGCCATTAAGATTACCACCGTGAAAGTACTTAACGTATGTGTTGTTAAATTAATGTTTTAATTCCGCTGAATCCTGAAGGAGCACAAATGTTTCTTTTCACGTGCTCTTTAAAACTTGCAGTTTAATGTGACCCCTTGAGTATTTTCTGAAACATGACAATGGCATTACATTGCTGTGAAACCCTAATGTGTTCTGACCTCTGTGCATTCACAGTTGTAACCTAATTTTATGCACCATTTCAATGTCATGTGTGCTAGGGTAACCTGTATACACTATGTTCTGACTTGCTATGGATAAAAGCATAGAATTTCAATTAATGTGTTTGAAGGTTAAAATAAATTTTTGAGCTAAAGCTGGAGATTCCTTTTGGCATTCATTAGTGTTAAAATGGAAGCTAAGAACATCATGAAATGTGTGAGGAGGAGACTAACCGCAAGGACTGGACACCATAGAAATGTTTTATGCATACATTCCTGACTGTGGTTTTCTGTGGTGTCCCTTTACTCGAATATCTATGTGGGCTGAGAGAATGAGATGAGCCCATGCACATCACTCAAAGATCAGCCCAATCAGCTAAAAGATCAGTCCTCCATGAGACACACACTCATGTAGCATTATGGGCTGGATTGAAGCCAGGATAGAATGTTATCATCAGAATTCTAACGGACCTATACTCAGCATATGATGTGCCATGGACTCCTGCAGAGTTCATAATTAATTTATATGTTTACATGAATGAAGGTTTTTTAAGCGGAAGTTGTTCAGAGCGTATATATGGACTTGTTGGATTCGTATACTACTCACAATTTATGTGTCAGCAGGCATTAGCTTTGTAAAGAAGGTTTAAAAACACAGAGAGACACAGACTTGAAATTCCAATAAGAGCCATTGATTTATGGCTGACTTTCCAAACTCTTTCCTTCTTACCAACGGCCACTTTTACAGGCCTGGATCCATTCTAACAGTGACACCTGGGGTTTCAATCAGGTAGTCACACTTGTTGACTATTGTGTTGAATGTGTTCCAACTGACAAGCAAAACCACATTCCAGCAAATTAGTTACGTTCCAGTGTGTGAGAAGGACCCTCTCGCTTACAGGCAGATTGAGAGAGGGTAGGATTCCCACCCATTCTTTTCAGGTAACAATGAGATATACCATGACAAAAAAAAAACAGAGTTTTTTTGTACCCATATCCTCTTTTTTTCCAAGGACACACAAAGTTCCTCTTCAGAACAATGGTGCTGATTTGTCACAAGAAAGAACCTCACCGTACTGTTCTGCTTTTTGATGTGAAAGGTGTGGGAAGGTAGGCTGAACGGGAATCTGAGTCAGTGAGTGTGCGTTTGTGTCATCGGGCTTGGTTGCCGTGGCAGAGCTGGCCCCTGTTGGCTGTCAGGTGGATGAGGCAAAGCAGCGTCTCAGCTGGTAGACATGCTGTGTGCTCTGTCCGTCTTGCTCTTAAGCTTCACATCAGGATTTGGGGAGAGACGTCTGGCCTGCTCTTCAGAAACTGGCGAGTTATGGTACACTTGTAATGGTGAGTGAGAGAGAGAGCGGCACACACTGTACGCTGTATTTTAATCAGCCCAGATGAGTGATTCAACTAATGCTTTAATCACAAACTCGGTTTTGAGAAATCTAATACACACGTTGATATGGGAAATTCGCCGGCCTAAATGTCGACTATGAGAATTGGTTTAGGTGGTGTGTACCTTAGAGCTTGTTACACTTGACTGATTGGTAATTGGATTTTGTCAGTATGACACCATCTGCAACAAACAATCCACGAAAAAACAATAACGTGGACCTGCTCTAAGACATTGATGTCCAGCGGTCCCATGCTTGTCTGTCCCAATAAATTCATTAACACAGACTGGCTACCTGGCACTGGCCTCGTTTTCCCACTTTAACACGTTACTTTGATTGAAAACAATGACAGAAGTGTATTTTGAAGGATACCAAGATGTCTGAACTTGACTCAAATCAGTTTCCCTTTGCTTTGGACAGGAAGTGGATTATATTACCTAACCTTCAACATGGAGCCATGTCTGAAAAATAAAGCAAAAGGCTTCACACTGAACTTCACAGTAATTCCAAGTATGAGCTGTTTTTTTTAACCCCTTATTGTATTTTTCATTGCTTGTGAGTATTTATGTAGTAGGCCTGAACACTAATTCAGTTAGACATTGAATAAAGGAGAACCTACCCCTGTGTTATTGCTGAAAATCTTAAAATGCAAGGTGCATCGTATAAATAAGTGTTCGGTAGTGACTTATTACAGATTATAAACATTATTAACATTTAATGTTTATTTATGTATTTGCTAATTTATTTGTGTTCTACCATTCAGTGAAGAAATTGGAGAATATTAATCTGAAGATTGATATGTGGCATGAAAACCAAATGGTGCGTAACTTCTTGGGAAGTTACTTTTTGGGGAGCTTCTGCAAGGACAAAGAAACTCCAGACTCACAGGTGTGTGAACTCATCAAAGGAGGTACGTACCTGTTGAGTTTTCATTATTGATATTACGGGGCCATTCAGCTGTGATGGAGACTGTGCGGCTTGAGCTGCCGTTTGTGTGCATTAATGCACCCCATTCATGTCTTTTTCATTTCAGAAAGCCTGACCGATTCTCATTATTTTACCACCAAGCTCTACATTCTCCCAAAAGTGAGTATGACTGAAGTTAAAAGCCACTCTGTCGTAATGCATTGACGGTTTGAATCCATAACGAGGGGGAATTAAGGAAACCCTTCCTTTGGTTCACAAAAGGTAGCGATTAACAGATTAACAGCTTATTGTAGCCGTGAATATTGCAAGGTGTGATCACTAATGAAATTTTTATAAAACTTTTATAAATTAAATATTTATATAACAAGTAATTACATATAATTTCGAAAATATTTGTTTCAAGGAAAATATGACACAATATGATATAATGGTAACATTATCTGCTGTGACAACCAAATGAAAATACCTGAATTTTGATGAAGCACTGTCAAATAACTACCAAATTATGTATGTATTCATTTCAAAACTATTTTATTTTTCCTTAGGGAAGATATAATTTAACTGTGGCACTAAGTGATGGGACTGGCCATGAAATTTATTCCTGTGAATGCACTGGCACGATCAAATAAGGAAGTAGCCGGAGCCAGTGGTCCTCTTGGTGAGGCCCACCCTTGCCGGGGTTTGATGTGGGGTAAGCCGGCTAAGCTTGTTCAGTTGGTCTCATCATGATAGTGCTCTCCCTGTCATGCCTGGGCGCCTGCGGCGGCATGAACCGATTGTACGCTGACTACGGCCTCCTCAAACATCATAGGCAGTGTGCAGTTAGTGATGCGGCCGCAGTGTGGAAAGAAGCGAGAGCATCATCACATGAATCGGAGGAGTCACATGCTCGATTTCTCCTCCCAAAGCTGTTGGGGTGGGTGCTGTATGAGGTCAACCAGTTCGGTTGAATATTTGGATGGGGAAAAACTGGGGGTAAAAGTAATAAAAATATAAATAAATAATTAAATAAGGAGGTAGCTTTCAACATCCATTCAAATTGGATCCTTAGTTGTTGCAGTGGCTTCCAAACTTGGTCCCAGGGACCCACTCGATCGTTCCAGTGCTGTTTCTCGTCTCCTCTTTTCCTCCACTCCCCTCCTATCTCTTGTCTCCTACCCTGGAAGCATGTGGTGGAAAGGAGGGGAGTGGAAACGAGGGCATGAGGTTTTCTTTTTAATTTTAATCACCCTCTTAATTGGTTGTTCTTAATTAGATGCTTGAAATGTCTTAATGCCATATTATATCACGAATATGTATATTCATATCTCTGAGATTTTAGAGATCAGCTACATCAACTAACACTTTCATTTTCTGTAATATGCCATATCACAACTGATTGCCTTGGAAACGTTTAAAAGGTTTTAACTAATCCAGTTACATACTGGAGACTGAAATCTTTACTAGCCTATTTGCTGAAAGTGTGGACACCTTTGTCACTGAAACAGAACCATTTGCGGAAAATTTGGAATTCAATGCAACAGCGAATTACAACAAGCCAAGCTTGCATTGTGCTGAATTTTTGAAGGAAAACTCAAAACATGTTTCCTGGAATATGAATTGATTAAGAGACTCGCACACACAGTTGGGCCTCAGGACTGAGTTTGGAAACCACTGCGTTATTGTAACATGTGTTTGCATAAAACCCTCCTTTCTCTGGCTCCTCTCTGTGCCTTTAAGATTGATACTGTGATAATAGTTAACCTACGTGCTGCTGGATGCATGCTTCTCCTGAACCATAATGGAGACTGGCCTGGCTCATAACATGTGGAATTTGACAGCATTTAAAGTTAGCCAGAGGCTCTGAGTGTTTCCTAAAATATGGAATGGTTAACAAGGTTAGCCTTACGCTACTGTACAGTAAGCACAACTGTATGTACTTGGCAGGCTGTAAAATTGTGATGGCTCAGCAAATAAATATATTTAAAAGATGACTTAAAAATGATCTTTTTAAGCTGTAGTTTGAAATGTACCAACCTCGTCTCGCCCATCTCCCCCAGTTGAAGATTGAATATATATGGTATGAAAATTGTGACATGCAGAGACACAAGCCATGTAAAATTCAAAAAAGCAATTCTAAAATGCTACCACCAGGGGGAGCTCTGAATGAAGCTATTTGACGGCTACCTTTGGATATCAGATTAAGCCTACCTATTTTCCGAAAGTAAGTTGAAAAAATTGTGGGGGACCAAAGGGGCTTGAAGCAAACAGGATGCCCTCTCCCCGAGAACTGCCCCTAGTTCCAGCTGGGGGTTGTGACAATCCCAGGAAGTGACTGTCAGCCAAAAAATGAATGCCGCCCCCCAAATCACATAAAGCACTTCCCCGAAGATACTTGACCATAACTAGAATCCAATCAGCCCTCCTAAAAAAAAAAAAAACACAAAAAAACTGACCTCAGTTCGGCTTTTCACTATTAAATGCGGCTGACCTGTACCAAAATGGGAAACAGGGTTTTGGGTCACCCCAAAAAGAGAAGACATCCCAGCAGCAAGCATTCCCCCAATCCCACGCGTCTCTCATAACATCCGTGTCCAGAGTGTGTGTGTGTGTGTGTGTGGGGGGGGCGTTTAAAAATTTAACGGACCGCTTTATTTTAAGGACCATGTACTAGAAACCTCCCTCCCCCACCCTGATTTAGGGTGAATAAGTAGAGCAGAGAGATCGGGCTGTTTGGCGGGACTTTGCCAAACAATTTTTGACGGGAAGGGAAGCAACCCCCACACACACACACTCACACACACAACCCTACAAGCCCCTGCAACTTCTCTACAACTGTGGGAAAATTCACAAATGGAAAACATTCACATCATCATTATAACCACAAGACAGAAAGAAAGAGAAAGGGGTTCTGGAAACAGTGGACAGTGCTTTCCTTAAGAAGAAAAATTGTATGTGCTTTTCTGGGAGATTATTGAAATATAATTACCATTAGTTATGCAAATACTAAGATAATGATACATTGTGTATATACCAGGCTCTTTTCTCTTTTATTTGTGTTTGTGTGCATGCATTTTGGTATGTTCAACTGTGTACAGTTAAGTGTGCATGTATCTGAATGTATATGTGAGTGCATATCTGTATGTGGGTGTATGTTTTTGTATATCTATGTGTGGATGCAGCCTATGTGTGCTTGAGTATCAGTGAGTAGCTGTACGTGTGTGTGTGTGTGTATGTAAAAGTGGGTTTGTGTATGATGGTCTCTAGAAGCAGAGGCAGAGTTAAAATGGCCGCCAGACTCAGTACAGCGAGCTCTCGCAGTGCTGACAGGAAGGAACAGGTGATTGTGGACACGCTGACCTCATAGAGCTGACCCTACAGGCCAATCAATCTATCTCTGATGGCGGGGTGGAGGGGGGGGGGGGGGTCGGTGGAGAGGGGGTGGGGGTGGGGGGGTAGGGTTAATTAAGGAGCCTGCTCTGGACCCTGTAGGAGAGGTGAGAGGGAGAATCTGCTGAGCTGTGAGCGGTGGTGGGGGGTGGGTGAGGGTGTGGGGGTGCGGTTACCTCCTGGGATTTGAGGCAGTCCGGCATTAGGGTGGAAGCGTCAATGTTGTGGGACAGGGCGTGCAGAAAATCAGATGAAATCAGAGCTGCAGAGTGTCTTACGGGGGTTTTATTTTAAACAGTATCACATTCTGAGGTTCAGTTTGGAGCCTCTCTGTGGAAAAGTACTCATGTAAATTTGACTAAATGTTACATTCACTTTTTTTTTAACATGGAGATAATTTTTCATTTATTTGCCAGGTTCCCTTTAATGTAACATGATAGCCAAAGGCTTCAGCTGTTTATCAAAGGACAATGTAATTTTAAGAAGAGTGTAATAGTTTAACTGTAAAATGGGGACCTTGGAATATCCAAATACCCGTTTAAATGAACAAAACGTTTATCACACTATCGGCATGTTCACACTATGCTACCACACTAACTCACTAAACATAGAATTATGGACCTAGTCGCTCCTGAATACCTGGACTGGTAATAAGCAATTATTTTGGGTTTCGTTAACTCTTCAGAAGCCAAAAGAAACACTATTTTCTTTTCAAACTCAAGGGAATAATACAAATTATATGACTTTCTGGAAAGAAGTATGTGGAGTGGGGTGAATTTCAGCCAAATATACTCAACAATTCGGGCATCCTGTCCCCAAGAGGCTGGCTGCTATTTTGTCCTTGAACACTTCAAAAGCCGAACATCAGCTCAGTAAATTAGCCAACTGAATCAGCGGGCAATGCTGTCGCGTGAGCTGCGTAAATGGCTCGGGATAAAGGCGACGACTACGGGAATAAATAACGCGATGTGCCAGTCACGGGGGGTCGAGCGCTGCAGCGCCTCGGACGGACGTTTTGTAAAGACGAAGTGACATGCGAAATACGAGACCGTATACTGTATGTAGTCTGAGATGTTTGAGGTTTGTCGCTCTCTCGCGTTCCGCGTGCCATAGATTTCCAGTATCTCATGCCCGTTTGCCCTTGGTCACTCCCACAGAAAACATCTCCGGAATTGCTGTCTCAGACTTCAATATATCTGTTTCTTCATCCAACCTCTTGTAAAGTGACTAGATTTTGTTCACTTAAAAGTTTTAAAACGTTTACAACTTGAAAACAATCCATTTTAACCTGTATTTATTGCATTTATTTCAGTGCCTCACAGCTGTTTCTTGGTCTTATTCCCAAACCTAGCTGTATAGAAAATACTGAACTTAAAATTTAGTGGAGAAGGCTCTGGAATGACTTGAGTTTAGAGACAGCGTGCCTTATGGCTTAGCTTCATAAAACCAGCTAAAATCGATCACAGTGCAAACAATGCCAGCGTTTCTGGTTCAGTCTTTACCTGGTTAGCGGTCGTGATGGGAGCATGGTGCTAAATGAAAACAAAATGGGTGGTGATAAGAAATATTGACAGGTATCGTGCTGACATTTTGTGACACCAGGCCTCACTGATTTTTAACACTCATAATGTTTCGATGTGGAGAACAGAACCTTTTAACTGGTCAACCAGAGACCTTTTGGAGCAAGTTAATGTAGTAGCTCCATCCCTCACTGGGTTGATGACATCCCATAACTAGTTGGCAGAGCATATAAACAACACATATATACATCTTAAAACATGTCAGGTGTACATGAACCTGTGCGGTTCCAAGTGACAGGTAAGGCTTCTGAGATTATCGCAGTGCTGACGAATATATTGTATAGTGACATCTACATTTGGAAATCCCAGGCGTAAAGAGGTTTTAATCCTGATATATGATGTGACCATACCCCGCAAGTGACCATACTGACCCTCGTGATGTCTGAGATTAGTGTCACCTGTCGCCGTGGTTACTCAAGGCTTGGAGGAACAGAAGTCACATAGTCATCTTCAGGCTGAAGAGTGGGTTTTGTGATGCTAATCGGTTTGGAGCGTTAGCAACATAAAGATGATTTATCCTATCAGTGTCGTAGACCTGGGAAGTAATCACCAAATAATGATGATTAGCTCAGAGGAAGAAGGAACAAAGAGAAAGCATAAATAAGTTTATTGTGAATGAGTTGTTTGTATTGATGAGCTGTGTTTTGCTCGGATTAGCATGGTTAACTAGCTTTAGTGGTTCGTTCAAGCTGTATGTATACTTGCTAGTCTGGGGAATGTTGTAATCAAGGTGTGGCACTGTTGCTCATAATTACTCAGGTGAACAGGTGAATGCGCTTGTGTCCCCCCACATTGTAAGTTACTCTGGATACTGGCCTCTGATAAATGACTGCAATGTTAGCAACCAGTGGCCTGTAAGTGGCTGCCAAACTGGTGCTTTAGGTCAGAACACTGGGGCCAGCCGGCCGCTCTTTTACTTTAAGTCACCAGCAATGATTGACAGCTGGTTTGTTTGGAATGATGTCACCAGCAATGTTAATGGTGACGTCAGCAGTGATGTCAGCAGACAGTTGATGACAGAGGTGTGCTCCCCATTTCTGACAAAGCATTACATTATTAATACTTCCAGTTGTAAACCAAATGTTGAGTTGAAATCTGATGTTAAATGAATTCACATATTCCAGAATAGTGAATAAGGAGAGTTTTCTTTTTGGGGCATTTCATTATTGTCAAGTAATCAGCGCTCCATCAACCAATCCGAATCAACTATTAGACCAACCAATGGCTTGAAAATGTAATCCATTACAACCCATTGACAGACATAACCTCTCTTCATCACCAGAGACGATCTGATTTGTTTCCTGCCCAGACCTGCAAATCCTTAGATTCCCTGGAAGCAGACGTGAGTAGCTGCCTACACCACTTCCTGTTTACAGATCTGCCCCTGGCACAGGTGAGCTTGGGTGAGGCGAGGTGCGTATGCCGCTTCAGTTCATCAGAGCGTGACTGAAAGTACACCGCAAGAGATTTGAACAGGATGTCAAAAACTCCCGTGGCCCGGTACCACTCCCTGGTTTGGGAGCACGTTAGCACAGTAGCCTCAGTTTAGGATTCAGAGCATGCTAACAGTCTGAACTCCCTCTGTGGACAGTCCTTAACTTTGAGAAACACATTTAAACCCATACCAGAATGACGCTGCCTTATTTTCCAGTGCATGTACCGGAACATCAGAGACTAGATTCAGCATGTGTCTTTAGCTTTTTATTCAAAATAAAGTGTGGTTTATTGTAAACTGACACAAATTTTAGTCAAGAAAAAAAGTAAAAAATAAAAAAAAAAAAAAACAAGTGGCATGTACAGGACAATGCATAGTTATGTTTTAGTCAACATTGCAAAATTGAATTTGATTATTTTAAGTAAGCTTTATTGTGTATAACTTACTGTAATATTAGTCATTTAAAACAAATGGGAGCATATACAGGGTGATGAATAGTTTACAGGTACATTCTAAGCCTCAGGTATTACGAGCTGTAAAGGAGCGGTGACGACGCAGGCCTTGAGTTTTCTATTGGAGATCGACCTGCAGTAGAGCAACCTTTTCGAGAAATCTGGCTAATATGCACAGTGAAGGGGAGGGAGAGTGAGAGAGAACAAGAGAGAAAAGAAAAACTATCTGTGACCTTCTATTCGCTCCCGCCTACATTTATGCAAATGAGTAACCAAGAGCCAGGTCCTCCCCCTCTTTGCCCCCCTCTTAGATATGCCACGCCCACAACAGCTGTTGGCCACTATTTTGGTCTGAGAACAACCACGGCGAGGTTTCTTTTTCACATAAGAGGGGGGTTGACCGTTCTTAAATAAACATCATTCCCTGCTGTCCTGGCAAACCAAAACCCCTGCTGGGGTGGGAAATTATTTTGTCAAATATTTCAAGTGCTTCTGCTGCCATTTTGGGGAGCAGGGGGGAAAAAAAACCACCCATGAGCAATAGTGTCCAGTCCGTTGTGTTCCAGTCGTGCTTCATTGTATTGTTCGAGAAGAACCTTTATTCAATGTGTATTTCCACTGCAGTCCACTTCACCCGGGTGGAATCTAACTGTTGAACGCAAAGCACATCAAAAGCATAGGAAATGTCCAAGGTTGTTTTGTGAACGTTCAGATTTAACCATTTAGCAGAAGCTTTTTCCAGACAAATGTACAAAACATTAAGCTTGTTACTTGTTACATTACTCTAAATTACAAGCTCTGCTCCCAAACACTGCACTACAACAAGAGTCATTTCAACATAGCTTCCCTCTCAGTTTTTACTTTTATGACTATTATTCACCCAGAAGAAAGCCCCGATGAGGCTGTTATCTCCTTTTCAAGGGGGACCTGAAAAGGAAGAAGAAAGATGCATACGCCAACACAACTACAAATGCACGTACGTGAAAACAGAATGTCAATACAGCAAAATGGTGATGTTAAAGGAAATTTATTCAGCCTGAGCCTGTCATGCATGGAAACAGATACACTCTTCGGTATGACTGTGCCAGCAGCACTGATTTTAGAATGTAAAAATACTGAAATGTTAAAAGTGCTTGATTATAACAACTCGGTAACCACAAACCTTTGATGATGTGTTCCGTTCACAGGTGACCACGTCCTGTTTTCAAACTTCCTGTTTTTGTGGGAGTGAGAGCTAGGAAAAAAAATGTTACGATGTTCCTGTCAACAAGCATTTTTTTCCCTAAAAAACTGGAAAATGAATAATGAGACCATTTGGTATGCTTTATTTGGTAATCACTCGCTGCCATTGAGGGAGTTCTTGAACTGTTGAGCCACAAAAGGTGAACTTAAATGTTACTAAACCTGAGAACCAATCCGCTCGCAGTACCCAGCACAAAGAGGTGATCATTCTAGTCCATTACCGACTCGTTGAGACGTATGTTTAATTCAGGAACATCCAGAGATTCCTTCTCTTTCTCTAGAGAGGGCTAGCCTACCCTCCTCAAACTTCCTCATGACAAATTCCGCAATATCACTTTCAGATAGGTGAAAGATGGATGGATGGATTTAAATGCAACTGCACTATATTTAGGGAAGTGCTGTACATAATGATATGCTTGGTGAAAGGTATTGAGTTTTTTTTTTTTTTTGGAAATTCACCAAGCTTCATACGTGAACCAATAAAGCATAAAGCCCACACCCTGGCACAACAGAGATGAAGCCTGAGAACGTGAGCTCGACTATCAAAATCTTGACAGCTGCGCAATAAATAAATACATAATAAATCATCAAGTTATGATGGCTATGACGATACTAACGCACAGAAGACATTCACACAGCATTATGTTAAAAACAGGATCATATGGTCAAGGCGCAGGATAAAGTTTCTGTAAATATTATCTCGCCAATGAAAGTGTACCCTGCTTGGGAAAAAGAGCTTCTCTGTGCTGGCGTCTTAGCAACAGTTTTAAAAACATGCAGCTCAAAATACCTGCTTGCGCTTCTCGCTTCTCAAGCCCTTCTCTAATTTTAGAAATACGCTATGGTTGCAGATTTCCGTGGCGCAGTGTCGGTCAATGCAAGTCAAAGGCGACAGTGAAAACGAGGCCCTTTTTGACACCCAATGTGATTTTAGTTCGGCATTGTTTGATGTACAGTTTATTAAAGAGTGAGTGTCCCTAATTAGTACACGATTAGACCGATCATTCCCAACCATTCACCATCACCAGCAGGGATGTAGCTAGAAATTGTGGGCCCTGTACACTGGCAGGCTGAGGGCCCCTCCACTCTGTATAAAAAAAAATTGTGGATTTTCATGGGCCCCTTCAAACCAACGCGCCCTGTATACTTAGTATACTTTTTCCCTCTGGTGCTACGCCCCTAGTCACCAGCCTGTGTTAACACTCACAAAACACTGCCAACTTTAATATTCCTGTCAGGTGATCGTCTGAGTATTGTCCCGGAAAAGTTTGATCAAGATAGCCATAAAACACAACAATAGCCCACTAAGTTAGTTTCATGGATTCCAATTCAGTCAGTTCAGGGAATGAATGAATGAATGAATGAATGAATGAATGAATGAATGAATGAATGAATGAATGAATGAGAATAAATCCTGTTAATGCCATGAAAAACCCACCCAAACATTTTCAGTGAATTGACCAAATTAATATACTGAATTATTTTTTAATTTTTTTCACATGAATTGACTTAAGTCTTCTCATTAACTGAGTAAGCCAACGTTTCCTGGCAAAAACAGGAAGCCTAACATGTACTGTATGTTTGCGAGTAGTCATTAAACACATTCGTTTCCTTTCAGATAGCCGAGTCAATTGCCATTTGGCCTATAAGCCTACGACTGACTCTATAATTTTATGCTGTTACTGTCAGGTACAAAATAATGCAGTGCATTTTACAGTAATTGTCGAGTTCCATTCATGTGAGCAATTATTATATTTTTAGCATTACAATCAAATTGTCTATAGCCTATTGTGGTTGACTTGAATCTGTGTGTTATACTCTCTAAAGCTATAGTTTTTCTAAGGCTTATCACTGAAGGACGGATGGATAGAGAAGCGTCCCATTTCATTCCCTTTCCTATTTAAATAAATGATAAAAAACCCAAAATCCCAGCTGTTCTCCTTTTCGCTGGCTCAAGTTCCGCCTTCCCTCTTCAAAAAAATGTAAAGCCGGTTTCTTGTGTTACCCACGCTATGGGGATTACGGTTGCCATAGTAACAGGTGCACATTCCTGCTGTCTCAGTGGCACGCGCTGTACCACCGTGCATAACAGGCGAGTGTGTACGGAGCTGCGGCTGGGAGAAGATCTTGAAAACGCTCCAGCATACGCTGTGTGAACAGGCACCCCGGGTAGCGCAGTCAACGCACTTCGTTATTAAGAGTAGTAAATTGCCACCGAGTTAAAAGGTTCTCATATACTCTACAAAGACTACTTTGTAGGGTATATAGCAAGTATTAAATACCATACCGGATTAAATACCAGATTGTACATGTTCTGAACATCTCAGCCAATAGTTTCATGTAGGTAGCAACAAAGCGATTTTGATAGCAAATCCGATTTCCAAAAATCTTTGTGCGTTCAAAACAATATGCAAGAATCCTCGCTGTTTTTACCCATTGGGGTACTGCATTACTCTAGCAAAACCACATTTGCTGTTACATTCACACAGTCACCGCATTCTATCACTGGAGTTTGGGCGGAGCTGTAATATGGTATCAGTGAGTCACTGATTTAAACCAATCATTGTGCTTTGTAGTGGAGAGGCAAACATTTTTTAATTGGTTCCCTGATTAACATTTGAGTTCCACCCAAAAGGGGGTTCATGAGATCTCAGTCAGCCACAGGCAATAACCTTATCCAATGGAAAGACTGGGTTTCAAATATACAACAACAAAAACCAACAACAAGATAGCAACCTTAGGGGTTGTAGGAGAGTCCTTTGTAATATTCTGCAACATGAGGGCTAATCACTCACAATGCTTTGGATTTAAAAATACTTTCTCTGATTGATTTTAGTTTAACCTTGAAGATCGTTTTGATAATTTCATCACTGTCAGTGCCACGCTACTGCAGGAATGGTGTCTTGCTCACACACACACACAAACAAATACGCACACTCTCACAATCCTCAGTAGTAACTGTGTTGAGACTGCGTGAATTTCTCTGAGCTTTAAACGCTGTTCAAAATCTAAATCTCAGTAAATGGGTCACTCCAACGGGGAACGTCTGTGATGCTTTTGATTTCACGCAGCTGCAGAAGGAGAAGAAAGAAAAAAAAACTTGGGACTTGAAAGCTTAAAAGGCGAATTTCACAAGAATCCCTTTCACTGTATTTCACAATCCCTTGATCTCTTCTAGCATTACATGTATTTTATATTGACCAAATGCCACTCAACAAAATGCACTACATAAAGGTTACGGGAACACAGTTTGTTCAATTTGTGTGAGAGGGCAATAATAATGAAATCATCATAATCATCTTTTCGCAATTATGGCCACAATTTCAAACGGAAAACGTCTCAAGAGTGACATTAATGGTCTAAGGTCGTGCCTCCCTCAGCGAATATAGAATTTTAGTCAACGTCTGTCTTTTCTGATCTGATCATCTTCTCCAGTTCTGTGAACTCCTGAGTTATGGCTCTCTGCTCTGTTTTATGAGATCTTCTCAGAGAAAAATCAGGAAGTGTGTCTGGCTGGAATGGGGCTTTACACACAAACCTTACAATGGATCAAGGCCAGGCTCAATCTGACTGAAACACAAGACACAAGGAAAGGAACAATAGCTACATTTTACTGTAATTTATTATTATTATTTTTTTAATTATAATTACTAATCATGGAAACAACTTCCAAAATTTTACAGAAAAATCTGACAGGGAAAAGGGGACAAAGGGCAAGGGCTTCACATATCAAAAATCATACAGCTTCTTGACAGGTGCTGCACTATTCTCAGTGTATTCAAATACAGAAATATAAATTTGAATAAACTTTAGGGGGAAGTCCACAAATAATGTATTTTACAGGAACCGATTACAAACAAGTTACTTTTTAAAATACCCAACTGTAATAAATGTTACATCATCAAATTACAAATTCATTTTTTCCATTGTCAAATGTAGTGTTACATTAACCAGTTACAAACAAATTCCCTTTTTTCAAATGTAATACATTACATTATACAATTAAAACAAGTTACTTTTATTGTAAAATGTACAATGTGTTACATCATCCAATTACAAAGAATATTTTTTCATTGTCAAAATACAGCTGTGCACATTTTAGAAAAATACCAACAGATTTTGGATTGTGCTCTGTAAAAATGCTTACAAATAGTATATAATCTATGTAT
Organism: Albula goreensis; assembly: GCA_022829145.1. Taxonomy (NCBI): domain Eukaryota; kingdom Metazoa; phylum Chordata; class Actinopteri; order Albuliformes; family Albulidae; genus Albula; species Albula goreensis. The sequence goes on along the minus strand of CM040743.1, from coordinate 44,422,907 downwards.
AAATGATACCAACATGCCTTAAAAAACATCCCAAAGACTGCTTTCTTAATAATTATTACAGCTCTGAACTTTTTAGTGTGGAAAACAGGAGGAAATATCTAGGAACAAACAAAAGAAGCCATGTACATTGCCATGTAAAGAAAAGAAAATCATGTAACCAAAAAAAAAAAAAGAAAAGAAAAAAGTTCACAAATGCTATTACAATCGATGTCCCGACAGTTTGAGAAAATTTGGCCTGTTTTCTACATCTGAAACAGATCACGGTTTAAAAAAGCGAATAAATTAAAGCATTACAGACGCCGCTTTTTCACCATCGCTCTGTTTTTCTCTTCTCTCCTCAAAGGCCTCACATACTGATGCAGTCTGTAAAAAACACCACTTAGTTACCTCTCTGCCTTCCACCTGCCGCCTCTCCACCGCGAGCGCCTTCCAGCTGTGCGTTTAAAACTCAACCGAAATAACCGACTACACCTCATAACGAAACCTCAGCAAAGGCAGCACCATCTCATTTCAAACCTTCCCTTGTCACACCAACGTTAAAAACGTATACATACTTAAACTGTATACATGCCTCTTCGTAACCCGTAACTTGGTGGAAGGCAAACCTGCCATCCCTATGCATAAAATAAATTACTTTCTTGATGTGATAACAGCATATAACACATACATATATATTTAAAAAAAATAAATACAATAAAACAAAGTCACCATGCTGTACCCGCAACAAAGGATGCAACAGTTATAATGACATGGCACGTTTAAATAAATATGTCTCGTAAGGATAACAGCTGTCAGACTTGGCTACGCTACAGTATTAAGACAGACACACTGCATCATTGTCTCGCATCGTTTTTTCGTTTGTTTGTTTGTGCTCTGAGGTAAATCATACATCCATCGTAGACTCGAACTGCATATACCTGGCGGCTCTACCTGAATGTATTCAACACAGCGTTCCTGGGGACGTTAATTCGTAATGTATGGAAGGTTGAATTGCCACTCACACAAAAAACATGCAAGCGAGCATAAGAACCTGAGCTAGTTTATATCTTTTTCTTTTTTTTTTTGCTAATTGGGCTAACCACTTACCAGACTTTCAGTGATTAAAATTTGCCACACTGGATGCAGAGATCAAAGTCATTCTTCAACAAAAATCCCATGCACAATCGTTTATGTTTACATTACAACTCTATGACAATATTAATTATCATTATTCTTTTAAATTAATATATAACTCAAATTTTATAAGACTTTTTTTCCCCCCAAACTGTCACTTTCCACTCCTACCTACTTCAAACTGTATGTATTCACCCACACAAGCAAACCAAACTTTTTTTTTTTTGCTGTCCAACACATCATTTTAAACAACTGTTTTTCACTCTCAAAGTTCTAGTATGATAAATTAACTGGACAAAATAAATCTCTACAATAAATGAAATGATAAATAATTCTAGAAAGAAACTTACAACTTTGTTGGCAAACTCTACTGCTCATTCACAAGTAAAATATATTGCACTTTAATTCATATTAAAATAATTGATTTTATGTTATCAAAATAAAGGACTGGGGCTCATGACCAAGTCCTTTCCATTGGCTGGTTACACTCCTGGCATAAATCATTAAATCTGATCTTTTGGCTAAGGAAAAACAAATAAACAAATAAACATAAGAGAAAAACAACAAAAAAAACTAAAACAAAAAAAATCTCAAGACAAAAATGTGGTTAAAACAGAACCATGCATGAACATGTCACATCAGGACCCACCCCCTCCCACACACACATCACACACACACACACCTCTACCCATAATTCCCCAGGTGTGAAACCTTAGAGGATGGCACGGGGAGCAGGTGACGGAGAGTAAGACAGGTTGAGTGAGGCCTCTAAAAACGTGTGCTGCGTTTTTTTTTTTCTCCTAGTGAGAAAACGCTGAGCCCCGGTTTTTCCCACAGCGGTGGGCGGGCGTGCAGGCAGGCGGATGAGACCTCAGACCAGCGAGCAGCTTCACGCCGAGTGCCAGCCGAAACCCTCCGTCTCCCCCAACTAAAACGTCAGACGGTGAACCAGCAAAGGCAGCTGTTCGCTTCCGTCAAGCTAAAAGTGCATCTCCGTACATTTCCTATTAGACGCCCCCCCTTCCCCATTCCCAACCCCGTCACCCTCTGAAACCCCCTTGCCACCCCCCCCGCCTCCTCCCCCACCACCACCATGGGCAGGTGGAGCAGCCATGCACTTTTAAGGTCTGAGGCTTGGATCAGCAGATTTCACTTTTTTGTCTTTTTTCTCTGCTCTCTCCAACGCCTGCTCGCTTCGGCTTATTGTTTTTTTTTTTTCAAATTTTTTTTTCTCAGGACTATAAAGGACGAGCCACAAAATCGTGGCCAGGAGGGGGAGCTAGGGAGCCCTCCCCACCCCCACGCAAGCCGAATGTCGAATGTTCCTCGTCTCGTCTTGTCTCTCTCTCTCTCTCCCCCTCTCTCTCTCTCCTGGGTTTCACTCTATTTCCAGTCCTCCTTTTTCTCCTGAGACCCAGACTGACTGGGGCCATTTTGTTAAGGCCGTTGACACGACTTGCAGAGTATTAGGGTCTACGCCACTAATTTTCATGACTTCACTGAAGGGTCAAAACAGTTAGAAGGTTAGCCAAGTAATTATGTTGAATCACATTCAGGTATAGCTTAACATGTATATACATATTTAACATGTACATTTATATAAAGCCAAGACAGTTTTACACTTTAAAATTATAAACTTAAAATAATATTTCAGTCTCCTTTTCACAAGGAGATTGAAACACGTAGCCTACCGATTACAGAAGTTACACAAGAAAACAACCATCAAAACAAATGGATACGTGAACATCACTCACCTGAGTTGTGTTTTCCTTCAGGTCAGGTCAGGAAATGGACAAAAATAATGGCTAAACCGATATTCAGGAGCATTACAAGAGCGACCAAGATGGAATTCGGACCCTGTGAAGCAAGAAGAGACAAAAGCTTCAGTGCCACAGATGGACAGATTCTAACGTGATATCCAATGACAGAATGAAAAAGCATTTGGAAGCATGAAGGTTAATTTGTAGGCGGTTTAGTTTTCTCAGGTGTGTGTACCACAAACTCAGCACAAAAAAATTTCTACCTGATTAATTCCTGTCTCCATGGCCTTAAAGCTGGGGCATAAAGGCTACCCACACTTACTATCATTAAAGCCCGCGTCTTAAGATTGTGTGGTGTGAGGCAGAGATTCTTTATTTCTTTCATTTTAAAACTCGAACTGATTCACAAATCTTGAAAGAAGCATAGCTTTCCACCCGAGGCTAATTTAACTAGTCCCTGAAAAGTTTGCTGACATTAACAAAATGAACAAGAACAAAAAAAAAAACTCACAGTTTCTTCTTCCACGGCATCACAGATTTCCATGCTGGCTTTCTTGGTCTCAGCAAGACTCTTTGGCTTCAATGAATCCTGTTTCTTCAGCTTTGGCTCAGGCCTGTTCTCTTTGGCTGCTGGGAGGGGCTTGGGCGTGGGGGCCCGGTACGATCTGGCTGGCTGAGGTTGGGGTGGGGGCAGGGCTGGGGCCGGGGACGGGGGCGCCCTGGCCAGGGTGGTCACTGCGTGCCCCTCCCCCTCCTCCTCTGGGTCCACCGGCGGTCTCTTGATCGAATCCGCCATCACAAAGTAGCTGTGGTACTGTGTGTGCAGCTGACCATTACCGGGGCTGTTCACGTTGTGCGCTGGCTCCACCTTCTTGGGCAGCTTGGGCGGGGCAACTTCCTGTTTCACGGACGTCCGGGAGGCCGCCTTAGTGATGGGGGCAGGGGGCGGGGCCTCGATGGCCGGGGCTCTGATTGGCTTGGGGGCGGGGATGCTGTTTTGTTGGTGCGTTTTGATTGCATGGGGCGAAGGCGGAGGGGTGGGGCCTGGGCTGTGGGTGGGAGTTTGATTGGGTGTTGTGCCCTTCCGGTAAAAGTGAGGACTGCCTGTCGGCGATTTCTCTTTCTTGTTTTCCTCTGGGACTTCCTTTATGTCCATGGGATCGGCAAATCTCTGTCTGATATAATCCGGCCCTGATAGGAAAAGAAAGTAAGAAAAAAAAAAAGTCAACCCCACTAAAAAAAAAGTCAGATCACCTTTACCAGATCAGTGCTTATCACTGTGTATGGATTACAGATCCATTTGAAATGGCTGACACAAATAACCGGCACAAATAGACGGGATCTGTCAAATCTTCATCTTTATTAAAATAAGACCAACTGGCAGGCATGCTAAATTCATCTGTGCTGTTGTGTGCTGGCTGCTCACCAGCAGAGGAATTTTCTGGAACAATAGCGGTACGGCGGAGAACACGACTGGTGCTTCGCCCTAGCTTTTTCCTGCCTCTCATTGGTGCTTTCATGACTTAGTGGAGCGCAGTGGAAACTGAAAAATACCGGAATCCTTGTGTCTATGTGTGTGGAAGACGGTGTCCTTGGAAACAGTTCAGGAGCTAAATCCGGACCAAGGAGGCAGCAGAAGTCAAATTAAATAAGTCACCTCTAGAGGTGCCACTTCCACGGTCTGAGGCTTTGCAACACAAGTTGGTACTTCTGCTTGTAACATGCAAATGTTTTAATGGCAGTGGAAACTGAAGATAATGAAATGGTTATCTGTCTGCGCTACAGCTCAGGCAAAGTCAAGGGAAATAAGTTACAATGCGAGATACCACCTCCACAGTTTGCAGCCCTTTCAAGCATCTTGCTGCTTGCACAAGTCTGCACAGTTTTTTGCATTGTGCAAATATTGGGTTGACGCCACAAGCTCTGAGCTCGTTTCCATGAGGCCAGGGGTTCAACCACATCAGCATGCACAGTAGCTAGATGACTTCACTGTCACATGTTTTCAGAGAGCTCCATAATGAATGGAAATCTTGCCTTTGAAAAAGATATTGACTGGAAACAAATAGAGGAAAACGATTAGGCCACAACACAGAGAAGGATCTTGTGGTTCATTACAGGTCCTACTTTCGTTGAGACAGAGGGAAAACCACTGACTCATCATGTAATTAAGATGCCCCCCCCCTCACCGGAACATCCTCCTGAGGTTGGCAGTTCAAGCCCCAGTCCAGTCACAGCAAGAACACCATTGCTGTTGGGCCCTTGAGCAAGGCCCTTAACCCCACACTGCTCCCAGGGGGGATTGGCCCTTGGTTAGCCTAATCAACTGTAAGCTGCTTTGGATAAAAGTGTCAGCAAAATGACTGTAATGTAATGAATGATCACAAGAAAGGATTTCTACTGCCAGCAGCCTCATCTCACCCGCCCTATTGTGCATTTATCAACATCAGTGATGGAAATGAAGTTCATTAAGGTCACATGCAGAGATATAACGTATAACATGGAAATGTCCACGGAACACCACCCAATGAGATTATATCATTGGTTAAAAAAATAGATAAACTGGTCTTTGTATTTCATCTTTCCTCTGGGAAATGGCCAACTTACGGCACGTTCACAGCTTTTCTTAGCTAATAAAAAAGTGAGGCAAATTAGAATATGACAGAGTCTGCCTTCAAGCCGGCTTTGAGTGTCTTTCACCGTTAAAAAAACCATGCACAGGATTTGATCATTTGCTCTGTGTTTCCTGCAGAAAGCTAAATTTAATATCTGCAGGGTCTTAAAAAATGGACTTAGGGGAACTTGCCTGGGCAAAGACCGGGGACGTGCAGAAGGGTAATGCGGAATGAGCGAGCGAGCCGTGGCTTTCAGCGGACAGAAACGAGGTCAGGAAGCATTAGAATTAAATCTTTGGGCTTTTTTTTGTGAGCAGGCCACACTCAAATAAATCCAGCGGTGCAGCAGAATAAAACCCCAGCCGAATTAATTCAATCCGCAAACGGCCCCGGGGACACGTGACCTGCATGCCGTTTCTCTGACATCGCCGTCTCTAAGACTCATTTCACAACTTTATCTCTGCAGTGCTTCTTTCAAATGTATCAGAAAAGAAAGGTTTGAGATCAGTGTGTGATAGCAACATTTTTTAAAAATATATAATTTGCAATTGTATTTACCCTAACATACTGAGTCATGCTTTGTGCCACTGGCCTGTACTTGATCAAAATTTATGCTGAACATTCAGAAAATGTAACTGTTCAACACCAACAATAACTTAGGACCGTATAAATTTAGTGTACTGTCATTTTGCCCTCACATAGGCCCTGTTCTTAGATAAGGAGAGAGAACCTCTTACTGTTTGATTTATTTTATCTAATTGTACACAGCAAAATGTCCAGTGTTAATTTAACACTTACAGTGTACATATGAGAACAACTAGTCTTATATGTACAGTGTTAGTGTTAAATGGACACTGGACATTTTGCCTTGTATGATCACTGTTGCCACTTTGCTATCTGCATGTTGGTGTGCTCCCTGTTTCCCTCCACTAATCTCGGCCAACACAAAAGATTTCTGTCATGCCAGTAAAACATATTGAATCGTACTGAAATAAAGAGAGAGGTAAGGAAAGTCGCAAAGACAGAGAGAAAGAGGGTAAGTGTGAGAGAATTACTGTGCGAGAGCTTCTCCTTCTCTCTCCCGTCTCCCTTTCCGGTCGTGGGTGTTTTAAGAACGTCGTGGGGGAGCGGATCTTCGGACTTACCAGGAACTCTTCCCTGTGATGTCTGGCCAGTGTAGTAACTGGATTACCTACGCACGTCCTGATTGGGGCTTAGAGTGCGCGAGTATCACGGTGCCCACCATTACACCCCTGCTAATCCCGCTGAGCTGAACATGCTCCATGCATCGCTCTAATCGGCCGCCCCTAACGGACGGCAGACTCCCTGCGACTCCGGGGGGCCTCCCATCGGGCAGCGGCGTCCGTGCCCTAAATTTAGGCGTTACCCAGGAGGGCGCGCCCATAAATCACTGGGCCCAGAGAAATATCTGGTTGCAAATCCAAGCGGTCTGGGGTACCATAAAAACTTGTTCTGCTGGCTGCACTGATCTTCGCCTGGGAAGACCTTCCTTTATCTAAATGTAAATATAAGTTCAAACCAGTACATGCAAGTATTTAAACATTTACTTACTATCAGGACGACTCAAAATGAAGGACTAACGCTTAGTAAGACCCGGGGAAATACCACAGACCATTGGTGTAACTCAGTGCCGACTTAATTGGTTGAATGAATAATTCAACCATATGAATGTAGCGTTAAAGCTAGAAGAAAAGCAATGGTTATTATTTTCACAACACAATTAACTAATTTTGCATAAAACACATTATGTGGAAACCAACAGGACAGGAGGATACCAAATAACAGAACAAAGTGTCTAAGCTTTAATTTTATTCCTCATGAACATAATTTTGTGATTTGACAATAGTCCATTGTGATGACCGCTAAATTAGCCAAGTTGTTATATATAAATAAATGTACGTGTGTCAAGACGGGGAAGTGATAATGTTACCGGGGGTTAGCAAATGTGCTAATCTAGAAGCTACTGAAAACGCACAAGAGAATATCAGTGAATGCGATATCGAACTAAATCTACTGCAACCGCATGGCGTATCGTCTGTGGCAATGAAATGCGATTTTTGAAAGTTCACATCCGTGAAACAAAGAGAAAACGAGAGAGTGAGGGGGTCAACTCCCCAATCTGATTATGGTGTTTACATGGCAGGCTTTCTGTCTCAGCTTGTTCTGTGAGCCAGATTTGAGTGGGATCTTCGGTACAATGCTAATGTGTTCATCCTAATTCTATAAAGGTTTCAGAGAAGCCAACCAGAGCCATTATGTCACCTCCACAAACAAGCAGTGATGCTTCACAAGTGGTTTCAAGCCAGTCAGGGTGGAGCTACAGTCAGCTGCCAGTCATTGGCTTGTTTCAGCCAATCAAAAATTGTCCTCCCCTCCACAACATTGCAGTCATTGGTTGAAATCATTGAGTCACCGATGCTCCTCCCCTTTCTGGTTCAATGAGACCTCACTTCATCACTACACCAGAGCCAGATGAATGAGGGTCCTAATCTGTATTCACCTTATATTTATTTCTCCAGCTCAATCTGTGAAGCCTAACCTTTGAAGCCTGATTGTGTTGTGTGAGGAGAACTAAGTATCAAACAATAACAGCAGTAATTAATCTACATGATTCATGGGACCTGAAAGAAATTTAACTGTGCTGTGTGTGTGTGTTCATTTTCAGAAAATTAAACAGATATTACATGTCCCTGGCTGGCTGGGGTTTCATTGCTGCTGACCCACAAATGTAATAAAAAGGAACAAAGTCAAAAAACTACTTCTCATTAGTATTCCTTGCACAATGTTTGTTTTTTTTTTGCACTTGTCACCGTCTGGTATAACGTTCCACTGTTGTTCTTTTAATTTTGTGATGGGATAAGAGAAGCCACTGAGAATAGAATTAGATTTTACATGATCTCATGTCAACTTCAGAGCTTGCCCTGCCCCCTTGAATCAAAATATGATTGACACCTCAACTAACCAATGAAACGCTGCAGAAAATAAATTACCCTGAAGAGGCTGTTTGGTGTTGTTTTCTATGAGACGGAACATATGACTGGGTCATATATCAAATGTGAAGTGACCAGTGTGGATTTTACCGCATGTAAAAAAGCACTCATTTCGAAACAGTCAAGTGTAACTGGACGAGCACAAAGCAAAACACAACACAGCGCTGCACCTCTCTGGCGATCCTGTTGTGTTAACCTCAGAAAGCAGCACAGCTGCACGCCCTTTTCAGAGCAGTGTGGTCCATCTTTCATTTCTGGATTAATTGATTCAAGTGCTATGCCATTTTTTGAGGAGCACAGTGACTAACATAATTCATACTGCTGGCTTGACTGCTTGATGCATTACATTGGTTTTTGAAAGACTGGAAAGAAGACTAAAATATCAATAATGAGAACATTGTTCCCCCTTCCTCTTCTTCTTCCTCTATGTCTTCTCTAGCAAGCATTCTCATTCCTCATGGTGGCTTAAATTTGGGTGGGACCAAAAAGACAACGGGCAGCAGAACGCAGAGCAAATGTTTGTACAATAAGTCAAGGCCGATAATAAAGAACATGCAAGGAATGAAAGAGATTTCAAGCCTGAAAAACGAAAGAGTGAGGCAGGGTGGGAATGAGGCTAATATGCAGGGTGGGAGGGGGGCGGGGCCCCAAATGCGGACAGGCGCTTTGAAGGAATGGACAGCTGGCCGCAGTTGGTCCAGACTGAGAGCAGTGGCCTTCTACGCCCCTTTGCCTAAAACATCAAACACCCCTCCCCCTCCTCCATCCCCTACTACTTCCCAAGTATGCCTCCTCTTCCCAGCCTTGGCATGAACACTTAAGCCTGTGTCCAGTCAACACTTAACTTAACTCTGACCTACAAGCTAATGTGAGTGTCCTCTTCTCAAAACCACAGGCAAGAATCTTAGTATCTGCTGATTCAGTTTTTTTTGTTTTAATCACTCTTTAATTCTAAAATAAAGGCAATTATTTCAATTTAAATACCCAAATGCAGAAAACGGCCTAGATTTGTTCAACACATGTCTTTATTCTTGTATCGCCTGCAGGAGGAAGTTCAAAACAAGAGCAAGTGCCCTGTACCTAGTTATCAGCTCCCTCCAATGTACCTTCAGTACTTTGTTCTATCACTAGATGGCAAGGCTTAAGGCAAAAAAGTCACAGCCTTCATCGAGTCTGATGAAAGATTAAAAACGCAGTCTATTATTATTACAAACCAGCCATTATTTTTAAGAACCTGTGACTCAAACTATGCCAAATATTACTTGTAAATAGCTCAGGTCTTTGCAGAATAAAATGTCCTTTTTGTCCTGGTGAATGCTCAAACACTGCCCCAATGTTGTTTACAATACCTTGGCCTCCAGTTTCCAGCTGAACAGAAAGGCTTTCACATTTCTCTTCCTCTCCTTAAAGCTCTGTTTCCTCCACAGACGCACCATTGTGGTCCATGTGACAGTCCTCAATGGCTCCAGTCTAACATTACATTTTCTCACAATATTCATTTCGGCCCTTTTCACCTCTTTTATTAAACACGCTAAACATTACACTAAAAGTGGATGCACAGTGTTTTAGCACTCCCAGTAAAAACACAAACACACACACACATACAAACATGCACAAACATGTACGGTAATGAATGTAAACAAAAGACAGCAGCTCGATGAGAAATTGAAGTATTCTGATTTGCAGGAATCTGATTTGGGTAACTCAATCAGCTCCCAGTGTGAGGAGGGGCTGCTGTGGAGAGTATCAAGGCGCAGGACTGGTGCCAAGCCCCGGACAATGAGAGCATCTGTGTGTGACAAAACACAAAGGGCAAACGCAGCCACAGTTTTCTCATGCTGCTTAACGGCTAACAGGAAGTCGGCTAGCTCTTCTCACGGCTTTCACAAAGCCGGTCATATCGGTCCCCTGCTCCAATATTCTGGATACATTGTTAGCATAATTTGGCCAATAATGTTAACTGAATAGCTATCTGTCTATCAACCTGTCTGTGAACCTGAAGTTACTTTTATAGGCTTTATTCATCTGGGCATGCACAGATTACAGTTTGTTACAGAATCCTTCGGCCTTTTGTGCGCCGTCCCTCATTTCTCTCCCAGTTTTGAATACCCAACTTTATTCGAAAGTCACTCATTATTACACCTTCTACTGTACTTCCACTTTATTTCTATGTCCCCCCCCTACTCCCTCCCTCACCCCCCCTCCCATTGTGATTTCAGGTTCTGCTGACCCGCAGTCAGAGAAGATTCTGCCTGAAACTCACTCGCCGGTGTTGGCTTGAGAGGCAGGGGATTACGAGTGATTTAAAGGACAGCTGCGGTCAAAAAAATGACTATTTGTTAGTCAGTATGGAGCCAGTGCCTGCTTGAATGACTGCACTTCCTTGCAAGGGAGCCGTATTGGCTGGAGCATGGCCTTCCTGCTGCAGCTTTGCAGTTATAGTAAAACACCATAAAATTAGTAATGACAGGGTGGAGCTACACTCAGCTGTCAATCATTGACTTGTTTCATCCAATCAAAAACGTTCATCCCTCCACAGCCGATGTGGTCATTGGTCCAAGTCACTGATACTATGTGGTACATTTTTGGTTCAATGAAAATTCACTCCCCCATGACATCATACAATACCCAAATGCAAAACAACTATTGTCCCCATGGATACCTCTTTGGTCACTAAAGCTACAGTAGATAAGAGTTTTAATATTAAAATAAAAACAAAAGTTTTGATTATGGCACAAAGTGGTCTTTGATGCGTTTTTAGCCTTGTAATGACAGGACTTTAATCTGGAAGTGACTAACCAATCAGTTGTTGCCTTGTTGTTTGCTGTTGGGTGCAATGACATATTGTCCTCTCTTTCAATCAAATTGTGACCAAATTGCTACTTGCAACAGTCTGTGAGCCGGGAAATGGCAAAGGAAGCTAACAAGTAACGTTAGGGGCTGTCCTTGATTCCTAGCTACTGTAGCTTTAAAGACAGAAAATTGAACAATTCTTTAAGAGCATATTAGCGTGTGCACATGGTGACTATATTCTTCAGAGCTACTAGCTAAACTAAACTAGACATTTGGGAGAAGCAGGCCGTGGTTTCCATTATAAATTGTCTAAATGTCTCATTGTAAAAATCTGCTCAATTTACACTCTAAACATTTTTCATGGTTCACGATACAATTACAAAAAACTATCATGTTTTTTAAGGTCTAAGCTCAAGCCTGGATAAGTTTCAATGGCCCAACTATTCTTGTAAAGAAAAAAAAAACTCTCAAAGTTGAGGAGTAATTTTGATTGAATCCAGGACACTGTCTTTTGAGCTGAGGGAGAGCTGGCCTTTCTGTCCCTTTATTGGCTGAGAGAACCTCTGAGGAAGCCAGCATGACCAATGGGACGCTGGCTTTGTCTGGACCAGCATGACTTAATCCCCCAGCTTCACTCCGTTCGGAGCTTACCGCCTGTGCCGCGCAGAGAATCCCTCACGTGATCCGGCATTTTCCGCCGGCCAGCAGCAGGTGAGTTTTAACCGCGGATTACGCTGGAGGCCGGGAGGACAGAGGCTGCCGGCCTGTCCCGTGTTCCGTGTAGAAGTTGTGAATGAGCCGCACGTGACCGCAGGCATGCTAGCTGTATAAATGTACTGGTACATCAGTACTGGCAGACAATTTTATGGTTCTCGGAACATACGCGCATCACAATGGGCCCTGTCAATCACTGGCCGGTGGGAGCAAATCAAGATGAGTTCCTTTCCACAGCCATACACTGATTGGTTAAAATCAGGTAGTCGCTGACGACATGTGATATTACATGTGACTCTATACTCATATTATAATGCATCCATTTAACAGCCACTATTGCTTCATAATTTGATTATTGAACTATTATGATATATTATTTGAATATAACTTTAGAAATTATGTACATTGGTGAGTACTTTAAATGGTTTTAGGGCAGGAATAACCAGTCAGTTATTTGAGGTTTTCTTTCAGTTAGCAGCCAATTTAAGTCATGTAAACGGAGACCAGTGGTCTCCAGGTCAACCGTGACTTAAGAACTCAGGTGCCGAAACACTTTGGAAAACGGCAGACCCAGTGACCCCCCCCCGACCTGCAACAGAACAAAAGGCATGCGGGGCAACCAACAAGAAGGTGTGTTGCGTCCATAACCCAGCCCACAGCCCCGCCATTTCTGAAGCCACTGCCAAGTGCTGACTCAGTAGGTCATGGGAGGGAAAACTTGGGCTTAGAGGGCTACTGTGTATGTGAGTTTTGTGTCTCTACCAATTACCCTGGATAAACAAGCTACTTGTTTTTAAAGATTTTTTTGGGCATTTTTACTTTTATTTTATTTTATCAACAAAAATGAGCTATTGCTTAACTGCACAAAGCAATTCCGATTCACTCATAAACTGTTTCATATGTGGACACCAGAACAGTCTTTGGCTCTCATTCATGATCTTATCAAGAAGTTACGCTAAAATGTCAGATCACACAAATAATCGGACTAGTCAATTAATTAAGAGCAGAAGCTGGCATCGGCTCTTTGCTCACCGTGTTAACAGGACATCCTGCTTTTGCGTGACCTCAAATTCACTCCAGCAGCGGATCTGAGAAGCAAAACAACAGCCGGTGCCAGACGGCGATGGGTGGGTGGAAGCTCGAGACTGGCGGGCTCACCTGGTTGGTGGAAGCTGGGTGACAGGTCTCTGGCCACCGCCCTGGCACGTCAGCGTCCTGACTGGCGGTCTTCGAGGCCTGGTCAGCTGCATCTCCCTTGGCCCTTGCATGTGCGGTTCTAGGCAAAGAGGAACCACAGTCTTTTAGCATAAGGGGACTGGGGGGGGCTAAATTAATGGCGGACACTTCCTGTCACAATTACTCGGGTTCATTTGTATCTACTATTATTTGTTATATGAAATACTTGGGCCCTTATTTATCAAGTGTCACAGAATTTGAATGCTGATTTGGGATCTGGTAAAACCAATCCTAACCTAAAATCTATGTTGAACTGAAAGGCAACACTGATCCTAGATCAGCGCTTATTCTCTGAGATGCTTCATGAACACCAGTCCTGACCTAGTAATGTAAATTACTGTATATGTAAACAAACTGCAAATGCACATTCTGCCTGCGATTTTTTAAATAATAATCCTCAGAATTAGGGAAAAAAAAAAAACATCACAGTATTATAAAGGGAGGCAAAAATGTCCAGAACAAAAGCATGACACTTCAGTGTGGACACAAGACAGTTGAGCCAAAACATCAATGAGAAGCCAGCGTGACTTCACGCAAAAGAGCAAAAGAGTGAAATCCAAATAATTTCCAAGAGCAAAGCATCGCTCCAAGATGCAAACAGAGTGAAACACAGAGGAGATAATCTCTTTAAGTCCATTACATTTGGCGAGAGAGAGACAGAGAGAGTGAGGGGGAGATAAAGAGTAACAGCGATGCTCATTAGAAAGTCTATGGCCCGATATTTTCTTTCTAGCAATGAGGAAAGACATTCAAAGACACAAAAGGGACACATTCCTTCATTTTTCATTATGCGACAGCGTTTGCGACGTTAGCGTTGCAGGTCAATGCCATGACTGGCAGAGGACGGGGGTGACAGGGTGGCTTAAATGGCCAGGGGCTGAGAGGGATCTGCTCTGTAAATCCCTTTAAAAGCCTGGGAGGCGGGCGGACGGGTTTCACCCCAGTACCAGGGAGGGTAAGCGCTCCATTAGAGATGAGCCATTTTTTATATTTTTTATTTTTGAAAGCTTGTTCCTGCACAACTCGGCACAAATGATTTTTCTGAAAAATCGACGGCATTCAAAGCATTTGAAAGTATGCGGTTTCTTCTCCATCATTATCATTGGCGTGGCTGATTTCATTCAGTAAAAATTTTTAAGGATTGTTTGCAGGGCTATTATCCCGTACTCCTGGAGGGCCACAGTGTCTGCAGGGCTACTCAACCCTGGTCCTACAGGGCCACCATTCTATTCTTGCTCAATTCAAATCAAGATTAACATTCTAATGAATTCACCTCAGCTAACTCCTTTCCATTGTCCCACAGCTTATATTGATAATGGTGGATCACTGAATATTTCCTGAAGGCATGTTCTTGAGCACCGTGCTTGAGAGGACAGTGCTGGTGAACTGAGACCTACAGATGTACCCCTATACACTGACACAGGGACACTAGTGAAATGCTACCAGTGTGTGATATGTTTGACCAAACTCCTGATTGTATTCCATTAGCATACTGCCTAAAGGCAAGGAGAGTTTTACAGCACCGAACAGACAAGGTCTGCAGCAAAGCCCTTTTACTTCTGCAGTGATAAAGTCGGGGTCGGAGGCAGAATTATCTTCTTGGGTGCTTCAGAGCAGGATCATTAAGGACCCCTCAGCCCTTGAGATTGGTTGAATAGTGGGAGTGCTGTGCTCACACCCAATATGTAAACTGGAAATTCTGTGCGCGCAGATCGGCGCTGGGTTTTGTGTTGTGTGTGTGGGGTCTATTTGTGTGTGAGTGTCCCTCTGCGAGACTCTGGAGTATTTAAGACTGCGGATCCTGGACATGCATCTGAGCTGCCCTCTAATTTTAGGGCCTTCTTAAATTTCAGACACCCCCAACCAAACCCCCCTGCATGTGGCCTCTTTTTTGGGGGCTGTCCTTGCCAGTCTGAGCCAGCCACATGCTACAGGGACGGCCCCTGGAGGTGGGGGCAAGCGGCCTATTTGAAGAATCCCCTTGACGACGCATGCTGACGCTGTCCTGCACCCGCTTTCCCCTATTCACCTATCGTTAACTGCCACCCCATCCCAAATCTCAACCCCCCAACATATGAGCCAAGAGGCATACCTCAGATGGGACGTTCCAAAAAGCTTCCTCCCTCAGACCCCATTTGAGATAAACCTTGGGGGTGGGGGGTTGGGGTTGCCACAGCAACAGTAACCATGGGAAAACACATGAGAAACATGAATTAAGAGGGTGTGAGAGACCCAGCTGTGCTGATGTGACCTTAACGGAAAATTTACAGTCCAAAAATAAAAAAATATGGTTTAATGTTTTACTACGACTGTGTGTATCAGGTACTTATCTGACAGGTGGAGCTGAAACCTCAGAGTCACTTCTCATAAGCCTAAAAATAAACCTTCATAATATTCTCTGCTAATTCAACTCTAGAGGAGGACATTTTGTCCCTGTTGGACTCTTTGGATCCTTTCCTTGTAATGTGTAAGGTACTTTAACACCTGTGAATCGTCTATGAAGATGGCTGAAAAAGTTTTTGACAAGCGTGCCAGCACCCCGCCTCTCTGAACTGTCTGAACTGGTTTGATTCCCAAGCGGGACACAGCCATGAGGCACGGTGCCTCCCCTGAACTGCTTCAGTGAAACAGTCAAATGCAGAAATTAATTTCAGGCTTGTTAAACCAATCACATGCTCTTTCCTTACAACAACATACAATGCTCTGTAAATTCAGACAGTTACTCGTAACATTGTGCAGTTTCACACGTTTTGCTGTTATAACTTATTCAGCCATCTGTAGTAGAAATGGATTGCAGGTAAACTGCATAACTCACTCTGAATAAGACTTCCTGCTAAATCCTTTATTGTAAGTAAGGCCATATTAATATCCATCCTTATAAATATTCATTTATCTCCTACTGTACTTTCCTTCCTTCTTCCTATGAGTCATCAAAGCATGAGATCTTTAAAATTGCATAACATCAAATGATGTCACAATGTCAAATTAGCATAGTCTGAGATATATATATATATGAGTTTTTTAAAGCAGCACTGGTGGATGGAGAGGTAAACACCACTCCCCAATGTCCAACAAACAAGAGTCAAGGCCTTGTGACATGTGATCACCTCCCCCCCCCCACTGTGTCCATCAGACAATTACCATTTAGTCACACACTCAAACCTGCAGGTGAATAACCAGCCTGGATAGAGTAAAATGCTTGCTCTCTTCACTATTATCCATTTATTCCAATATACGTTATTCTGTTAATTTACTGGCAAAAAATAAGCATTTGGAAATTGGAATAGGCAATGATATTATTTGAATGGGGAATACTTCTACATTTTATGGGGAGAGCAGGCACTTCTTAAGTTACATAAAATACCCCCATGTTGCTGTTCAGCTGGGGTTTGTTTCAGTTAAATTAAACACTGAAATGTGCTGTTGCGGTGCAGAGGAGTGTATTACGTAAATACCAGTGAAGGATTTCTGGTGAAAGATGGCAAGCCAATGCACCTCTGCCTAGTGCAAAAATCATGGGACACAGTACTAGCATGCAAACAAAAACACGCGCACTAACACATGCATCATATACACACAAACGCCCAGCACAATACACACACACACACACACACACACATACACACATGCAAACATACATGCACACACACACACATGCAAACATACACGTACACGCACACACACACGTACACACACACACACATACACGCACACACACACAGGCACACACTTCGTAGTTTATATATTTGCATACATTTTTCTGCAAGACATTTATGCAGAGTGGTTTACGCTGAATTGGATACACAGCGAATTTATTCCACTCATGTAAACAAAAGCCAGTGAGCAGCGCACAAAACCTTCCTCCTTCTTCGCTGAGCGGAGAAAAACGCAGAAACCAAAGCTTTCCTAAAACTGATAGTGGCCAGCTGATAATGCTGTTAGGAAACGACAAAATAACGTATGCTTAGACTAACCGCTGAGACACGGCCAATATGGTTCTGTCATCATTAATCTCAAGAATATTGGGATTAAATTTATGCATCCATAACTATTAAATATAAAAAAATACAAAACAATATCCACTGAAGCTGGATGATTTACAGCGATTTTATGTAATTATAACTACAATGGAAAAACAAACAAACAAAGAAACAATAAAGCCAACATGTTTTACAAAAACAAAAAAAAAAAGACAACTGACATAACTTCCAGCTTCTTGGCTACTGTGAAAAACTGTAGGGTAGAACAGAGCTGACTAGAACAATCACCATGACAACGCTCAACCACTATCTACTGTATGCGGATGGGGGAGGGGTGGGCGGCTCTGAACGTCACCTGACCTATGTAGTGACAGGGTTGGGACATAAAACCCAAGCGCTATCCAGAGGAAGGTCCTGGTTAACACTGCATTTCAGTGCCGTGCTTACTAGTCGAACCTGAGACTTGAAAATAAGGGAGACTTTCAATTTAACCATTATGTTCTGTTCAGTTTTTGGACTCTTTGGTAGTGTCTGTTGGGGTCAACTTGATCCTGGACATTATTATTGGATTATTATGTAATATAACAAGAAAATTTTATGTAAACATACTTAAGATATATTGTCTTTAAATCAATTCCATAACATATATGGTTTGTTTTTGCCATTTTCCTCTGTTATACAACATGTAACAATGCAATTGTTTTTGCTTTGCTGCGATACGATTCTGATTCATGCAGAAATCCACTTTAGATGTGGGTGGGGGGTAATTTCCAACAACTTCTCAATTTCTCTCTGTTCCCAGTTTAAAAATGGGAAAAAATGGAAAAAAACAAGTAAATTGGTTTTGAAGAAGAAAGAAACAAAGAACAAAAAAAGCACACAAAGACTGGCCCCTGTGTAAGGTTACACAGGATCATTCCTGCAGTAATGTGTTTAAGTCCTGCGTTTAACCAGCGTTTGGCATCACTACAGATGTGCAGAAGAAAGACTGGTTCTCCAGGCAACAGTTTCAGAACTTGCAAACAATTCAGTGGTTTTTAATGAGAGCACAGCTTCCTCTTGTCCCTCACACATATACGCAAACACACACTCACAAATTCACATTAACACACAAGCACGCACACACACATTTACATAAACGCTTGCACACACGGACACGCAAGCACAGA
Organism: Albula goreensis; assembly: GCA_022829145.1. Lineage (NCBI taxonomy): Eukaryota > Metazoa > Chordata > Actinopteri > Albuliformes > Albulidae > Albula > Albula goreensis. The sequence continues at coordinate 44,404,519 of CM040743.1, read as the reverse complement.
TACGCAAACGCACAATTGTATGACCATTTTCACCCTAGCACATAATCACAACTAGACATTCACACGCACACACACACACACACACACACACACACACACACACACACACACACACACACACTCCTGCACCCACTCCCCACCAGAGCCATCAGGTGAAGCTCCGTGCCAGAGAATTTTAATTACTGTGACAATAAATCCATATTCTCAGAGGGAAGAAAAGAATAGGAGCCTCTGCACAGTGCTAGGACAGCCTGGGTTAAAGCATGTTAATTATTGATGTTCATCCAATTCCACTGTTCAAAAAAAAAAAAAAAAGAGAGAGAGAAAGAAAGAAAGGAATCGTGACACAGATATTTAGTGAATTTGTCGAACAGAAGAAGAACCGTAGCCGTCCAAATTGCGCGATGTGGGCAATGAAACGCTATCTCCCACGCACAATCTGTGCTGATCGCTGTGTGTTTGATCCACTGCTTCACAAATGCCTGGTACTCACCCCAGGAATTACCCAGAAAACACCTGCCCTTCACCTCCTAAAGATGGCAGGATCAGGGACTTCACGGCAGTCAGTGTTACAGTCATAACCATAACTTCTACAATGTTATAATGCTGTAAGAACAAGAATATATTTTATTTCTACGGTGCCTTTGTCTAGGTCTCTGTGCAAGGTAATACAACATGTAGTGAAAAGAGAAGGAGATAAAAAGTCATATTATTATAAATTGTTTTATTATTACTAGTTTAAAATGTGAAAAATAATATTAATACTAAGTATCATGGTTATTAATATTTGCAATGATTCAGTAAAAGTGTAGCATGAAAAATACCTTTCAACATAAAGCAGCACCAAAGAATGACCCCATAAACTCAACATAGCCCCACATCATAATTTTGTGCCCTGGGTTTGGAAGGTTGCAGGTTCAAATCCAGATGGGACCCTGCTCATTTTCCTTGAGCAAAACCTGTATTCCTTGCTAAACCTGTATTGCTTTCTTAAAATTCAGCTATATAAATTGATAGTGTGTAAAAATGCAAGCAGTGGAAGTTGCCCTGTATAAGGTTAACTGTTAATTGGCTGAGCATAATATAAATGTGCAGAGGAAATACAGGCCGGCTCCTTAAGGGCCACTTAGGTATTTTCTGCACATGGGGAGAAAAGCACAGAGCAACAGCTGTTTCCCAGATCTGGACTGTGTACCTCCACACTTAGTGCCTTCTCTGAGAGCAAACAAAACTCTCAAATAAAGCCACCCTATCTTTGACAGGTATCTGCAGGTAAATGAGCTGGTTATTTATCCAACGAAGCTGTCGATAGGCTACACCCTTGTGAACGGTGAAGGAAGTATCATGACACAAACAGTGGGTGGAGCCACAATTATCCATCAATCACTGACTTGTTTCAACCAATCAAAAGGTTCTGCTCTGAACAAAAACACAATTGGGGAGATCCAAGCCAGTGAGCTACTGGGACTGGTATCATATGATTGCTGCACCCATTTTTGGAGTCATGAGCCCTCATTCTCCAATCACTACCTCATCGTTGGGTGACAGATAATTCTCAGGGTTTGGGAGAGGGAGCAGAGGCCTCATAAATACACAGTGCTGCCCTGGGAATCCACAGCGCGGTGTGTGACCTTTTCTGATTCATCTTTCCTTTTTTTTTCCCATGGTGCTTTGGTTACATAAAGAGGCTACAGTATGCTAATGTGAACACAGACACACACGCATGTGCAAATGCATGTGGACATAAATGCATTGAGTTTGGCTAACAAGCACAGGCATGCAGTTTATATATAGGCCTACACATGTGCATGAGTGTGTGTGTGTGTGTGTGTGTGTGTGTGTGTGTGTGTGTGTGTGAGAATGTACTGTATTTCTGAGTCTGTGTAATGGATAGTCTGGAGAGATAATCTTGCTGTAAATTAAAGTGCATTACTTTAGCCATGATGTCATGCAAAACTATTGGTCATGTGATCTGACAAACCCTTTTTAAACCACCGTGTTAATTATTAATTATTCTAGTAAAAATGTGTTTTAATGAGAGCGTTCCCTCAAAACTGATGTTTGTTTCTTTTAGTTTTTTTTCCCTTTAATTACGACGTACTATGCAACAATGTACCTATTACCACTTCAACATGTTTAAACCCTGTTCAGGTCTCTCCTTCTTTCTCACACAGACACACACACACATGCACACACCGAGAAAGCAAATAAACACACAATCTGAAATACAATGCACAATCTTAGCCAGGGGTCCAAATGAAGGGGGTCAGGGGAACCCCTCGAGAAACAAAAAAAAAAGTTTGAGTCGGCCCACCACTGTACTAATGCAGTCACCCTGCTGTATGTTGCTGTATTTTTCATACTGCAAGCCCCCCACTACAACAATCAAAAAATGGTATACCAAGTGACCTCCCCCTAAGGGTCAGAGGTTGTTTTGAACCCTGGTCTCACACACAAGCACACAAAGGCACATGCACGCACACACACACACACACACACACACACACACACACACACACACACACACACACACACACACACACACACACACACACACACGTCCACTCTTACTCGCAGGTGATCAGTGTTCAGTGGCCAGTTTACTCTTGCAAGAGTGTTGATAACACACCTCCGAGTGAACTGCGCCCTTAATTCACTCTTATGTGTGCCTCCCATTGTGTTATGCATATCCACTTATAATATTATGCTTTTAACACCATCAACATCAATCTGTTACATATTTTTTCATGCTACGTTGCTGTTCTTCTCAACACGGAGTACATAATAAATCAGCTATCTACCTGTTATTGTTCAAAATGCAAACCAAAGTGGTGCTGAAGTCAGGTAGCCACCCAGCGGCTAAAGGGCATTTTAAACAAATACACCCATCAATCGTAATGACAAGGACAAAACATCACTGCATCCCACCTGATAATGTGATTAGGTAAGATCAGACTTAGATTAAATTAAGTGCCTTCATCGTCCACCATCGCGGAAATGTGATTTGTTCCAGTTCAGCACTCAAATACAATTCACGCAAAAAAAAATAAATTAATAATGTCTTCCAGAAATTTCTCATTGTGCTCCCAAGAGCAATCTGCAGCATTTGGACGTGAGATGAAGAGGAAGTGATGTCAGCCAGATAAAACGAGAGGAGCGCTGTCGGATCGGTCAGGGAAGAGCCGGAGGGATATCAGCCTGATTTTACATCGAATGGACACGGACTCTCGGTTCCTGCGCTGCTCTGTTCTCAAGCCACCAGCGTAGGATAAGGCCTAACGACTTCTGCAGGCCTGCAGCTGCACACAGGATCAGGTGTAATCTATTCTCTCACAGGGCTCATGACTATGACCCTGGCTGGTTTCTGATGCCCGCGTATGGCAGAACCTCTGCCCGACTTTGTTCATGTATCCACAGTTACCTGGCCAACCAGGAGTGGCTACCCGTTCAGGTCACATGACCACTAAAACTAACCATCTGGTAGATAATGATGAATTCTTCAAAGACAAACCAGTTTATAATGAGCCAAACCTGCATTGTGTTGCTAACCATAAGGATAAAAAATCAGAAGGTTAATCATGAGTTCAATGACTTAAGGAGCGTATTGATTCACCCCAGTCTATAATTTGATCAGGTATAAAAACTTTCTCTTTTTGTGTATTTATTTTCAAAACCACAAAACACAATGCAAATATAGGAGCTTTTTCTTCATGACATGCATAGCTGTGATGGCAAATTATCTCTCTAATCATGAAAAGCATGAGCAATTGAACAATTATGAACAATCGACAGCTTGTTAAGATTTTGGGGCTGCAGGTGTGGTTGGAATAAAAACAAGCATACACTGTGGGGCCCCAGGGCTGACGGTGGGAACCACTGCACTAGAGAGTGAGGAAGCTCATGTGGCCTAGCTCCTGTCCTTCTCCTTCAGGCTGGGAGGATCATTGCCTTGCCAGTGCAGACCTCCAGCCATGGCTAGCGCTGGGTGGAGCAGAGCTCAAATCCGCTTCCCAAACGAGCATCTTAAGAGGGCTCTCTTAATACCCTGTATCCCCAGGCAGAGGTGGGAAAACTCCGGCTTCAGAAACTAAAAGTCCTGCCATGTATTCTTTCCACCCATGCACTGAACCAGCTGATTCTAATCAGCACAGCTCTTCAGCCAGGCAGATGAGCCAATTAGTGAACTCACCTGGTTTTAGAGAATGGTCAGAACAAATACATGGAAGGACTTTTACTTTCTGGAGGCTGGAGATTTCCACCACTGATCTCAGGCTGTTAATTTTTCTTATCTAGCCTAGACCTTACAAAAGGGAAATACATAGGTAAAACAAATCCGATAGAATTATGTAACAGAATGCCCTGGCTGACAAACAGCCTGGCTCATTTTAGTGTGTTAATTCTACTTGGTTTTAAGCATTTAACACTCAACAGGAAGTCACACATACAAGCGTGACCTGACAAAAATCACACCAAATGAATTAGCCAAACAGTCCCGTCATCACAAACATTAAACTGTTTCAAAGCTGTGCATCTTTCCCCGCAAAGTTTCTTATGCTGCGATTAAACATAGTTCTTCATGTCTCCCATCTTAAAAGCATTACGTCCAAATTCAGTGAGAGAGGTTTGGATGTCGGCCAGCAAAAGACATGCTTCAACCTGCGGAGTGAATCAATTCTGGTTAATTAACGTTCGTTTCCTTAATAGGACTCGCGAGCGTACTCGTTGTTGTAATCGGCCTTTTTAAAAACAATATGAAGTAAGCAAGCACTGCAGTTGCATCAGCTGGTCTAATTTTGGGTTCCATATTCCGACAGGGCCAGGGAACGGCAGGCACGATGAATTATATCTGAGCGAGTGTGACTGAAGGCTTCGTGCTTTTCACCCGCCAGTTTGGACGGGACCTGCTGTTCCAGGAAGAGCCTTCTGACTGGCAGAGCCAAGGCAGATTATTCTGTTCAAAATTTTCTAAACATGTCATTATATTATTTAGGTCTGATTTCATATCAAGTGAAAATCTCATTTATTTATTTAGCAGATGCACACAAAGGCAACTGGACTAATAGACATATTGTTTTAACATTGAAGCTATTCACACATCCAAATGTCTACTCCAGTACAATCCTCAAAACCTTTTCATTACCAATAAGTCCAGTGCCCAAACCATTACACTACATTGTCACTAGTGTTAAAACATGTACCAGAGTTTATATAAGCCCAAAAACACTCACCTAGGTGGATGCTACAAAAAGGTAGTGCTCGAACTATTTCTGAACCTTTGTTACGATGCACTCTGGGGTTAAAGAGAAGCTCTACATACGTGAAATTCATTAACTGTCATCATTAATTAATGTACACTATCAGAGTAAAATGTACTCTGCTCAGTGTTGATTCAGCACAGAGCTGATCTTACTGTGCTGTATTTGTTTTCCCCCAGGTGTGGGCGGTTGGGGAGGGGGTTTGATACGAGGACCGCTTGAGCCCGGCAGTAAAAAGTTGAGTCCTCGTAAATCTCAAAACGCCCCCCCCCCTCCCCGTGTCATCGTCTCTCTGGTAAGTTACACTGCTGTAAGCTGGGTGGCTATTCCGCCCAGTCACCCATTTCAAAGCATGCGTCAGTCTTTTTTTTATGATCCTAAAACACGTGGACTCATATTTTCCTCCATCTGCCTACCCTTCAAATCACGTTTTAAATGCCTGTTTTTTTTTTCTTTTGTTTTTTTGGCTGACAACCAAGAAAACGAATCTAAAAAGCAACCCTTCCCAAACACCCCCTCGCTCCCCAGGACGAAAAACTGTCCAACAGTTTAAAAAATGGCATGGTGGATAGTTGGGGGAATTAAAACGGAGGGCCCGGTGCCAACAGCGTAGCAGCAGGTGATAAACAACACCCCCCCATCCCTTCCCCCCCCCCCGTGGCCCCCCAGTCTGAGCGGTCGGGCAGATGACAGTTCCCCTGTATCAGCTGCTGTGGAAGTCTATATTCCTGTCAGCCCCGTTCTTCTCCTTATTTAGTCAGAGCGACAGTGCTGACACGCTGGAGAGAGGTCGGGGCCTTACCGCACGTGTGAAACCCCCTCCAGGGCCCCCCAAAAAAAACCCCCAGTGTTGGCTCCCTTGTTCTGGAGGGCAGGTTTAAATTCAAGATGTTGCCTTGGGAAGCGAGGGTTGGTGGGGGTTATGTTTGAGGGGGAGGTTTGGCAGGTGGTTCTGCTTGCCTCTGAGGTTTGATCGTGCACCTCTGCAGTGGAAGTGTCAGGACGTGCCCTGGTTTGCTGACAGGGGAAGATCTGTTCGGGGGGCAATCTGCCGCTCAGTGATTTCTTACTCTTAACCTCGACCCCAGCTGTCACCATGACCCCCACCCTAACACTGATCTGTACCCCCCGCTGCGACCCTGACCCTACCCCCCCGACACTCATGGTGACCCTAACCCTCGCCCAAAAACTCTCTGTGACCCTCACCCTACTCCCAGCCCTAACCCTGACAGAGCAGGGATATGTACCGTGAAGCTGGTTCACTAGTTATCTGGCTAACTTTGTAAAACATGATGAAAGCAATGGTGCTTTTCTGTTGACAGTGCTATGTCTAAATCGATGTGATGCGTTCAAATAAACAGTAACAGTCAATAACTGTCAGCCCATGAACTAGAACTTTCTCTGAACATGTTTTACTTTGGCATGTTTACCAAAGTTGGCAAGCAAACATGTTCAGCCAGATTTGAAGTACATCCCACATCCCAGCGCAAAACACAATCTGATGATTATCCTTCATAGTGAACCAAAACCTGACCCTAAAATGGACCTTATGCCAGTCAGTGTTTTTCACTGACAAACCTGATGATCAAGAGGTAAGGTGCTAATAAGCACTGACCCAGGGTCAGTGAGGCTATACAACAGGCTGGCATGGTGGCCAAGTGGTAAGGCGTCGGTCTCGTAAACCGAAGATCACGGGTTCAAACCCCGTCCGTGCCTATGCGAGAACCTGAAGTGCTACTTTTGAACATAAATAAAAATGATAAACCCTGCAACCTAACCAACTCCAAACATGTTGCCAAGAATACTGTGGTAAGTGCTGCTCTGGGATCAGCGACCAGTGTGGTACTGCCTGGCACACTGTGGTACAAGCTGACTTAGGATCAGTGAGGAAACAAAGGAGCATGAGCCCCTGACTCTAACAGGGACTCTGCCTAAATCTGCTACACAACAGCAAAAATCTTCAAAGGAAGTTAAAAAAAAGATGAAACAGTGGGAATGAAAAAAGTGGAGTGTGCCATTTTTTTTTTTCTGTTCCTTCCAGGCAGTGCTGTTTGGTTACGCAAGCTCCGTGCCAACTGTAGCCGCGGTTACATGAGCGCTCATTAGCATTCCTATATGAGAGAGACCATGCCAAGTGCTCTGTAATCAGCAGGTCCTTGAACTAGATAAAATAATAATAATTATGGAGGAAAAAAACAGGAGGATGACAATAGTGATGTTCAGAATTGAGTATTGTAGTAGGTGGAGGAGGCTGAATAGAAAGTGGGAGATTGCAAAGTAAACAAATGCTTCAAACCAGGTCTAGAGTAATGCAGCAAGCAGCGTCCTTAAGTGAGGTGAACTGCTTGTAACAAAAGGCTAACATATAAGCACCAAAGCAATTGGCGATTTAATAATAGCAAGTAATATTGGTCAATGACTAATCTCACAGTTTAAATGAAAACCATGTTTCTGCCTCTCTTAGTATTGCTTTCCCTGATTTAGTGAAAATATAAAGTATGTACCTCTTTTTTAATCCTTTATTTAAGTGTGTTAAAACATCTCTTCTTAGTGATAGGCCTGCCCAAGAAGGTAGCATTCGCAAAGCTACACATGAGTGCACTGGCAGCATATTACCATAAAACATTTATAATAATAAAGACAATGCAAATAGCATACACGATCTCAAAGGAGAAGCAGGCATCCTAGCGAACGCAAACCAAATAATGTGCATTCCGTAGTTGGTAGCACCGTGTTTTGTATTTTAAAAAGATATATTTTAACAAGACCGCTACATTTCTGGTGCATCTAGTGAGGCACACTCCTTGGATTTCATCCACAAATTCATCCTATCCAGAGGTGCAAAATCTGTCTTCCGAAAGTATAGCCATACAATAAACCAGCTCATGCTAATTAGTACTGCTCTTCAGCCAGGTAGGGAGGCTACTTAGTGAAATCAGCTGTGTTAGCGCATAGTGGGAACAAAAACAAGGGTAGTGTCTCCTCTTTTTAAAGCCGGGGTTTTATTGCTCTGGTCTTTTTTCATCTAGAAGCTCCATTAAAGCTGCAGTGATAACTGATTAACTGTTGGGTTTTTTGAAAATCTGTTTATCAGTTTACCCACACAAGCCATTTCAAACGATCCCACACCTTCACGATGCTAGCTCAGGCACGTATGATTTAAAGGTTTCCCAGGAAACCGCAAAAAACGTTTTAACCTGCGAGCAATAAAACGTCAGATATTATTCTGTACAGGGCATGTGTGCCAAGATGGCATCTGGCCCACAATCCCCCCCACCCCTTGCGTTTACTTCAAACTGTGGCGTTTGTGTTGCGCTACGCATTAGCCTAGCTGGACTCGTAGCATGTCCTCAAGTGACCTGTTAGCTAATGGCTCCCTGGAGAGAGAGGCAGCAGTGACATTTCACCATGTAGAGCTTCTGCATTTTGTTGCCTAGGTAAATATGTGTATGTGTGTGTGTTTATTTTACCTGCAGAAGAAATTCGCCTGAATTGCATGACTTGTATTCACAGACAAGGAGGATAAATGTTTGTGTAAGGCGTGGTTGGTATGCTGTGGCAAGGCAAGCTAAGGCCGACTCCCTGTTCGTCACAAATAAAAGCTGAATTTACTGACAAAAAGGCTTCGGCCATCTATGACAGTGTTTGGGTTACAGTGGCTTCGAGGGTAGAGCAATTTTCCTGCAATGCCCTGAGAGCAACCATCCTGAGTTTTATCTTGGCTCAATGAAAAAAAGGAAAAACACAAAGGCCTCAACTGTATTAGCTTTTCCTGACACATAAAAAATGGGGCCTGCTGCCTCCATGGCCCAGTATGAGTTTCTAATAACCTTTCTCATAGTTTCTACATTATACAATCATGTGAATGGGAATATCAGGTGTAGGAGTCTATGTATGAAAGAGGTTTCATGAACCCTGTAATCTGTAAAGGTACAATGTGCTGTCAATCACAAACGTGCTTGAACCATTACAAAATGTCTTTCGCTATACCATGTTCCCCTACACTTTGATTAGTTATAAGCTTTGATGACCTTTCCCCTTAACTTTCCCCCTCTCATTGGCTATAACATTCACCCCCTGAACTCCAATTGGCTGGAATGCTTAACTTTAAACTCTTATTGGCTATAATATTTCCCCATAGGTCTTAGGTCTCACTGAGAGTAATATTTACTTCTGATCTCTAATCAGCTGCAACATCCCTCCCTACATTCTCATTGGCTATAACATTTCCTTCTAAACCCCATTGGCTGAGAGGCTTCCCAGTAAACTCCAACTGACAGAAAAGTTGTCTTCCCCCTAAAGTCTCATTGGCCGTTTCTCTCTGCTAGCTGGCCCAATAGTGACAGCAGGGCCGCACACACCCACACATGCTGGCTCTGCATCGATCGCTAGTGGAACACTCGCACAGCAAAGCCCTGGGGCGTTCACCCAGACCCATCAGTACCAGCTATCTGATGAGAGATGCATGACTCGTGACGAGCCCCTCTACGCCACCATTTAACCAAAGCTTGGGACAGCAGTGTGGTGTGATGGTTAGAGAGCTGCACTTGTTTCCTGAGGGTTGCTGGGTCAGTCCTCCAGTCCAGCACTGATGCTATACCCTTGAGTAAGGTTTTCACCCAAGTTACTTAAAGTCCAAACAAACACACCCAGCTTTGCAAATGGGTAGTGGGTAGAATTGTGTTCAAACTGTGCAAGTTACTCAGGGTAACTGCCTGCTGAATATTGTATGGCTGCACAGCATTTACGGTGAGCTGTTTAAATACAATCATATTTGACCAGGAAATGGTTAATTTCACATATTAATCAGCTGAAGTTAGAAAAACATTCTAGAATTAGACTGCGATTTTATGTAATCTCTGACCATGGAGAATGTTGACTGAAAACATGTCCTTGTGAAAAAGGAGGACGCACACTCTATTTTTAACCGTATGCTGACCATTGGAAATTGCATTTAAGAGAGAAGAAGAAGAAGAAGAAGAAGCGAAGGCATGCCATCAATGCTCCTAAATTTTTATTGAGAGTGGCATGTTCACCATTCAATACTGGTCTTTCCCATCTCGGTTCTGACCCTGGGTGCGAGCCCTAGAGACCGTCGCCCACCGCGGACATTTCCTGCTGACTGAAAGGACCTGCTGTTCCTTCCTTCCCTGACAACTTACTTGTTTCTCCTGTTGGCTGTACAATCGATGCACCCAAAACGTTCCCATGCGTTGGAGCTACTTTACTATCGTCTGTTTACCGCCTAATACCTAGATACGCATGCAGTTCTATGCACTTTTCAATATGAGAGATGGCAATATGATACACATAATTTTTTAATTTTGCATGCCTGCTGAAGTAGCTGGCCCTATTAAAGGTTTGAGTTAAATGTCAAAGTTTTCTGCACAAACACACACGGGGAGAAAAAGCAATAGAGGTTTAATGTCAGAAGCCAGGAGGGGCAAGCTTACAAGCTTAATATCAATTACCTTTTTTAAACAAAAAAACAAATAAACAAAAATTGTTATTCAAATATCTCTATCTCCAATTACACACACATACATACATATATCATGTGATTTCACGTAACTGCTATAGGTTGTGCTATTCACAGTTCCTATATCACAGCCTGTCAACAGTTTATCATGTAACAATAAATGTCACCTTCTTCATCTCTGTCATTGAAACTTAAATCCAAATTCTTCCAGACATGTGTCTTTAAAATTTTCATTTCATACTTTTCTTTCCTCTCTCCATCTCTTTATTGCTCTCTAGCTTTTCCTCCCAGACCCCCTCCCTCCATTCTGCCTCTCTTTTCTCTTTTCTTTCAGTGACAAGAATAAAACTAGCTGGAAATCAAACCATCCGATTTTCCGATTCTCTACTGTCATCGTAAAAAAGAAAAATAATCCTGTTCTGCAGCTGCGCACGTGGAATTTGCCACATCACCATACTAAACATTTCATCTTTATCTCATTAGAGCACTAATGACAGCCATTACCATATTAAAACCAACAAAAACCAGAGCATTACCCCTAGTCATACCTAGGAAGGATAATCTCCTACAACAGTCCCGAAAACCCCCTGGTCCACCACGTGTAATGCCGTCTGCTAACGCCGAGTGGAAGCGCTAGCTAAGGTGAATTCCTTCAAAGGTAAAATCAGTTCAGTGTTCTTTTTTTCCCAACTGCACATGCTGACAGACACATCCACACAGAAAAATATAATCCATTCCTTTTTTTCCCATGGTGCTTAACTCCGTCTATAATTCTGAGCATCGGATTCCACCAAGCAGGGCTGTCAGAGTTACAGCCTCAGCTGTGTAACGAAGCTGAGCCAAATTAAGTTTCTGTAAGGAACACCTATAAGATTAAACGCAACACAATACATGCACGTGACATCCCCTAACCGGCATAAAATATTACATGTAGCCTTCGCATTTTATTGCTTTGTATCCGTGTTTATTGACTCAGTTGATGTCACTGTTCAAAGCATTTAAAAACAAGGTGTGTGTTTGTGTGTGTCCATCTGCTCTGATAAAGGTTATATGCTTTAACGTTTTAGCCATAGCCAAAGAAAAAAAAGTCTGTCCTTGCTCTTTATTATAATTTGGAGTTCTGCCTTCACCATGGCTATGATTTTGTCCCCACTGTATGTGTATCTGTAACTTGATATATGTGTATTCCTGTAATACAGAAACAAAATGTTTTGATTGGGTCTGTACTTGATGTTCCATGCAGTCCAATGACCGATGACCTCTTTAAAAGGTCAAAGGTCATGCCCACTGCTCCATGGCAGGTAGGATATCTGAGTGGGCCCTGGCAGGGCAGCTCTGCCAACATCACTGTACAACAGGATACGTGACCTTATCACAGCCATCCAGGGCCACGGGGATGGCCACAAATAACAGTGCAGCAGAGGATGGCTTCCTGGCTCTTACTGCCGTGCTCGGGTTCGAACAGCAGCAACGCTGCAGGGGAAAGAGACTGGCGCTCACAGCTTTGTGTTAGCCTAGCGGTGTTAGCCTAGTGTACAACAAAAGCTGACAAAAAGCAAGGAAATGGGAAGGGGATCCTGGGAGAGAGACGTGCCAATGGGAAAGAGAGCAAACTCCCACTCCAAACTCTTCCACTGGGTTGGACTGAAATGCGTGATCGTGGTCTGTGGATGAATGAGGACTTGTCCAGCTTCTCTGGAGTTATGACAGCAGACAGGGTTTACTGTGTATGAATATATTGTACTGCAAGCGTGCAGAACACACCCTAGCCTCTCCAGAGATGGAATATCTATACCTCAGTGTACAAGGCAGGGATTGGGTTTGCCGATTTTACTTTTCTAAGCTCACCTGTGTCACACATTCAACCATTTATTTGATATAACAAGAAGAGCAGACAGTCTAGTTTCTTCCTTATTTCTTGCAGTTGGAAAGAGAGGGTTATAGACAAGGAGGTTCACTGTGCTAGGTTGAGAATTTAACCCTTGTGGCGCACTGGATCCCGTATGTAGGTTCCTTTAGATAGTTTCCCTAGGGATGGTACCACATGATACCACATGGTTTTTACACCCAAAATCTGTGTAGGAATTATTGCAATTTCAAGCATGCTTACTGCCAGTGCATAGACTCCCAGTATTTCCAGACATCAATGCTTACAGTGCTTGGATTTGTTATACAATCAATTCACTAAAAACTCCTCTGTGGGTATAACCGTATGCCATAAAAATGGAAAGAGCTATTTGTTGTGTTTATTGTGTTATGATCCAGGATCTATTTCTAAGAGCATAATTTATATATAAAATTCTGAAGTGAAGCTTTATGCCAAAATCTCTTGAGAAAATAAAAATCCTAGAGCTTCAAAATATCACTGAAGGCTTTCAAGGGTTTTCAAAGGGCGTGGGAACCGCATGCTTTACAACGAAATCGCCAAAATCCATCTTGGAAAAGAAAGCAAATAGCCTCAAACCGCCACAGAATTTTGATTTGTGCACTTGTGGTGTTATTTTCTTCTGCCGCACTTGAAGCGATCTGACGGAATTGCACGATGAGCCGTGCTACTCTGTTTGACCTTCATCAGAACTCGAGTCTTGGATCCGTTTCCCACCAAATGGCTTCTTGTCAGGCTGACTTAATCTGAACCGAGAAATCCCACAGACTGTGGAGCGAACAGATCATCTTCCTTCAATTGAGGTCCATTATAATTAGTATTATTATACTGATGCTCGTCCATTAATTTTCTCCTGGATGAACTCTGGCCCTGTGTAGTACGCGCAAATCCTGTTACAGAAACTGTATGCGACAAACACAGTTCCTCCTTTTCCTAACACCTTTCAGTCCTCGTTTTGTATCTCTTTTTGCCCCGTTAGAGGATGCCTCGTATTGTACTTGCTAGCGTGTTGCTTTGCCGCAAGCTCCCCCTTCTGCACTAGCTCAGGGCAGCACAGGTGATCACGGGCTAGCTCCCCCTGCTTGCTCTCTCTCTGTACGCATCCAGCCCAGCTACCCAAGCCCCAGCATCAGAGCGGCGTGCTTTAGGGCCCATAACGTAGACGGACTATGGATCTGCAAGAAAAATGCTACCGCACAAGTGCTTTTTCAGTGAAAGAAATGTTATTGTGATACAGAGATCTATACAGAGGCGATACAGTCCACCCAAAATATGCCTGGTTTCTCTGCTTGAAGTTCAGACTGAACACACTGAGGCATAGAGTACGGTGACCAGTAGGGTGCATGCTATGTTACCGACTTTAATTGCGACTTTAAGTCCTCTCGAGCATAAAATGTACAGACACAGATGATTTCACAGATGTTAGAGAGGTTATATGACAGAGATTTATGTCTCTGTGGAACACTAAAAAGCTCTCCCTCAGTACAGCGTCACAAACCATGGGCTACCATATGTGTGCGCACATATCTCTGTGTGTGCGGGCCCTCATGCGCAGACTGCAGACTGCAGGTGTGGAATGGGGTGAACACAACCCCTCCACATCATATGGTGTATTCGTATCGATTGTGTGAATCGTTCCACTGCTTGTTGATAGTTACCTCCTCCTAAAGAGGTTCCGAAATCTCAGTGAGACCTCCTGATTGAATACAATAAAATCTGAACAATATGTATATAACAAACGTTGAACAAGCACTTTAGGAGAAAGAGCCATCAGGCAAGAAGCACTTTGTAACAGAATTTCGGTCATACTGAAGCACTGCAAGGCGTCCTTGCAAAACCAAAAGGATAAAAGAACAAAAGCGGATGAACAATGCCAGAAAAAAAAAGAATGTGTTTGTCGTTCGCTACCAAAAAAAAGGAGGGGACAAAAAGTCACTTTTATGCTTTTATGCGCTGTGTCGTATTTTCCATTGCTGTCAAATGACAGGGATCCGCCGTTTGACTGGCAGAAGACACACTGGCGGCGTCACTATGGCAACCAATCTCTGTGAACTCGCTGAGAATATTATGTAATGGAGAGGTGTCCTTTTCATTTCTTTATAAGACCTCAATGTCAGGAAAAAAAATGGAGAAAGTTGTGCTTTTCAGCACCGCTTAGAGGAAAGGTTTACAAATAACTCAATCTCAGATGACTAGCATCCTCTGGGAAAGTGCCAGGAGCGAAAGGAGGCATAGTACTGTGACCTCACCAATGAAGGCCTTATGGAGGCTATCTCAGCTCCATGGTTCTGCTAAGCGGAGGTGGAAAACCTCAGCCTCAGAGAAGACACCTACAGCCATGTATTTGTTCCACACATGCACTAAAAGCAGCTAACTCTAATTAGCGAGCCTCTACAGCCAGGTAGGGGAGCTAATTAGAGAAACCAGTTGGGTTAGCGGAAGTGTGGAATATATACATGCCAGTGTTTCTGCTTTCTGGAGTTTGGATTTGACACCTCTGATGCTGAGACATTCTAGAATACATGTGATACGCCATGGCAACAGCTTTTGGTTATTTGTCCTTTTTTGGTCTGGAATCAAAAATAACCAGAGGTGATAGCAGGGGGGAGAAGTTACAGTCGTTGTCTTGATTTTACAATATATAAGAAAAACACAAATGTGTCAAATATATTCATAGTTATATCTTTATATATAATCTAAATTATTTATTTATTTCCTGAAGTGGTGTATTTGATGTTGCTCCATTATTTATTCAGCAGTTAATTCTCTGAAATTCTCTTATTCTCTGCAACACATCTAGTTGAAACTGTTCATGTAAATTAAAAGGTTCTCGGGACAGGCACACATTTGTCTGTGGGGTGTGGGGTGCCCACCCTTACCGTGAAGCTGCTATATATGTGAAATATAATCATCTACATATGTATATAATCCTACTACAGTACATATATTTTCAATATATACTGCATCACATTCCACTACTTAAAATGCTTATTTGATGCAGTTTTTACACTGAAATTCTCTAATTGTCTAAAATGTGTCCCATTTAATGTGTTCCCTTTAACAGGAGGATGAAAGAAAGCACATTCCGGAAACGGGTGCAGAATCGCCCCGCCCTTACCTGGAAGCTGCTATTTCCACTTTTGTCCTGGCGATGGCGGCGGCGCGTATGGCGCCCTCCACGGCCCGGTCCACCTTCTCTTTGGTTTTAGTGTTCTTCAGAGGGATCAGCTGCTTGCGGATCCCGCGCACCAGGGTGTTGTTTTTGTACTTCCCCTCCTCTTTGGTGCCGTCGGGAAAGAGGGTGCAGCCGTAGCCGTGCCTCTTGTTGTTGGTCCACTCCCCCTCGTACTTCATCCCGTTGGAGCGCTCGCTGATCCCGAAGCCGTGCCGCTTGTCGTTCTTCCACTCGCCCATGTAGGTCTCGGTGGTGGTGGCGTCCACGTTGTCCTCGGCGGGCACGTACTCGTCGGGGATGTCACCGTCGCCGAAGCTGATGGTGGAGTTGGCGTCGCTGGAGCTGATCCGGCTCATGGCGGCGTCGCTGCGGGCGGAGCTCCGCTTGCTGGAGATGGACGAGCGCGACTCGGACTTGCGTAGCTGCCGGAGGCTTCCGAACAGCGAGCCGCGGCGGAACAGGCCCTTCTTCTTGCCGCTGCCGCCGGCCCCGCCCACCTCGCTGTCGCTGTGGAAGTTGAGGACGAAGCCGCCGCGCGTGCCTGCGGGGCTGTCGGAGGTGACGTCCGGGAGGACTGTGCCGTTGCTCTGCTCAGAGCGGAGGGAGGCCAGGGATGTCCTCAGTGGGGAGCGGATCACCGTCGCCATGCCGTACGGCACGCTCTGCCGGACGCCGTAACCGTGCCGCATCCCGCCCAGCCACTGACCCTGATACGTACCTGCCAGGACAGGAAAAAAGAATATTAACCAAAACTGTAATTTCACTGGTATGTACCAACCAGGACACCAAAAAAGAAAAAAAATACATTAACCAAAACTGTAATTTCACTGGTGCATACCTGTCAGGATAACAGAGAAAAACACAAACCATTAACCTAACCTTCAATTCTACTGGCACATTATCTGCCAGGATGACAGGGATTATCTCAGGATGACAGGAGAATCAGGCATCAACCAAAACTCTAATTTTACTGGTATGTGTCTGCCAGAATGACATGAGAAAAGAAAGCATTCAACAGCTAAAACTGGAACACTGACAAATGGGAACACAGAAGTATAGGTAAAGGGGAGGAGTTCACGTGCTAGCATTATAAAATATTTTTGAGATTTTATAATGCTACACATCACAGTGGAGCATTTGGTGTAAAATCAAAACATAAAATATTTTTAAATAATAGAGTGCCTTTTTATTTATTTCTTGTTCCGTCTGCTTTTTTATTTATTCATTCTCCTAAGTAGGCATTACAAAAATTAGGTTTTTTTGTCATGGAGAGAAAAAACTAAAATCTGCATGTCGGACAAATGCTAATCTCTGCATATCAATTACGTAGCCTCACTCTAGCGCAGCTGAGGTCAGTTCAGGTGTGTGACCTTTGGTATCTGCCTTTTCTCAGGGATGACAGTGTATTCTGACGGTTGTTAGGACAACAGCAGACAAAAATAAACAGATAAAAAGAAGCGCAAGCCTACTCTATCTACAGAAATATTCTTCTCAAGCAGCGAGCCTTACACCTTGGTAAACACATAATACATAAAAAAAACGACAATTTAGGAATTGTCGGATCTCCTCCCCACTACACACAGAATAAAATGTTCAGTGTTAAACTCTAACAGAGTTCATATGAGCTCACGCTCATTAGAATGTACTCTATCAGAGTTGAATCAACACTGAAAATTGTTGATTCATCAAAGCGCTTTTACTGTGCTCAGGTCAGTTAAATTATAATTCCATTACTGACCCTGATTATTGGTGAGATCAAAGCAGGTAGACAGAGTCTTTGGTGCACACAGTATCTGAATCTCCAGGCTATGAGAGGCTCACACACTTGCTCAAATCTGCAAAATATGCAAAACTATGTCTATGACTCATGCAGCTGACCCATCAGTAGGTCAGCTGAGGCGAGTTCAGACCTCTCTATTTGCCTTCTCTTACACTCTTAGAAAAAAAAAGGTTCATAAAGGGTTCTTCACTTGTCCTGTTGGGGGACCCCATAAAGGTTCTTCTTTGATATGGATTTCACTCACAGGTTCTCTGTAGAACCTTATTCTGAGGGTTATGTAAAGAACCCCTTAAAGATATCTGTATCTAAGATGAACTTTTAAGGATTCCCCTAGCAGGATACATGAAAACCTTTAAAGGTGACTTTAAAGACCCATAATTCTACAGCGTATAAAATTAGCCAAAATGCATTTATTTATAAGTCAAGAAGAAAGCTGGTGAACTCCAGGCTAACAGGCAATGCAAAAGTGTGGTGAAATGGTTAGATTACCTTTGCTTGTAACTCAGAGGTTGCAAGTTCAATTTCCAGGCAGAGCACTGCACTTATACCCTTAGGACAAGGTACTTCCCTTGATGCCTTCTTGTTTCATAAAATAACTAGCTGTGTGTTTTTTTTCGGAGAGGCACTGAGTAATGTGTATTGTGCTTAGCTTTGGAGAAGTATATTATGCATAAGGAATGACATAATATACTGTCCTCTGTGCCTTTTGCGATGGCACAAAAAATGAGGGCTATAACTTCAAGTTGGCTATGTATTTTTTGTGATGCACTGCATTTCTCGCAGTTTCTTTGATTAAATAAACTCTGGCAGAGCACGTATGATCCCTACTGGACTCAAATAAATTCTGTTAAAGAGTTAAAGGAAGCCTGCTTATTTACGCTAAGCTCTGGGGAAATATAGGCTTATCCTTCGCTGAAGAGACAGTAAATTTTAACCTTTGAAGTCTCAAAGATCTGAGAAACGTGTAAATTAATTAAACGTGGGAATGATGACACGCTAGTCTGCGCATTCCCCAACGAACATCAAAGCAGAGTGTTTTGCTTAGTGACAGATGAATGAGACTTCATGAACCCCATGTTGGGTGGAGTTTCAACGAGGTGTCAGTCACTGACCTATATGAGCCAATCAGCAGATCGTGGCCCGCACAGAAAAATACAATGATTGGTTGAAATCAGAGTATCCCTGATATCTTATGGCAGCTATGGCCATTTAGTTTCACAGCCCCTCATTCTTCCATCACTACTCGCCTTCTTCCAGATCATTCCTCAGTAAAACCCTGAAGACTGATCAGTTATCAAGGGAAAGCACCTCCGGTACATTGACCTTTATTCAATCAAAATTTTTCCTTAACTACCTATTATTACGAATAAAATGGCAGGTGTTAAGTTTTCTTCTTCACAAGGACAGCTAGGCAAAATCCCACAAAAACTCACCGGACTTAATAAGTATCTGTGCGCAGAAGTTATGCGCAAATGTTGAACCAGGGCCGTCGTGTGTCACAGTGGGCACTGGTGAGAGTTGGCTCGGGTTCAAGGAGGTGTGGAGGGAAACAGGGAAGTTCAGAACAGTCAAAGCCCGGCTTTGATTCATATCGCGTGCCAGAACTCAGATCACTTCCACATTTGCATAAAATATCCAATTATCTATCTCTCCAGTCAGCGGCAGGGAGATGTAATTAAAACGTAATCCCCCCCCCCCGGAGATGGCAGGATCACGCAGTCCCGAGGAACTGAGAGAATATCCGGATAAATTACAGCAGAGCGCCAGGCCTGGCCTTCGAGTACGCAGCACTAATTACTTCGTTGGTGAGAATTACACTTCAGCCTGAGAGAGGAGCTCGGCTGACAGAATCACACCTTCACAAAGTCAACCCGTTCTCTCTGCTCTTGCTGTCGATACCACTCTAAGTACCAGTGATGTAGAGGTGTATGTAGAGGAGGGACAGCAGGTAAGTACCTTGAACAAGGTAAGTTAAAATAAGCATAGGTAAGGCACTTTGCTTCAATTGCTTCAAATATTCGGCTAGGATGGGTAAATATCCAAACCCTTAATTTACCACTGAATTCATATTGAATCAAAATATGATCTCAGTTTTCAATGCTGTTTGGCTTAATTTGGTTCAACCATGTTTCATGTTAAGTATTTATTGCATTGTGTATCGCAGGCCTAAAAACATCTGACTATGTAAGGGGAACTGTCTGCATTAAAAGTTTATGACAATTTCTGCAAACCTGAAAATCCTGTCAGAAATATATGTGTTCATTTATCATATACGCTTCTCATTAACATATATGCTTATCAGTATTCCTCAAATACAGCTGTGAACTGTAACACAGGGGGTGGAACTGGAAATGTGATCAGAGGGTTGCAGGTTCATCTCCTTGATGGGGCACAGCTGTTGCACCTTTTGCTGTTACCTTAATTAGGCCTCCATCTGTAAATATCAAGTTAGAAAAATGGATAGTGTATAAAATCTGAGTTACCTGGGAAGAGAGCCTACTAAAGAATAGTAATAAGTTATCACGTGACAATAGTTTCACCAGGCAGATTGGCTTCTGAAGCCTTTTTTAAAAAATGCACCCTATAACCACATTTGCCTCATCGCAGACAAAGCCTTCACTCTGCTCTGTCATTCACACCACGCCTGGACATGAACAAGCAGATTCTCTCATAAAAGGCGTACTGTTTTCACTGTGCCAGCTGAAATTCAAGGGCAAACATTAAGTCTTTTATGAAACAAAAAAAAAAAAAAAAACACAGTCAAAGGAATCACTAAAATTTCACCCATTCAACAAAAAGTGAACTATGTACAAAAATACAACAGCACTGCAATCCATTTATCTCATTGGTTACATTATATATTGGGAAATAATCTAAATGAACTTTAAGTGAACTTGAGTTTTTTTTTAGATAATACACTACACTGATCCGGGTGAATTACGTTCCCTGGGTCCTCAGTACATCGCTGGTATTGGCAGAATTTAAGACGAGGTTATGTAATTCCATATTCAGGAACTATGGAGTTCGACAGAGGCTCTTTTTTGTATTAAATTCTGATAACCTACTTAACACGTGACAGAACAATTCATGTTCTGGATTATCTTTGCATTCTACGGCCGTGAATCATTTTGATTATAATACATTTCAGACCCATACGTTATATCTTACGTAGAAAATTGCTACACTATAATTACTCTTTCAATAGTCAAACGCTTAGACACTTAACGTTTACTGTAAGTCCTAATTGACGTACACCAACTATCTCCTACTTGTACAATTTGTACCGATTAAAACCGTTCCAAGTTAATTACAGACAATCAGATGAAACTCACCTGAGGTAAATAGGCTCTCTGATAAATTTTAGTTGAAAAAACAGCTGAACAAAATAAATATATCATAAGACCCATATTGAGTCCTGGACTACAGCAAAAACACACGTGAATGCTTTAGCGACTATTCAATCGTATCCTCATTGGTTAGGGACCATGTTCACCAAAAATAGAAAGAAAGAAATTGACAGATGTATTTGTTTTGCAATAATTACTTATCCACAGAATTTACCAAACTCTGGATACATCCATAAATAGAATTTTAGTTATCCAAGATTATTATTACACAAATGATTCGTTGCTGTCTATTATTTCTGTTTGAAGCAACACATTTAAATGCCATCATAACCAAATTCAAACACAGGCCGACATGTATAATTAATCCTCCTTAACCTGTGCTTTTGTAAACAGAAATATAAGTGTGTTAAACGTGAGTTTACTTTATATTATTGCTTGTAATCTCATTCGTTCTTGACCAAACTCCAGGGTTAAGTACACTACTTTCTATTCTACTGAATTACAAAAAAAAGATCTATCAATACTTTTCTTCACGTCTGTGCTCGTTAAAAAAGTAACTTGGTTCTTGGTGCTGTAGATGCGCTATTATTAGACATGACCTCTACCGAGAGCGCGGCGCTGACCTGGCCAACCCAAGCCATATATCAATAACTTTGCAGTGCTACTGCCTCATTAAAATGGCAGAGCGACCACAGTTTTATGTCATATACGCCAAAGATCGATTCCCCAGCAGTGAAGTCAGGCTATTCGCGTGGGGGAGAATTTGCTAAACCCAATTTGGCAATTCGCCCCATTTAGTGAACTGAGTAACTTATGCATAAGCGTAATTTGATAGGCAAGATGACCACCTAGCTAAATAGTAACGTATGGTAGTTAGCGCTAGCTGGTCAGCCATCTATCCCAGATCATAACTTGAATGATTCACTGTTCGTGAAAAGCCTTGTAAAACACAAACAAAAAGTCCAAATATCAGTGCATTCCAAGAATAAGCACTTTAAATAACTCGCAAGCTATCTTATCTGTGTTTGTTTTAAGTATTTGGACATCAACAAGTAGGCTGGCTGATTCTCCCCCTGGTTAAAAAATAGCTATGCATAACAAGCTAGCAAATACCTTCACAATCCTTAATGCATTTGCCGTGTGATCGCTGACTGAGCTATCTCCAAGCCCTCGGTGTAACGTAACCTCATCTAGACAGATGTCATGTTGCTGTCAGGTCAATGTTTTGACGGTCTTAAACACGCTAGCTGTCTGAAGGTTCGTAAAGATAATGGGGATATAGGCACACATACAACCGCTAAATGTCACAATATTAAAATGCATACCCTACATCCATTCATTTAAGCAGTTGGCAAACTATAACAAATGCTTACCTCCGTCACCATATGTCTCAACTCCATACCCATCTTGAAGGCCATTACTCCACGTGCCATCGTACCTCGCAGGTGTGTTAATGCATTGACGTACTCCGTACCGTCCCTTGAACCCGTGACTCCACTCTCCGCGATAGATCCACTTTCCTTTGGATTCCACGCCGAGCCCGTGTCGTTTCCCTTGCGCCCAGTACCCCTTGTACGTATTTCCACTTGGCCAGGTGTAAACCCCGACTACCTCGAAACCGTTGGACCAGGACCCGGCGTATTCGCCCTGGCCCTTGGGTCCCGTACAGATCCCTTGTCCGTGAGCTTTCCCATCTTCCCAACCGCCGCAATAAGTGCCGCCATCGTCGAAGTCAAACCGTCCGCCCGTCATTCAGAATAGGGGTAGAAATTTTTAAAAATCGCGGCGCTGGCTCGATGTTGTATGTCCCCACGGGCTTCCAGGAGCTAGAATGGAAAAAAAATATGCGATAACCGAAGAGTGAGTCTGGAAAGAAACGGGATGAAGAAGATGATGAGTGACGATGACTGAGCTTCGTTATGGTTTCATAGGGGAAAGCTGGGCTGTATGCATTTGTGCATGTTCGTGATGAGGCTAAGAAGGGAACGGAGGGTAACGAACAGCTACCGGAGCCGCACGCTGCTACTGCCGCTGTCTGATGTGGTTTGCGACTCCCCCCTCTCGCTGCACGGGGAGGGAGAGAGAGGGAGAAAAGCGGAGACAGTTCTCAACCAGGAGAGACAGCCAATTCATGACGTCAGAACTATAGAACCTCCCAGAAGCCCTTCTTAGCCAATTAGGAGGCTACAGCACTTACCTTTTTAAATCAGGCACCAACGCTACTGTACTGTACAGTAATCTACACATAATATTGGAATGTATTTTCATCGCCTGCAGCCTTTTGAAGGGGTTGAATTTTTTTGACAGTTTCTGTCCTGTATCACTGTACTGACATTTAGTTTTTCCAAACACATGGCACATTTGAGTAAAAAAAAAATACACAACTATATATATCCACAGACAGAGGAAATTATTTTGTGACCGACCCAGAATTTAAAATTGATATCTAGGATTGGTTTTGTTCCATGCCAAGTTAAACTTCTTTCTCATGACTTCTGTTTTCTAACAATTTGATAAAGTCACAAGATTAGACAATCTCGTGTGCCTATTTAGCTTTAAAAAGTCACCCATTTATAGTCTGTTATTTCCCAAACCTAGTGTATTGATGCTCATTGCTGTGTGTCAGGATTTTTGGTTTATTCAACACAACACATATTATTTATAACATCCAAATTTCACTGCAATAGGCTTTTTGAATGACATTGATGCATTATATAGATAATCTGGGTGTGTTGAAGCTTCAAAGTAATAACCTATAGCCTGTTCTGTATTATGGTTCTTATGACTTTTTATGTACATTCGAATACTGTTGGGCATTTTCCTCACTGCAAACAAAGCATTGGCCTAAAATCGTTGTCACCCATTTTTTTGGCAGATAATAATAGACTCATGAATTTATAGATGAGGAGGGCGCTCAAGTAGTGATGTGCACTAGCCTTCTAAACCGGGAGTTCGAGGGCCGCCAGTCAGTTGCTCAGAGACAAATTCACTTCTTCTGCGCGAGAAGAGACAAAGAACGTCACAGACTCCGAGAATAGAACCTCGGATGCTTATGGCCATAGATCTCTCCCCAACAGCGTTCCAGCAGGGGTCAATGTATTCGATATTTTAAGATGAAAAAATGACGCAACCTTTTTACCTGAAGACAGATTTTATAACGAGGTAAACCGTGCTGACGCAACTTCCAATGAGTGATGTTGTCCATAGCTATGCAGATTATGACAACTGATAAACATTACTGTACCTGTACTGTATCTTTACCTTCAGATATATTTCAAATATTTTATATCAAGTTATGAATATTGTAATATGTTAGAATATGTGTGAGGCTGAATCATTTCGTTAGGGTCTAACACATAGCAAAAGTCAATTCAGTGTTTGTGTTGGTTACTTCTCATGAAATTATCTTGAAACAAAATGAAGCACTATTTTCCAGAAAAATGCCATAGATTCGGATCTACCTAATTGTGCTCAGTTTAAATAAAAAATAACACAAATTCAATTAAACCTCATCACAAAGCAACTGAAACAAAAGTTGAGAAAGAGCGACACCTGCTGATTGCTTTTGAACATGTTTTTAGAAAATTCTTGAGGTTTTATTTATTTCTTCATAAGAAAATCTTACAATGTTGCAATAAAACAAGGTCGTATAATGCACTTTTTTTTTTTTTTTTTTAGCTTTGACCCATCTGGATCAGTGTCGAGTTTAACCTGGTTAATTTCATTTATATCATCTGATTATATCAATTAAACACACAAGCCCCTACTGCTGAATTACATGTTAACAGGTAGGCATACTGTTTACCCTGATAAACTATCTAAGAGGACATGTACCATGCTAGACATCAGGTGTTTTGTACTTTCGCTCCACCCAGATGTCAAGTTTGACAATAGCACACAAGGGGAATAGCCCTGCGATGCGCGGTTACGACGAGGCTGTTGAGTTTGACAGACAGAGGCGTGACGTTTCAGCACCTTGGTCGTGGACAGAGCTCAAATGAGACCGGACGTGCGCTGGCTCGAAGTGGCGAGTTTGAAGCGTGAGAGCGCGGCGACTTTGATTATGTGCGCATAACTGCGCAATGTCTTTTGTTTGAAGTACTTTTTTAATTTGACTAGTTTTATGATTTGAAATACCTCAGAGTTCGCATAATTAATCACAATAGTGCAATAAATAATTTATAATATTCTTAAGGAAACATTAACAGCTGCACACGTCATTAAAATGTTTTGAGACACCATTTAAAAAAAATTGCACATATAACCTACGGCAGCAATAAAACTTTGCTATCTCGCCAAATTATGTAAAGATTTGCAAAGTATTAAACATCTCATGAACGAAAAACTTGCACTTTGGCATTCTTACATACGTATCGAACATCTGGTTTAAGAATCTCAAGACCACGCTTCCATACTGGATGTAACCACTAGGGGTCAGCGTTTAGCTATCATTGACGCATGAACACGGTTTTTACAGGATAGATTTACCATAGCGCAGGGCTATTCGACTCCAGTCCTGGGGCAACACTGTGTCTGCAGGTGTTAGCTCCATCTGTGCACTACACCTCCTGATTCACCAGTTTATCACCCTAGAAGGTGAGCCAATTCATTAAATCAGATGGTGTAGTGCCTGGTTAGAGCAAACACCTGAAGATACACTGCCCACTCCTGGACTGGAGTTGAAAAGCTCTCCCATAGCATATGTTACCCAGCGCTATTCAGCTCAGGGCCTCAAATTCAAAAGCAGTCCTTTCTTCTCTAATGAATGGTAATAGATAATTGCCACAATTATTGATTGGCCATTGTCGTCACACTGGGGCCGTAGACTAGAGGGAAGATGGAAATATGCCGTCAAGGACTGCAAATTGAGTAGCCCAGCGTTACACTGTACAAAAGAAAACTCCTAGTAGCAGGTTATACAGTACAAAAACAGCATTGTACATGTCCTGTTGAAAGTGAACCAACATTACACACAGTGCCATTGATTAAACCTGACATATTTCTGTTCGGTCGTATAAACGGAAACAGGTGCCTCCAAATAATTAGATAGGGCACTCAACTTCAGCCAGCGAATGGACTGACCACAGTCTTTCACGGTTGTCACTCAGATGTTGAAATAATAGTCGATCATGTGACCCAGCCTCGCCCACTCTTGATCGAAGATGTTTGTGAGCTCTTGGATCTTGGCACAGCAGCTGTGTAGTCAACTGTACTGCTGTAATGACGGGCTTCTCAAACTATATACATCTATATATATGGGTCTTTATCCCCCCATTTCCTCTCTGATCCTGATTACTTTTTTTTTTGCTTTTCTGTTTCTGTTTCTTTTCCCAATGCTATGAATAGCAGAGCTTGAGGAGTCGTACAAAGACACTTCATGTGCAGCTTTGAAGATACATTGTGGGCGCTCCATTGGCCAAATGGTGACCAACAAGGTACTAATATCCCTATGCGTTGGAGCCCTCTCTCTCCCGGTGATTCAGTATTCCTATAATGCATCATTTCTGGTCAGTGTTCTTTAGACTTCCCCTCAAAACAAGCTGTAGGAGTTAAGCCTTAATGTTGACGCATCCCATCGCTTCGCAGAAATGACATCAGGTGAAACTATCTCTGCTAACTGTGTCTGATCGATACGTTTGAATATCGTCCATACAGTCCCATTGTGACGCTCGGCTCCTCCGGTTCAAGTGACGACCAGCCCTCGACTCTTCACTCTCTTCCTCCGGACGCACCGCTAACTACGTGCTTCCTATGTCATCGCAGGATGACGTAGTCAGCTGTAGCTTTGGTTTGTGCACTGACAGACCATGAGTGGCTGCTAGAGAGTGATAAGCCTAGCACACCGAAGTGGCACAACTCTTTCTCTCCCAGGGAGGACTGGGACAGGTGCTGCCTGGCCAATGCAGACCTCCAGCCATAGCCGATAATGGCTGGAGGAAACCAGTCTTAGTCTTTTTGAATCTTTTTGGGATATATGCAGTGTGTGGTGTTGTGGATATTTACCAAACATCTTCCTGTAAACAATCATTGTCAGATTTAGTGCAGGTTTCAAGTATAAACAAAACCCTGGAAAAAAAGCATGGACCCTGCTTGATATCCCTAACAGTTTGGGCCTAAACAAGGCATGAAATCACAACGTGGCAGCAATACCACCATTAATCAAACTTTTTGCTGCATGATATTATAATTGCATCTATATGGTAATAACCATATTTCTTGTAGCTACTCTGCTTAGCTGTCAAAGTCAGAGGTTAGCAGGTGCTTTTTGATACAGACTTGGAAATTAAAGGTATGGGAATAAGGAAACTTAAAAACTAGCAAGACCCAGGATTGCACTATAAACAATGCCATCTATAATACACAATGAATCATATGTATTAACAGTTATATTACCAGCTAAAACGTGTCAATATCCAGAGGGGTATCTGGACATGTCTTTGATGTATTAAAACATACTGACAATTTCTGCAGTGTAGTTGTAGTGATGTGACCCCATATCCTCACACATATTAAGGCCAGAATTAACATCATATGTTATCCTTGGATTCCTTCATATAACATACATGGCCATTTCCAATATCTGGGTGTCACACAAACATATAAGGTAGCTCAGCGTGTTTTTTAAGGTCAGAGTTGATATATGGAGAAAAGTCCAGTTCAAGATGTATGATATGACCATATATTAACTTAATGCAGACATTCTTGGACTATGTGTGCTGTACAGATATATCCTGAGGGGTTCTCAATCCACAAGACCAAGAAAGGTCTGTATATTGGATATTTCAGACCAGTGTTATATGTCTTCATCAGGCCTGAGCTCTCAGAGAAAGACCCGTGATTCATTTCAGCTGTGCCTTAGTTCACACGGGTCATTTCTGTTCACTGGCTCCCATGCAAAAACAGCCCCTGGGTCACAGTGTCCCAAACTGAACCCCCAAGAGACAAACTTATTCGCAACAGAGCGCCTCAGCAAACGCAACATGTGTGCGCACGTTCGTTTCGCTTTGCCATTACGGCGTCAGTCCTGTCAGATTTCCGAGAGTACGAAAGCTCACGGGCCAACAATAACAATGGGCCGGGTTTCTTGGCAAAGCTACATACGCAGCCCTTTGGCCCTCTCTTGAACTGGCAGGAAACCCTAGGTAGATTTCAGAACCTCATTATTACTGCAATCCTTGCCAGCTAGCAACGAGATTAATGACCTGGGAGACCGCAAATTCAAAACGACACGAAGAAGAAATTAAATCAGCCGTTCGACCAATAGCGACGCACCAATTCATCATGTGATACATGCTTACTGGCAGATGAGAGATCGTCCCTCTTATCTCCTATTAAGGTAAATTAAAGCAGACAACAACATTTCACGAGCCCCTGCCAGCTGTGTTGTACAGCAGAGGCCTGCTGTGAATTAATGAGCCGTAAAAGTTAACTTTTTTTGCTCTACATCACATCTGGAGTTCTGAAAATGAGAAATGAGGTCATATCAGGTATAATCTGATGATATTATCAAAAGGCTAAGATGTTTACATCAAAATGAAAAAAAAATCTCTATATTGGTGAAGTCCAGTTTAAATTATCATAGGAAAATATGGTCATTGAAAAATGAAAAAGTGAGATAAAATTATGATTTAATTAAATCATTATGAATGGTCCTGAGAGACTGATAATATTGATTTCTTTACCTTAGGGTTGGCTCCAGGCTAGCTTGTGGACCTCAGGAGTTCCTGTGGGTTACCCTCATGTCATTATCTTCTTTGAATGAAGCTCCCGGCTACTTGTCACTGTTACCATGGTGATTATGTCACAAACATAGGCCTATATCCAGCTGACAGTTGTTCTTTCTTGTGACTTTGACAGTTTGACTTTGGCTCACAATGAGCTGCTAGTGTTATTGTTTATTTTCGCAAAACATGGTTTGGCGAGTTCCACACTCACCAGATTTGAATTGCCAAACAGTGTTTATGGAAAAACAATACATCACTTGCTTTTGTTTGAAAGTTGAATTTAAAAACAATATGTTGAGTGAATGCAGACGTGCTTTAGCTGTTGTTGTTTTGCTGGAAAGAGAGAGCAATTTTCCTTCTTGTTAACAAATCATAATTTGTCATCTCTTCACCATTATATACTTGAATGGAAATTATGAGAATTTGCAGTTTATTAGAACTGATTTCATGATAACCTAAAATCACAAATTGACCTAATGCTTTGTTAGAAAAAGAGAAAAAGACCAACAGGCAAAATCCTCAGGCTAAATGAGTGAAAGCACTTGATTATGGAGCCAAAACAATCAGCGATAATTGTGACCATTCAGTGTATATTTCAGATTCAGGGGGAGTTCCAGCGTATCTGTTCCTTATCAGTGTCCTGTTGGCTTGAGTAAACACTCGCCGATGACATCACCAGCTCTTACAGTCAGCGATGATGTCAGCTAATGGAACATGCCATCTTTGCCATTATGTAAGCTATTGTTTGTGAGAGCTGCATGTATTCTCTGCCCAAAATGTAATTCCCTGATACTGGTCTCGGGATCAGCAATAGAAAACCAGAAATGCAAAACACTAACTTAATTTCCCCAACTCAAAACCCCCGCATAGTTTTTTTTGTGTGACACTTTACAGCAGGGTAATGCAGCTCCAGTTTGTGAAGGCCTCAGACTCTGCAGTGATTTCCTTGCATGCTGCACAGTCCTGATTTGACAGAGAAATTTACCTGCTCAGTTCAGGAGGTGAACTGTTTAATGAAATCAGGTGGTTTAGAGTGCTCCTGTTGAAAATACCTGTACACAGGTGGCCATTAAAAATCATGTTTTTACTGGTTTATAGAAATTCAGACTGGTTGTTGTTGTTTATCTATATCCTTAGAAAACACCTTTATCTGGTGTGTCTGTCTCATAAATAACATACTTTTATTTATTCTTATTTTCCACATTATTTATACAGCTGTGTATTGTCTGGAAGTCTTCATGTTAAGTATTAAGAGCAAGGTAGAACTCAAATCTCCCACTGGGGGCATGAACTTGGAAAGCGCTGGGTACACAAGCAGGTGTTTAACCACAAGTGTTTCACGACTTTTTTTAATGAAAAAGCACTCTGGGTGGCTGTACTGCATGAAGAAATCAAACTCAGGGTAAGTGTTTGGTTTGGACGGCACCACCGACCGAGCATTTTCAAATCCTCCCCAAGAGGACCATTCACTTTGTGTGTGGCTGCTGCGTCCAGCGGAATACTCTTCTTGGATGTATTTTCTATTTCGCCTTTTATTCACAAAAACAAAACAACAACAATAAAAACATCTAAATTCGATATACATGACAAGCGATAATGTCAAGATGACCCACTGGTTTTCAAGGTGATTGAATCTGTGCCCAATCGCAGTTTAAGATTTTACGGGTGCTGTTTATTGGATCAAGCACGAGAATTCTGCGCAAACCACATACACCTAACGTAAAGAAAAACAATGTCCGTATCAATGAAAAGCCAAACGAAATATCTGTCTGTGTAGATTCATTTTTGACGACTTGTATGATAACAGTGGACAGTCTATATATGGAGCTGAAAACACATTTACAATCTGGCCGGGATACCGTGACCCCGCTTGCCAAGTCAAACTGGGAGCAATCACGAGCACATATTGTAAAGTGTGTGGTTTGAGCTCTCAAACTGCGGGAAGCGTAAGGCAGCAAAACAGGTTTAAGGAAACAGATACAACTGGAAGAACAGAAAGGAGTTTCTTTTTGGTTCCTGCATTTAGTCCAGCGCCCTCTCTTTTCGTCCCATGATGCACTCCTGATCAACTGTCAAATCACCGTTCATTTGACAATCCATTTATTCAGACCCCTTGTAGGGCCTTTTTATCTTAAGAGTTTACTGTTAGGGTGTAGCCCCAGCTACCATTAGTTAACATCTCACTCTTACAACTGGTATTAATATTTATAGTCATTTGAAGTTACTCAACAGGTTGACAGGCATATCTGAGGGAACCCTAAATTATACAGACGCTGTCAGAGAGGGAAACACGCTATACCACGCTCATTGTTTCACAGGCTTTGACAAATGCAGCAGCTACATACGCCTGTCACTTTTCGACAGTCGCATTTAATACGCCGAGTGACAACCTTCCATTATTACTGTGGCCTAACCGCTCTCAGAAGAGTTCTACTGTACGACAATATCCTGTGAGTTGGATGTTTGGAGCATTTATTGTTGCAGAAACAATAGAATAGTTTATTTAATTGAAGCCAGGATCCACAATACTTTACATTAATTTGTCCCAAATACAGAATATGAGGCTCGGGCAATCTTAAACCATAATTAAACCTAACTGCAAGGCGCTGTGTCCTTTGTCCCGTTTGTTTTAGTCTTGTGGCCAGAACAGATAAACATTTTCAGTGCATGAGATGTTTGAGAATGTTTTCTTAAGATTTTTTTTCCAGTTTGAACTTCTGAGATTTAGAATGTCTTCTGTGTCTTCCAACATCTTCAACATGACAAATGCTGAGCCCTGAGATTAAATGCAAGGCAAGTCAACTCAACCCACTCAGCGCTCATTGTGACAGAAACCAAAATTTGTTTGGACCATTTTTATGTAGACTGGCTTTGCTCATTTAGTTACATTATTCACTTTTTTAAGAGAAAATGCACTCATTTTATGGTTTTGACATTTGAGTCTCAGCTGTACTAAACACAGTAATTGCTGTTCATTTAAGGGACAGCCAAAATCAGTTGCAAAAAAATAGAAAATCTGGTCTGAGGTTGTGCCAGCTGGATCCTGTTATTCTGCCATCTAGTGTACAATGAAGGAACTGCCTTAAACATGCGGGAGCCGCTTGCTCAGTGTGTCAGTGATTGATTGAGTGAGGGACAGAGCGGTCCACCCAGCCTGCTTTTATCACCGTCAGTAACACTCGCATAATTCAACAAGAGGAAACCCAGAGCACTTACACTGAACCTGGGCCAGCAGTTAACAACGTAAAGGGCTATATAATACGCACTGGGAGCGATGTGGTCTGTGCCAAGGAAAATCCTGGATTCAGAATCAAAGAAATGAACGTGAGGAGACCGCGAGCGGATCTTATCTGCCGGTCCTGATAGTGATTCTGACCAAACGTTTATGACAAAGCTACACCTCCAATGCTGAGATACCGTGCATGTCGCCTCATTTTTCATAACGTCAAACGCAATCCAGTGAGATCAGCATTTTATTGGAAATGTATAGCGGAAATAAAACATTTAGACTGTGCTTTCCCACCAGTTAATTCAATATCATCCGCGTTCTGTGTGTTTTGGCGGGATGAAGTCGATAGGTATACAATTTTATTAGATCTCTGTTCTGACATATTGGTCATATCCTGACGCCAAAAGAAACGTAATGAGATTAAAGGCTGTGAAACGGATCGTAGGTTCGGGATATCCAGCTGTCTGGTCAGGTGGTCTGGTCCTCATCACAAATGCTTAAAAGGCAAAACTGCGAAGCGACGAAGAAGCCCGATACTTGAACGAAAATGAAAAATATAAAAATGTTCATTTTTCCAAACTGTCTCCTTTTGACCCTTGATTTATTTTATTTTATTTTAATTATAAACGAGCATGGAATTTTCCCCAGAAAACCAAAGTAAGAAATAGCCATTCTGGCTATTTACTACTCCCACAATACTACTGCTAACACTAACTCAACAAATACTACGGCTACCACTACTGTTACTAATATCTGTCGTCATTCTTAATCAGGTGTGGAGTTACTCAACAGGTGAGCAGCCATCTCTGTGTGACAATAACCGGAAATTCTATTGGTGCCATCTGGGAGGAAAACATACTATCCTGTACCACGGTGTTCTGTTTGACAGGTTTGACAAATTAAATCCTGTCTGTAGACCTGTCGCTTTTGACAGACAAACCTAATGTCATTTCATAAACTAATTATCATCTCTCTGCAATGAAGGTTTATTATTAGTTTAAATATGTGAGCCACTGATAATATATGATAAGTGGATCAGATCTGTGGAGCACTCTCCTTATGTTCCACCAACCAGCTGCCTGAATCTTTTCCGTTTACTAACAGCACTTGCTAAGACTGGAGAAAACAAGAGTGGCAGAGAGCTGCACGCTGTGGAACTGGTAGCTGAGCTGACACTACCGAGAGCCAGCAGCTCCCTGCATGTGTGTGTGTGGCTTAGCTGAACCTGTGGTGCCAAACCCTGTTCCTCACAAAGTGTAACCTGGGAAAGGTTCACACAGGGACAACAGAGAGAAAAGCGCTCATTTCCAGTGTCGCCCTCGCAGACAAAGTAAACCAAACCCAAGGACTACAATAAAATAGTCTGAAGTGGTAAAATAATTCTTAGCGAGTTGAAAGACAGAGTGCGCAGAGCTTGGATCTGGCCTAGCATTCATCTGAAGGGTGAATTGGGGAACTTAAAATACAGAAATATTTTTGTGGCTGTGCCCCATTCTGCTGGAATAAAGTAACCTTTTATAAAAAAAAAAAAATTGTATAAACTTTAAAGCCTTGAAAAACATACTTTCAACCAAAAAATAAATTATTAGCTCAAATTAATAATCAAAAAACCACTCTTTCTCCTTTCTGTTTATTGACCACCGCTTCTCAAGGACCCCTGAGCTGCTTCTTCACATAAGAGCAGCCCGTGAGTAACTTGCAAATGTATAACTTATTGCAAGATTATTTGTTTTTGAAACAGTGTGTGGATATTAGAAGATGAAGATGATAAATTAATAGAAAATACTGCATCTGTTTTCAGCTGGTCTCTGTGCTATCAGCTATGGAACTGGTCTAAGCAGCTATAGCTACCTATCATGGACCTAGCGTTCTGTCCTCCTATCTATCTGTCTGTCTGTCTGTCTGTCTGTCTGTCTGTGTATAGTCGTCTTGATTGATCTATCCATAACTGGCATGACATCTTGTTTTTGTACATTCTGTCACTTTCTACCAATGTAATTTTTGAGCCTATACATGCCTCATAAGAACCAAAGGGTATTTGTGTACTCTGCGGTTCGGTGAGGG
Organism: Albula goreensis; assembly: GCA_022829145.1. Classification (NCBI taxonomy): domain Eukaryota; kingdom Metazoa; phylum Chordata; class Actinopteri; order Albuliformes; family Albulidae; genus Albula; species Albula goreensis. The sequence continues at coordinate 44,370,581 of CM040743.1, read as the reverse complement.
AGCCTTAGTCTGGCCTCCCTTAGCCTCATTTTAGCCTGGCCGTGGCCTCCATTTGACCTGGCTTACGTAGCTCTGTCCTTCAGCTGACCATCGCAGCCACTTCCATAGAACTTCAGCCAAGGAGCTGTTTCTTTTGTTATTTTCCCAGAAACCCCTGTTCAAAAGCAGCGACGACGCCTTCACTCCTGCTGCTGTCGGTACCAATTTCCAAACGAGCTATGAGCCGGACATAATATTTTCGCTTTTTGTCTGGAGCGCGTTTCTGCTTCTTCCATATTGTTGATGTTGAGTAAGATTCACCCATATTCAGCAAAGGCGGCGAAGAGTAAACAGAGAGACAGGGCCCGCGGCTAACTGTAACCATGTGCAGAAAAACCGACCCTTTTGGTTCCGGTCCTTCTACGTCACTGGGCCCCTTTGAACGTCTGCGGCAAAGCATTTAATATCAAGGAACCATTCCCGCTGGCTCCCATACAGAGGATATGTTTTATTGTGACTTCCATCTTCAACAGACAGTCAAATCCAGGACGACATGCATGCAATTTGTCAAGTGATCTTAAGCTGCATGGTTATTTCCTTAGATGGTTGAGGGTGAGTCGCCCACACTCAGGAGTAGAGCTGTGAAACGATGGGATTTGAACCTGCAACCACCCGGCTGTCAGTGGTCTGAGGAGTGGAAGCACGCTGAGCAAGCACACGGCTAAGACTGGCCTCATACGTTTGTTTTGGCCTCGGCACGAGTATGTTACGTGTGTGCTCGCGGAAAGGGCTTACCTAGATTACACTCCACTATGTCTCCCTGACACCTGCACCCTCCACATCTGGCCAATGACGCAGTGTTTGTAAAAAAAAAAAAACCAAAACAAAAATAAAAAGAAGAAAAGTCTTATGAATTAGCCGTGACAGCAGCTCTACGATGTCAAGATCCCAGGCAGATACCTCGGTGTCATTGCTAGAGTGAGTCACAGGCGGCCTTACGTACTTAGTTGGAAAAACAGCCCCAGCAATAATTTTGGAAATGGCTCTGCCATATTTCACTCCCTTTTCTTTTTCTCCTTTTTTTTTTTTTTTTACTTAGCAATGACGTGGAATTGATGCATTGGAGTGTTTGGGTCCAGCAAACTGAAAGGCAGAGATTAGCTGGCTAGGAGAGGTACATAAGAATGAACTATCTGCTAGATATATGAGAACGGGTGATGTAATTGTTCTGAGGTTTTTCTTGCTACCAAATGCTACTCCTCACGTGTTTCCTTTGGGCCCTCAGCTACGGCTTTGCGACCATGAAGGCCCTGAAACGTACGCGCTGTAGCAGTCATTTTTAGCTGCGTACAGGGTAACAGTGAAGCAGAGAGGCTAGCGGGCTGGACATCGCACCATTGTGAAAGGTGCTTAAGCTGAGCCACCTCTGTAAATATCCGACTAGACAGTGTGGGAAAAAAAGACACAAGCTGTGAGAGTTGCATCTGATAAGAGCGTTCGATAAATGGCTGAAAACATAACTGTACAGGTACATGTCAATGCAAAACTGCGCAGACTCTGTATTGCTGTAAACCTGTACAACTTTGAAGGCCCACTCTAGACAAACTGACTTCCTGATTTTACACCAAGCAACACTTATAGAACAGAAATTCTATATAAATTATAGAATAGAACTTCTAGCAAACAACAGCGCGTGGTGATGCAGATGTTCACTGAACTAGTCGTAAATGTGCCAACCCCTCATTTTCTCAGTAACTCTATGATGACGCAAGCTGCAAGAAAATATCTCATAGCTCAGGTGGAGTCATTTTCTGAAAAAGTCCCAGAATAGACTTTTACAGATAAAATATTCTTCCTTACACTAACTTAAATTTTCAAGCATTTTTTTGGCCTTTGTTAATTGTATACCACCATTTTCAGACTACGGGATGTGATACGTTAGATGAAAACATGAGGATGAGTCAAATGCGTAGAATCTGGAATTGGGTCCCCTCGAAAAATCTTGTGTTGTGATTTAAAAAAAAATAATAATAAAAATGTAATATTAACATGTTGTGTCACTCAGCTGTGCCAGGTCACTGGTCATTGTGGCCATTCTAAATATATATTCTAATATATATTTATATGTGTGATGGTTTAGTTACCCAAAGTCTATTTTACATGGAAAATATGAAGACTGTACAGGACCTTTCAAACCTCTAAGCCTCCGTTGGCACAGGAACTGCTGTGTTTGCATGAGGACCGCTCCTGAACAACAGGACACTGCAATGGGCCACTCAATATCATTAGATTTAAACAAATAAAGTTTTTAATGGGAGTTGTAAACTTTCCCACATCCAAAAAGAAAAAGAAAAAACTTAGAGCCAGTATCCCATCTGTGCATACTCTCTGGGACCTGTCCATCATCAACAGCTGAGTGGTTGGGGGCCTCTTGCTCTGTTTTCATTTCCATAATTATTAACTCTTTCTTTCGCCCACTTGGACTGGAATTCAGGGATCACTGGTACAGGCAATTACTCAAACCTGTTAGGGATTTGTGTGCAGCCCATAAATGCAGCTCTTTGACTCAATGTTGATGGATCCCCCATTCGCTCTCAGAGCCGTTGAGTCTGCTGAGAAGAGTCCTGGCCTGGATTCCACCCGAAAAACACACCCTGATGCTTGTTCCACAAACCGTTTGCAAAGCAATATATTGCACAGCTTCCTAAGAGTTCTGGAGTTCTGGCCGCTGCTATATTGTGTTTTATTTTTGCCACCTCCCCCCCTCCCTCACCCCAATGTCAACCAACCATAGCAACCTTCCACCACAGGAGGAAGCTGTGGACATGTGACCCCTTGGATTCATGTGGCAGCTAGACTGGATTGGAAAGAAGCAAGACCCTGGCCATTGTGGAAGCTGTAGAAGATTCTAGAATCTCCGTCGCCAGGGAGCTGAAAGACACAAAGCCGCAGAATGCACCGTGTCATTGTTTTTACCTGAAATTCCACGATTCCACAACCAGTTCAGGCCCAATAAAACAAACTGTGAGGTGAGCTAACTGTAATCACCTTCTTTAATTAGTGAATTACTTGCTGGGACAACAACAACAAACCAGGACCAAAATTGAACGTTGACCATTAGTTTAAAGCATAAAAACCATCTTAAGGTATTTGGCTTATCCAGAGTGACTACTATCCAGAATGCTGATACAGAATTCATGGTTCTATGGACTGATATGCATGAGTGAGTGTCTAAAACAAAGCTTACTCTCTCACAAGACTCAGCATAGCTCATCATGGGTGACAAAAGCAGAGGGACATAAATCCCGTAACGAGCTTAAGCACCTGTCGAAACTTGGAAAAGCCACTTGCCCCTGTCCACGGTCCTTTGAAAACATCTCAAAGACCTGTTAGTGGGAAAACAATGACACGGCCAAAAGGAAGTTTATCACTGCAGGGGAGGATTGTTGATTTATCGTCCTGTTTTTGTTGGACAAACAGCGGCCCGGATAAATCAACCCATCCTTTTCAACACTGACATGGAGAGTGCGTTTTGCGTTGGGCGATGGCCTAAACCAGTCAGATTACAGAACTGCAAAGTTTGGCGCCGGAGGGTTGAACATCTGTTCTCGTTGTGTACATCTCTTACTACACATTTTGGCTTTGTTTGCATGCAGTTTCAGTACAGATGTTCGGTTAGATCAGTTTATTGAATCGAAATAAGCAGCCACCTCTTCATGTACAATAATGCTTGTTTTGGCAAGCAAAGAATAGGTTTTTCATGCATATGAAAACACTATTTTTCCACCAATTAAAATATTATTTGATTTCACCAACAAAAATGGGGAAAAAATCAAATGAATAAATTATTAAATTACTGGACCGCCAATCACAGGCCATTGTTCCACAGAAGGCCTGCCAATCAGAGCTGGTTCTGTGTTCTGTTACTCAGTATATCAACTGATATAAGCCCGTTGTTTGAACAGTGCAAAAAAAAGTTGCTCCTGGCTACGCTGAACATTGAGTTTGGCTCCTAACCAACACACACAAATCTGTGCTGTCACAATGATTCTCTCTCTGTTTTGCCAAAAAACTCATGCAACTTTACGTGTGATGTCACAAATTTTCTTTTAATTCCCAGCACAGCAATGACACCAAGGACAGGGTTGGACTGGAAATTAATTATATAATGTATTAAACATTAATATTTATCGCACAAAAAGAGATTACAGTGATATATTATTGTTTTCTATTCATGGTGTATGAATGATCTGATCTTAAATCGATCTGTTGATGTTATGTCCATTTTCTATACAAGAAGAACCACAATATTGACAGGCAAAACCTGTGGCACAATAATTAAAAAATAATGTTTTGAATCACTGACTCCTCCAATTCACATGGTGAACACGGATTACATACTGCCTATGGCAAGGTCAGCATATATTCCATTTGCACATCCTCAGGTGCCCAGCCTGACCACTAGTAGCCGCTAGAGAGAAGACACAAGTGCAGCCGACTGGCTTAACATCTGTCATTCCCAGGTGAGGCAGGTTCAATTCTTTTCTTGCCGATACGGATCTCTGGCCATAGCTGGTAGTGGTGTGGCTGGGGATTGAGCACCCAATCACAGAGCTCAGGGCCTCCCAAACTTACTGCGAGAGCCACCCAGAGGCCACTAGCTCTATGCCAATTTTTTTGTTCATATGACCTGTAAGAGATATGTGGAACAAACTGGCAGAATGACACGGAGAGCATGTAGCATCTGTTTCATTAAGGATGTGTAACAGGTAACATTTGCAGACGAATCAGTGAGACCAATCAATTACCAGGGCAGTGTGTTATAATGGTTTGGGAGCTAGGCTAATGTTTTAGTCTTATTTTTCAAAGGTTACAGGTTCATTTCCCAGGTAGGGCACTACAGTAGTACCCTTGAGCGAAGTACTTCACCTAAATTACTTCAATAAATATCCAGCCCTTAGTTTAATTAACAGGCTATGTATACTGAGGAAAGTGTCTATAATGCTACGCTATATATACTGAGGAAAGTGTACCTAATATCAATGTGATAGTTCCATTGCGTCACCCAAATTATGAGAATATTGATCGTTTCCAAGGAAAACAGACTATATTACAGGGATACATTTCACATATTTAGAGAATGTGAATTAAAATCAAGTTTAGGGAAATGAAGTCTTATTTTTGGTAATAGTTTGGCATTAAACTCGTTTTTATAAGGTTATTATGTGGTTCCGGTTGTTTAAATCGAGGCTAAATTTGTCGTTTTTTATTTTTATTGCTTTGAGGAGCCGATGTCGTGATTATAGCGTTGGGCTTTTACAGGTTCCGCGGAGGAGAAGGGCGAACGTTCATATCCTCGAGCTCGGACTTCTTCGCGGTTTTCCTAGACGCGCCGGACGCGGCCAGATGGCGACCTCAGAGCTGGGTGGGGCTCTCAGCTGTGGAGCGGAGACTGGCAGGAGAGCGGGGAGAGAGACGAACAATGGCGAACAATGCTTGGGCCTGGATTTAACACAGTAAAAAAAAAAAAAAAAAAAAAAAGCTTTAATATTGCTTTTCTGGAGGTCTTCACTGCAAATAAGTCATCTCTTGGGGGGTTGAGTTTGGGACACGGTGAACAGGCTGTTTGTCTATGAGCCAGTGAACAGAAATGACCCGTGTGGGCTGAGCTAAAACTGAAATAAACCATCTTTCTGTCTCTGAATGCTCAGGCAAACAAACCTCAGCAAACAGATCTACTTTACATACATTTTTTTTTTTGTCTTCGTATTTCTGTACTGTGGGTGTTTTAGGAAAGTGCGGAGCTCCTGTCATTGTTTGTCATAGAGACATCCAGACATTGGAAATAACCATGTATGATAGAAAAAGGAACACAAAGATTATATATTATGTCTGGGGGTTAAATCTTAAATGGGGAATTTGGTATTTGTCAGGTTATGTTGCATATTCACAAGACTACAGATATGGCAAAAAAAGCAAATACCTGAAAGATGGGCAGAGCTGTACCACTTTGGATTAAGAAACTAGTCAGTCTCATCATTATGATGTCATATTTATGAGACTGAAGTGTGAGGCTGGTAATAGTGCAGCAAAGGGAGGTCAGTGAGAATCTATATAATTATGGTTTATTTGAACAGGGACTGTGTACAAACACAGATCACACAACCATTAGATGCAACGCACCATAGCGTGTATATCATAAGCTAACTTTCAAGACTTATCCCCAATTTTGATCTCAAATTCTCACTATAACATGACACAACAGGTAAAGTTCTACTGGGCCCGTGACATACCTTGGCCAATGACAAATGGAACCAATCTTATTTTTGTCCAGATTGTTGTTGGGATGGGGGGCACTTTATGGGTTGGACCTTGAGTGCAGCTCAGAGCCCCAGCACAAATTTTACAGCGGCTTCATATCAGACCCCTTGTATAACACCTATATAGCTGAGACTGGGGATCTGTGTACCTTTACAAACACACTCTTTTATGGAGTCAGAACCGTTGACTCGACCATCAGCTGGAAAACGTGAAAAACGGATTTCGCTGAGTGCCCTAGAGCAGAAATTTACCGGTGTGGAGGAAGCTGACAGGAGTCTGTGCTGTACCGTAATCGCATTACCAGTGATCTGACTTCATCTCCTGTCAGCGATGGACAGGCCTTAATATCGACTCAGCTTTCCTTCTGTGGAACACATTTAATGAACACATCGGGAATGAATGGTCCCTGTGTCTGGGACCTTAACACCGGGCGGCAAATAGAAATAAAACCCTTCGAGCGGCTCTCAGGACATAAATCGCACTTTATTATCCGTCTCGGGCCTTTCATGAGGACTGCTTTCTCAATCCACCTGCGCTGTACAGCTTTCTGATACCTCACAGGCAAAAAAAAAGAAGAATACAAGGGTATCAAATTTTCATCCATTCCTTTTCAAGCGGACAATGTCTTCCCAAAAAGACACCTGTGATTTCAGCTAATATCTCCTTGACTGTTTGTGTACCAGATTACAGATGTGCAACCAACTGGCCTAAAAACTGAATTAAGGTCTAAAATAAAAGTATTCCAGCATGGTTAACTTCACTGCATTTGCTGTTGGTGTAATATAACATGCAGGTAACATGGTCATTACCACTCTGTTAGCCTAAATAAGGCTGTTTGCAAACCACACCCCTCTGTCCTCTGTTGCCTCCAGACAGACGGTGCTCCCTTGTCTTTGACTTTAAGCTACACTCTTAACCATGACAAAGGCAGGAGGATCAATGGCGAGAGAAGTTCTCAGAATGGACTGTGCATTCAAAAAAAAAAAAAAAAAAAAAAAAAGGGAGGGTGGGGGGTGATTAGGAGGATGGTTTTTTTGTTTTGTTTTTGGGTTGTGGTCTTAGTGCATTGTTAAAGCTGAAGTAGAGTTGCCGGGGGTGATACGGACAGGCAAGGCTATACACTGGCTATTCATAGAACGTTAAAAGGTTGTGTGTGTGTGTGTTTGTGTGTTGGGGGGGGTAGGAGAGCACTGCAATCAAACTGTAAGAAGCCCCTCCATCACCATCTCTTCACAGGGAATGGCCGTGTGAGACGCACTAAAAACCTATTGCTGGGAGTTGCTGGTAAGTGCAGACTTGAATTTCAGTTCTCGGAGTACTGGCTTTCTGGTAATTTCTTAATTCTGAACTCACCAGCGGACCATTTTTGAACGATATAAGAAATGTCAACATTGAGAGAGTCTGTGTACATTCAGACACACTGCCTAAGTTATTTGGTGTTCTTGATACTGTATTTGACCAGCTTGGAAAGCTGACTGCATTGGCAGATGTGAGTACATGCATTAAATCAAAGTGATTATTAGTTTTTGTGCTTAGTTGTGAAGCTGGATTTATTTATGTCAGGGGAAATGTTTTTGGAAAATTATAGGGGAAGGGTGCATTTCTAATGAACTTTGATGGAAAAAGAGAAACATCTAAAAACAGCATTATCACAGCTGAAATCACCCAATTCAGATTTGGTTTAATGGATTGATTTCTTGTATATTTTAAACATTGACATAGGCTACTATAAAGAAGATACGGTAAATAGTTGTCTTTTTCAATCCCAGGACTTTACAATTGCAAGTTCCATGTTTCCAAGAAAATTGAAAAACTTGCAAGAAGGCAAGGAGAAAGGGGCGTGGTGGGCAGGGTTTTTTTTTTTTTTTTTGCGTCACCGCGATTTCATTTTCTCACCAAGAGCCAAAGAAAATGACGACCCGCGGAAGGGGTCACGCTCTCGCGGCAGTATTTGTTCTGGCATAGTAAAAGCATCTTGGATCCAGACAGTGAACAAGTGTAATCTTTACAGTGTAATGAATATTACAACAACAACACAAAGTAACCCAAAGCTAGCCCCGAGTGATTGAAAGTTATTTTATTGATGTTTATTGTTGTGTGACAATATTGGCTGACAGACTAAAAGCAAAACGCATCTGTTGCATTGCTTTGAAGACTGTTATGATCAATACATTAATCGTCTTTCTGCGTCGTGTAAAACAAGCCAGACTCATTTTAATTTTTTTCAGTTTCTTGAACAAGACGTTGAGGAGAAATGTCTCAGAATACCTTAATAGACACGTGTGTCCTTCATAACTAGATGAGGTTGTTGTTTTTTGAATGTGAAAAATAATCAAAGTAGTAGCTACTACAATTCCAGGAATACCTGCGTAATGAATTCACATTTTTACGTTGTGCATGAGACAATATCTAACAGGCATATGTATTTAAGACTTAAGTTCTCTGATGTATCTAAAAAAAACTGTCGTAGTTCCAGACACCAAAATCATTGATACTGCTTGGCGCAAACTTTGCTTTGATTCTAGACTCACATTGGCCGTCACGTGTTAACAGCCGGCAACTTAGAGTTCACTTGCGTATTTACACTTAATACAGAGTGTTTTGCTCGGTTTTCCAGCTGTGCAAACGTAAAGCAGATGTTTTGATTAAAATGAGATTACCACTGTCTGCCAAAAATGGAAAGACAGAAACAGAAAACATTGCGTTTCCAAACTGTCTTTCAGGTGACAAGGGAGGAGTTGAGTTCACCTCAAAGGACGGGTGCTTTCTTGCCTCGTAGCTGCGGCGATATAAAACCCAGTCGATTCCTACAGCAGTCTTAGACCTCCTATAGGGTTAGCTCGTGGTCACATCATAACTACACCTCTCCTCCTCCGGGACGCTGAAATATCTGTCGACCCAAATCAAACCCCAAGTCACAAAACAAGGTAAGAAGTCTCAAGTAACTGCAGATTTACAATATTCTCAATTTGGCGCTTCTGTACTTTACAAGAGATTGGTTGAAAAAATAAACGACACTTCCAATAACTTGTAATGAAATGATACGTTACATTTTTTTTTTACTTTTATTGCTTAAGCAGGCTAATGGTCATCGCACATCTTTCCAATATAGCATATCCTGTCAAATGCGTCATCTAAAATGTGCTTGAGAAATAATTTTCCTATTTTTTTTTTTTAACTTAACAGCCTCAGTACGGAATACATCCACCTGCCAGTCGCTAACACGCAGAGCGAATAAGGATGAGAGAAATGTGTATCTCCTTAGAGGTGCTACTTCTGTGTATCGCCAGCGGAGCAAGCGCAGTTGCAGGAGCCAACGAACTCTTCTCATCCTCTGTAACCAATTCCACCGACCTGGGTGACACCACGGATCACCGGGACGGGCTGGCGACCATCCCCAGGACCAGACGGAGGCGTTACATTTCCCAAAACGACATGATCGAGATCCTCGATTATCATAACAAAGTTCGTGCAAATGTTTTCCCTCCCGCCGCGAATATGGAGTACATGGTAAGTATAAACTTTTTTATTCCCTAAAAATACATTTTCCCGAGACATAATTCACATAGCTGCAGTCAAAGCACGCTACAGGAATGTTATGCTATGATAAAGAAATATTTTCCGATTAAAGAATCTTACGAAAACAGCAATCACTGTTTTCTTAAATTGCTTTCACTAGAAAAAAAAACCTTCTCCTACCCAGGACTTTGAATGGAGAATAATGTCACATTTATACACATAAAACGGAACCATGGTTATAACAGTTTTGAGCAAAACACGCTCCAAACGCTTACTTGGCGGTTGCAGGCGAAAGAGACTGTATTTTCTGTACCGCCTGTAACTTCAAAAAGGTCACACGGTCCACGCTTCGTAGGCGGTGTCTAGAACATGTCAATTCAGAATGGTTAAGCTGAGAGCAGAAGAAACCTTGGCCTGCACTGGTGAAATACGCAAGCGATTCCTCTCTTTTTTTTACCCTTTACAGCTGTAGCTTTATTTTTGGATATGACAGCATTGACCGTTCATTCCTAGACAACCCTGCCAAACTGAATTTGGCAGAGCTGGCTTTTCCCGCCTTTGCCAACGAAAATCTTTTTTTGCCCACTGACATATGAGTTGTTTATTTGCTAATTCATCTATTAGTTTTGTTGTCTGTCTTTTATTTAGGCGGGCCATTTTGATATATGACATTCAATTTTGATAATCAGCAAAAGCTTGTGCAATAGAATGTACAGCTGGCTGTGGCTGAAAGACAAACGACGTTAAGATAATTAGGACCTCAGGAGTGGGTGGAGCTAACATATGTTATCAGTGACTCACTGATACAAGCCAATCACTGTGGTTTTTGCTGTAAAAACTGACTGAAAACTGCATTGATTGATTGGCATGTTAGTGTAGCCCCGCCCATTTTAGGCATCATGACTCAGACATATAGTGGTAGTTCATTTTATGGTGTGGAAATGAACATCAGTAACAGGTGGTTTAGGAAATTGATGAACAAGCTCCTTTCCTGCACATTTGTATCATTGTGATATTGTTCATGGTCTGTGGAAATAGAAGTTCACGATAGAAGTTCAAGTACTGTGCCTTTAAGACTGGAGTAGGTCAAAGTGCCACAGTGAAAGTGTGCGGTGGCTGAAGGAAGAAAGAAAAACTTGAACAGGACATGTCACATGGTGCTATGAGATAAAACAAGCTCCTAAATGGACGTGTTAGGAACATTGTTGTGACGGTGTGTAGTTTACTGGCACTGTTTTCTGTGCTTCCATAGTTTCTATGACTACAAGCTGAAGGCGTGTCCAGTAGCGATGGTGAGGTTTCATTACGCTAAAATGACAGGAGCTGCCATATGATTTGGACCAATGACTGCATTGCCAGTGTAGTGAAAAACATTTCTGATTGGTTCAGATGAGTTAATGATTGACAGCTGAGTGTAACTCCACACAAATGGGGTTAATGGAACCTAATTTCTACCATCAAGACTCTAAAAGACAGAACTGCCCTCACCATCTCTTAAACATGACATCCTTTTCCATGTAAGAACTATGAGCATATTAAATCAATATAAAGCCACTATGCGCTAGTTCAGATGCTAAAGTAAAGACATTCAGTAGCCACCACAATGGACATTGAGCCCATTTTACTCACTTACTCTCCACAAGACTGTGATTAACACACAGCTGTCAGCAGGCTTGGACCACATGCTTGTATAAGCCTATTCACTGTAGAAAAGTGAAGAGAGAGCTGAGGTTTCACAGACTCCTCAAGGGGTGGAGCTACGAGGGCTTGCTTAAACCAATCAGAAGGTTTTTTTGCTCAGCACAGCACAACGCAATTGGTTGAATTGGCTGATTGTCATAGTCACTGATAGTGTCTAACAGCTCCACCCATTTTTGCTAGCAGGCACATTTTTCATGTAATTCGGTGATGTCATCGGGAGAAAGTTTCACAGCTGACTTAAAAAAAAAAACAAAAACAGACCTTATATAGAGCTGGATAACTTGCCCAATACAGATTAACCACTCTGCTCAAAAATACAGCTGCAGTGTGTTGGGAATCAAACCTGCAACCTCTGTCACTAGTCCATCTGCCTGAGCACTACACCACACTGACACATGATACTGGCTGCCTAGCTTTGACTGTCCATGCCAGCATTTATCTTATCAGACAGCTGGCACTAATACCTTCCCCTATTTAACTTATTACGGCTGGTCTGATGCTGATCTTAGAAGCACACGGTCTAATTCTCCAATCTACTCAATCCAGTTCAATTTTATTTGTATAGCGATTTTTACGGGAAGTCACAGAGCTGCTTTACAATTGATCCCAGGCCTCAAACCCCCCACCCCCTCACCCCCCACCACCCAGAGCAAGGCAACAGTGGCAGGATAAACTCCCTGACAACCACAAATGAACCCTGAGCAGCACCCTGTTTTGATGGGGAGCCCATCTGCTTCTGGCCTGCACTGGGCCTATGTAAAGCTGCTTTTTTGAGATGATACCATTTCAAAACACAGTATACAGGTGAAATTGAGTTTCATTGAACTGAACTGGATTCTTCCATGGTCCCTGTCTGTGCACACAGGTGTGGGACGAGAGTCTGGCCAGGTCTGCAGAGGCATGGGCAGCTACCTGCATCTGGGATCACGGCCCGGCTAACCTAATGAGGTTCCTCGGTCAAAACCTCTCCGTCAGGACAGGACGGTATGCCAGTCCCCGTCACAGCTGATATCAAAATCACAGTATTTTATCTCTCATATATTCATATGCAGTTATCCCTGATACTAGTGACTAAAGAGCAAGACTGTACATATACAACCCATAATGGGTGGAGCTACCATTCATGATGTCAAATCACTGTCTAGTGTTAACCAATCAGAAGACAGCCTGAAAGTAAAGTGGGTGGGTCCATTCGTCACTTTCAGGTACCGGTCCATTCTCCAGCTCGTGAAGCCATGGTATGACGAGGTCCGGGACTACGCTTTCCCATACCCTCGGGACTGCAACCCCCAGTGTCCTTTGCGCTGCTATGGGCCCATGTGCACACACTACACGCAGGTGAGTTGTACTGATGTTACAAGCAGCCTTTGCCAGACCACATTCAGAGTTCTGAGTTGGCTCATGGCATGAACTTTCTCTCACCCCCCCCTCTCTCTCTCTCCCTCATCGCAGATGGTGTGGGCCACATCAAACAGAGTAGGCTGTGCAGTTAACACCTGCTACAACATGTATGTGTGGGGGGCGGTGTGGAGAAGGGCTACGTACCTGGTGTGCAACTACTCCCCAAAGTAAGCATTTATTATATGTTTATAAACTAAACTTGGATTTCTTTGCATTGTCCCCATCCTTCACTCCAGCTATGTAGCTATCTGACCTTGCCCCTGGTTAGCCTAATCAACTGTTAAGTCGCATAGGCCGCAAGCATAAAGCTAAATAACGGTAATGTAATGTGATGTACCGTCTCGGTTTCAGGGGGAACTGGATTGGGGAGGCTCCTTACAAAGTGGGCGTTCCGTGCTCGGCCTGTCCTCCAAGCTACGGGGGCTCATGCAGCAATAACATGTGCTACCCGGTGGTGAACTCCAACTACCTGTACTGGTTCAAATAAGCACCCATTATCCTGCTATAAAGACATGTCTGCTGAGGGATTGTATATATATGATTGCTTATTTAAAGTGTGTGCAGATTTTGACAGGCAGCAGATAATGTTCGGACAACACTAATGTAATTTCTCTTGTGTACATACAGTGATATTGTATCATAATATATTGATAACTTGGTTTTTTTTTTTTTATAACTGTAACTACTGTGTCACATAATGATGGAGGAAAAGTGATTCTGAAAACGGTGCTAAAATAATGCAGTTGTTTTAAAATGTTGAATACATTAACTGTGCTATTGGTGCTTTAGAGGAATGGGAATTTCAGAGTAATGGTGAGGATGATCAGTGGGTGAAAACAGTCAATATCCAGAGATATCTTGGCTCAATTCTTTAATCTTCTGAAAATACATGAAATTTCTGAGTCATACTTGTAGTTTTGATGATATGAACAATAACCAAACCATTGTAAAATTCATATTTAGCTTTCAGGCGTATATTATCCTTGGATTCCTCTGGATGTCATACATGGCCATTTCTCTATTTGAGTGTCTCTGTGACACATAAATGATTTTAGAAGTTGGGCTTGAGTTCGGTTGTCATATCCAGAGAAAGTACACCAGGGATATATCCTAAAATGTTCCAAATCCAGACACAGAAACCAAGAAATCTCTGTATATTGGGTGTTTTCTGCCCAGTGAATGTCCATACATTTCATTGCTGAAGTAATAAGCTTGGGTGTAAGAATAGTTACAGCTGAATGCCTTTAGTATGTTACCATGGCTACTGGTTGCTATGTCACCACCAGTGCCCTCTCATCTGCTGAAAGAAAGGGTGTCCAATCTTATCCAAGAAGGGCCAGTGCAGGTTTAAGTTCTAGCTGAACTCCAAAACACCTGATTCAACTAATTAACCAATCAGTCAAGGCCTTAATTAGTAATTAACCAATCATAGTCTTCCAGTCAAGGCCTTAATTAGTTAATGATCCCAGTTTTAGCAAAGGCCTAGAATGAAACCCTGCATCCTCATTGGCCGAATAACTTCTTGGATGAGACAGGACACCCACTGTTTAAGGCAGGGGTGTCAAGCCCAAGTCCTACAGGGTCACAGCATATGAAGGTGATCTCTCAATAGGCAGTCAGTTTAGGCCTTGGAAATCAGATGTATGAACTCAGCCAATCAGTGATTCGGAATCAACGTTTTTCAGTTGAGATTTTATCTTTTAGTCAAGGATTAGGCTTAATCTATGACCAGGAAGCTGGCCCAAAGACTAAAACAAAATGTTGTGAAAGTCTCCACTGAAAAATATTTTAAGTCTAGGACAGGATACTAGCCCTTAAATGCTTAATTAATCAATAATTAATCCAGCAGCTTTGGCCCCTCAGGTACTGAATCTTGACACCTGTGCTTCATATGACCAGGGTAACTCACTTCCACTTCCACACCTCCGTTAACATCTAGTCAAAACTGGATGATGCAGGGCAGCCATTTTGTGCTTGAACACTTACCGTAAGTATTAAAGTTTCAGTGAACAAAAGGGCATTAGGGCATTGGAGACACTGTGAGCACCCAATCGTCAGGGGTTATTCACGTAGCATAAACTCGCAAAAAAATACTCATTCATAACTGTAGCCACCACTTTTAGGTGTGATGCTTTGTGTTTCTGCACATTAACTCTAAAATGTTTTCCATCTGAGCGTACTTCAGCTAAGCTGAGTGTTGGTCCTTACTGTATGAAAATGAAACTCCATAATAAGCTACAGTGAAGCTGTACTATAACTGTTTTGATTGTGCAGCTGACATAAGCCCTAAAGTTTATCAAAAGTAATGTGATCTGAACTCGAGCCTGATGACCCTACCTTTAAGGTGCTTAAGAAGCAAAGATTCATGGGATTGCCCATTGGATACAGTATTATAATTGCTCACATGACACATGAAAGGTGCTTCTGTATTGGGATGTTATGTATCCTCATTCCCTTCAGTGGTACTCAGTATTGGTCCTGGTTTTAGTTTTCTTCAATCAATTTCAAATCAATGCAAACAAGTGAAGTTAGTTACCTTAGCTCAGCTACTTTAATTGTTTAATAAACTGTTTGGTAACTACAAGCTCATCTTGTAGCTCTCCAGGGCCAGAAATGAGGACCATTTTTCTAATGAACATGTAGATACATTGTAAATATGTTCTAGGGGTTTGAATTTTGCTATATATGTGTGAATATCATATATAGATATCATATACGATCATATATGACAATCCATCTCTTGCAAGATAGATTCAGTAAACATTGTGTATAGATATGGGGTCACATGTCTGTGTGAGGCTGAGTAAAATGTAAGACTGTTTTTTTTATACATTTTTATAGATTATAGGTGAGAACCGTAAGTCCTGGAGGCCTGCAGTGTCTGCAGGGTTTTGTGGTGTCTTCTTAAACCAGAAGCAAGTTTAGGCCTTGGAAACAAGGTGTATTGATTTAGCCAATCAGAGACTTAAAATAAGCTCTTAAGTCCTGATACATGCAACGAAACCCCACAAAAGCCAAACAGATGTTGTGGCCGTTCTGGACTGAGGTTTTAACCTCTGCCATAGGGTAGTAAGTATGTTACATTATTTTACATATTGTTTTACACTGATATGTACATAAGCTATTGTTAAATATGTATCCAAGTACTCAGATTTGTATAAAGATTTGTCTTGACACAAAAACAGATGTTTTTTTTGGTTTTGAATTTCCTTGGTTTTTATAAATGTAAACATTTTACTGCTGGGCTGTCTCCCACATGACTGTGTATTGAACGGGAAAATTAGGTTTCATGAATTCAACAATGGGTGGAGCTACAACAATCACTGATTTGCTTCAGCCAATGAGAAGGTTGCACTGCTTACAGCAAAACACAGTTAGAGTTTCTGATAGTCTATGGTAGACCAACTAACTTTTGTGTCATGATACCTCATTCTCTTATCACTAATAAAGCATACGAATATGTCATTCTCCACAGAAAAAAGTGAATGACCATCCTTTTAAAGTCCAACACATCACAGAACTTTTAAAAAACAAAGCATGAAACTGCTTGGACAAGAGCTCTTCAAATAACATACAGGTACTCAGCTGGCACTCTTATCCAGACTGAGTTGCACAGCTTATATTACAGAAGTCTACATGTAGATATTTATTGCTGCAATTCAGGTGAAGTACCTTCCTTAAGGGTGCAACAACAGTGAGGGAGATCTGGGACTGGACCTGAAGCCTCTGAGAAATAAGGCCAGCTTCCTAAGCATTATAAATCACTCCACACCACAAGGTAATTTAAGCAACTCTTATTTACTGCATGATGAGCATTTCAGTTTGCAATAACACCCCTGAATTTTACAACCAAATGTCCTTGTAAAAAAACAAGGCATTTATCAAAAGGTCCCGTGCATCGACTCAGCTATCATTCGTTGAGGTGGCTTTTCCCATGTTGCATAAAAGTACTTCAAGTTAATAAATTGAAACGTGCCGTATCAGTCTAATCCACTGTTGCAGTATGTTTTCATAGCATATATTATCATAAACACCTTTTACATTATATTATACCGCAGTCATTTTGCAGATAAATTTATCTAGACCAAGTGTTAGAGAATAGAAGTGCAACCCCAGAGAACTACAGTGGCACAGACCTTGCTAACAGCCCTACCACACCGGAAAGTGCAGGTACAACATCATTAAAAGAGTTACAGAGGTCTTGTGAGTTTGAATCCGGCCAGGACGAGGCACTGCTACATTGGGCCTCCAGCAAACTAGAAACTCGAGCTGTCTCAGTTAAAAATATCCAGCTGTATAAATGGATCCATAAAATAAAACAAGCTATCCGAGTTGCCCTGGATAAGGAGAAACTGCCGGGCAAATAAATAAAGCTGTTTGAGTAATTAAGCATTGCCATTGCTAGCCCACTTACTGGCGGTCAAACGGGATGAAACAAAACATTAAAAAAAAAAAGAATAAGAATAAGAGAAAAGGAAAAGCATGGAAAGAGGGAGTTTTGGGGGCTACCTTTAAATCATGTCAGGACAAACATTGGTTTTGGCCTGGTCCGCCCCAGTCATCTCAGTTGATCCTTCTCCAAGGGCTCCAACCGCTTTTCTCCCATGAACCCACCGACCCCCGGACCTCATGCAGTGGTCTCGACATCCCCCTGCTGGTCAGAATTCACACAGACGGCCATCGCAGACCCAGGGTACTGGGGACGCTGAAAAGTATTCAAAAAATCTGGGTCGGGGTGTCCAGCCCTTGAGGACAGCATGGATCAGCAGGGTTTTTATTTTTTTGGTTTCCTTGTGAGAAACCTGCCAGTTTAGGCCTTGGAAACTAAGTGTGCAAAGGCTTAAGCCAATCACTGACTAACATTAATCATTTACATGCTGGAAATTGACCTATAAAAATCTCAGCTGGCCTGGCCTTGCTTGAAGCTGTAGTCTGACCACCCTCATCAACGTGGTTTTGTGTTTGAAAATGGAACATGGCACCATAGACATGTTGACATCTATCAGGCAGATTTGGATATTTTGACTGTGAGGGTGGCATACCCCTGTCCAGGGGTGAAATTAACAAATGATTCGGTTGGCCAAGACCAGGACAGGAAGCCAAAACGCATCATTCAGTGCCATTATTATGTTACATTGCAATCATTTAGCAGATGCTCTTATCCTGAGGGGCTTACAACGAGTGCTACCTGATTGTGCTAGCAATAGTGACAGTACTTAGCTAGCCACATTTCCAGAGCAACAAGTATATCAATGGGCGAAGGGGGGCCCATCGTCATATGTTTTTCATGGGGCCCAGGAGTTCTGACCATTGCCCCTGTCCACCAATCTGACTAGCAAAACCCAACCAGGTTCATCATGGCTTTCACCAGAACTGTTTGAGTTCAGATCCCTGAAACTGTGAGAAGCAGACACCATGGCAAAAAAAAAAAAAAAAAAAAAAACGTTTATGTCTGATAGACCGTACTCCCGGCAACGTGTGCCACATGTCTGGCATTTTTTGGCAAAACCCGTGACCCAATTATTCTTTTTTACAGCCGGGGCTCAAAGACTATTCCCTAATGTGGTAAAAATATGTATTGTATAACACTTTAAGGGTGGACTTGCTGTAATGTATCGGTAAGTGCTTTAGCTGTTATAGAACCTATAAACCAGCTGGGTAAATTAAGACTGCGAAGAGTGTTGGGCGGTTAAGGGTTCTCGCCAGAATCAATAACAGTAAATTTGAGTGGGCGGGCAGACACCGTGCGCACGTTGAACTGGATGGGGGGAGAGACCGAGGAGAGATCATGTAGAGATTTTGGTAGCGTGACTTCCTGTTTCCTGGGAAGGGATTGGCATGGGACTAACGTTCTGATAGTCTCCTTGTTTTTCTTGAGCCTGTGTGTGATCCAAGGTTTCCATGCGCTCTCTCTCTAAACTTGCTGTCCCTCCATAGAAAAAACCCTGATCTCTCTGCTGTTCTCCTCTATACACCATCTAAATAGAACAGTGCCCCCTACTGGTGCAAAATCATCACTGGCCACAACACCCTGTCCATTATCCTTGCCCCAAGCCAATAACTTTTTTAAAAGAGGATGGATATACATTACCAACATGGAGCTACAATGTTATCGGATAAGATCTGGATTTTGTTCAGTGCCTTTGTTCTAATCCAGCTCTTACACACCTGGTTCAATTAATCACGTAAATTAATCATTAATTAATCAGCTAAATCACCTGTGTTTTCTCTGTGCTAGAATTAATGCCTGCTCCCACACTTGGCCTTCTTTGATAAGACTGGGGACTCTTGCTATAATGTAGATCTGTCCCTCTTGTTAAAAAAAAATGGTTCAGATCATGGCAGTGAAGACAAAGGAAATCAAGGTATTGTGGCGAGTGGCATTGTTGAGCCAGTAGGGGGCACTCTTCTCTTTAGATTCTCTTTGGTGGGCAAAGATCAGATTGGAGACCCCTGGCTTAAATCAAATGCAACCTGGTGCAGACTCAGTCATCAGGCTGTAAAAAGGCGATGGGGCAGTGTGAAGAAAACATGTCGATAAATTAACTTTTGGGCTGGCTTCAGGGTATAGCCCATGCAAACGGGCTTGGCAGGAGCCAGTGCTAGGGGAAGGGTGTGAGAGACAGTGGGGTGAACTCACAGCCAGCATCTGGCTTCCATCCCTCCAGATGTGGTCCTCCCGATGACAGGGGAAAAGCAGGCCAGCGTCTCCACGCCACCTGTTGCCTATTCCAGAGACGGGCCGGGATACAACGAGTTCACAAGCTGGCTGACAACAGAAACAGCCGATGACATCATTACATCTAGGGATGTCATCCAAGATTAACAGAGACGCGTGGGTGCGGGCTTCAGTTCTAGCCTAATGCTAAAACCTGATTCAGCTAATCTAGTAATCATGATCCTTTATTTTAATGATAAAAGGCCTTCATAAGGTGAATATGGTGTTTTAGTGCTGGATTATAAGATAGGCCTGAGCCCATATTGGCCCTTCTCAGGCAAAAGTGGCCACCATTTGCTTGAAAAACCCTGAATGTGGTTTAGAATCAGGATAATGTACTCTAACTTCCAAATCTCCGCTAATGTTGAGCCACATGCTGGACCAGCTATCTGGCAGCTTGTTATTGGAGAATGGTGTACCACGACACAGAAATGGGTGGAGCTGCTACAATTAGCTGATAATCACTGACTTCCATCGGCCAAGCGGATGGTGGTGTTCTTCACAATAAAATACAATAATTGGCTAAATATGAGAGCTTTACCCAGTTCTGGTGACTTGACACCACATTCTCCTGTCGACTCTGGCAGCCCCCTCAAATGCTGATATTTGACAGGAGTTCTCGCTTTAGTACTTGTGAAATATAACTAGTACAAACCCTAAATTCAACAGCAGGAACATGCTGTCTTCCAAGTTTTGATTAAGCTGTTTAAAAAGCGGCGACCCATGCCATGTTTTTATGTTATAATTTGTCTTCTTGTAGTCTTTGTCCCGGGTCCAATTCTCACCAGCAGCAGTCATGGAGGCCCAACGCTGAGCTGCACACACACACACACACACACAGAGATGGGGGGGGTCATGTCTCTGCCTTGTTGCTGCAGTTGCCAAAGTCAATGTCCATGTGAAGCCATGACCTCAGCAAACCCTCATGTCATCAGGCAGGGGGTTTCCCATGGACTTTAAAAGGGGCAGAATACCAATTATTCTCCTGAAAGGACAGAAGCAACTCGGCCTGCAGTGAAATACTTAAAACCAGGACAAAATACAATAAATGTACAATTTCAAGCTTGCATACTCTATATGTACAGTGAGAAATTACGACCACATCTACCAGGAGAGTTGTGAAATATTATATGTTACTAATCCTATATTTGGATCTATTTTTGGTAAAAAAATAATATCTCTGTATTACTCATGTTATCACAACTTAAATAAAAAAATATCATCACACAGCTGGGCAATCAGGGGCAGCCTGGTACACATTAGGAAAACTCAGCAAGGTGTAAAAAAGCAGGAAGCGATTAGCGGGAAAGCCAAACACAGGCATGCATGTACACTTTCCATACGAGAGAGTGTCAGCCATTTTCTTTGATCCCTCCCAGTTGTTTTAGGCATTTAGTGGAAAGTCTTACCCAGAGTGACTTATGGTGTACTTATTACGTGCCATTCATTTTTCATTTACACAGGCAGACATCCACTGAGGCTATTCAGGTGAGTTTCTATCCTTGCTTAAGGGTACAATAACAGTGTCCTGGTTGGGAACTGAGCCTGCAAACACTGCAGTATAAGCCTAGCTCCCTTACCATTATTCTGCACTACTGACAGCAAACGCAATCTGTCTGATGAGGCTCACACAACTCAGAAGCACTGTCAATTTTGGAGAGAACTAGTTGTATCTCCAGATGCCCAATCAGTGATAAACAAATTGTCTGGAAAACATGTATGCAAGGAAGCTGCAGTGACTGCGAGTGTTGTGCTTCCCTTTCAATCAGCAGCCAATTTAGGGCTTGGAAGCTAGGTGTGGGGATGCTTTAGCCAATCAGTGATTCAAATCAATCCAGAAAAAGTGCTGAAACACATAAAACTTACTTACAGGGTCTAGAATCAGTGCCAAAAGTGGGAATCAAACTTTGGACCGTTATGGTTATGAACCCCAGGTGCTTAGGCACCATGTTAGCCTGGATGAGATAATTGGATAGCTTGCTAGCTCTCATGCCAGTAACACTCATTATTTATGAAGCAACTTGTAAAGCACTGCATCATCTTCACTGAAATCTGTCCATGCCTAAGTTTCCCTTGTTTCTCCCTCTCTCTCACCCTCTCTTGGGAGTGTTCTGATGGACACGCCCACCTTGCCCAAATTTCCCCAACTACCCGTTCAATTTTCAACTCATATTTTGTCATTTTAATGACTCAACTCTGTCCATTACACTTTATCCAGACTCAGCCCTCGTTCCCTCGGTTTTTCCACAAAGCTGCAGCCCTGTGTATTTCACGCATTGACAGTTACAGTTTTACAAAATACAAGATATATGCCAAACAATATAAACAAGGTTGTGCTATGGCTTTCAAATTTCTAAAGTCCCTCCGGAAATAACGGGTTACAACATAGGTGCAAATGATATGGTGAAATATATCGATAGTCACACAAGAAAATCCCCTCTGTTTGTTGTTGAAATGCACGAGGCATGACATGGCCTGGAGAAGAAGCGTCAGATACGGCGCGAACATTCGACCAGCGGGTCATGCGGAGGTCACAACGACTCTAACAGCTGGCTGATGTTTTGGATCGTACTTTGCGCTTAGCACTGTAAGCTACACAGCAAAATATTATCATGTGGGTTGTAATTTGTAACGTTTTAACATATTTTAGGATTTAATAAGCCCACTTTTCAACCTTATCACGAGGGGTTGATGGATAACAGAAAAGGTCGTTGCGTTTTTCAGCCTGGCGTTGTGTTATCGCGGGCGCGTGGCTGGCTCGTGGACGCAGGCCTCACCTGTGGCATTATCGCGCAGCTGCTGTGCGCTCTGCTCGTTACCGTGGAGCACCTTACGCGGCCTCACTTTCCGTGCTAGTGCACACTTGTACCGGGGTTGACCATGAGAAAAGGGAGCTGTATGCCGGCAGTGTATTTGTCCTGGCAGAAAATGACATCTCTATGATTTTCATAACCTCGCGGGCTTGTCATACTGGCATGGCTTCAGACAGTGTCCTCACAGAAAAATAAACATCTCCCAAAAACAAAATCTTCATTCGTTCTGCTTTCTCAGCAAAATGTAGGTCAGAAGAAACTGTGTATTGCGAAATATAGGTTGAGGAGAACTGAGGGTATCGGGCGTATAAACAGCTGAAAATTGATAGTTTTTTTTAAAAAGTCATTTTCTTAAGAAAAAACATAAGCAATGTTTCCAAAGCGAGCATGGAAATATTCCATGTGATTTCTCGGTTGCTTTTGTTACCCCGCTGGGAAGCGAAATCTATTTTCTGTAGCAAGCCAACCAAATCAAATCCGAATAAAGCCAATAAAGATACTATTGCACTTCCATAAATCGTGTTTTCTCTTTAAGTTAACAATAGTATTAATATATTCCCCTCAGTCTCGCCTGGGAATTTTCTTTAACACCTACGGACAGTAGTTGTGAGTAGATATTGTAGACACTCCCACACATGCACACACACTTTTAATTAAACGGTACATGTTGTGAATTGAACCTCTACAGTAAAATACACGAAAATAACATCAATAAAATATGAAAACTCATTAAGCAGTTTCCCTCGATGCTTGGTTTCATTCAATGCTTTAATTCTTACATACTGGAACACATTTCTTTGTATTTTTTTTTATTTTATTTCTTTCTCTCTCCATCTCAAAGAAAACCCTTACTTTGGGAGGTTGATGCAATTTAGCAGCTTGACCACCAGAGGGAGACCAAAGACCATTTTTTGGATTCAATCCCTGCAGGTTGACCAGAGAAATGATACGGTGCAGAAGACCAAGCAAATGAAAAGCTTGAAAAGAATTACACCACCATTTGAACGGTGGAGGCTCAAATTCTCAGGTACAGTGATATTTTTGTATTGTTGGCTCCATTTTCTGGCTTCACCATAGAGTTACATGGACACACGTTTGAATGAAGCCTGTCTGTTGTCATTATCCAGGTGGGACCACCTATGTTTTTACTCATCTCTAGACACCAAAGAGCATAATAGGCGCAGTATAAGAAATGAATGCATTTTTAAAATATTAATTTCCCTTATGTGTTTCATATGTGACTATGTATTCAGTATCTTTTTGTGCCTGGTTTATACCTGAATACCACCTGCCAAGCACCCTCTTTGCCTCCTCCATTTTGTTTGCAATGTGCAGATACATTTAGGACATACTTTGTAACAAAATACATTGTTTACTTTTGTCCATCCCCAAATAAAATTAAGATGGTGGAGGTGTAGCTTCCTCTCTGGGGTATGATCAGTAGGTGGTTTGAGGGGGATGCCATCCCCCTTGTTACCAAAATGACCAAAATGCATCCCCCTTGTTAATATGCCATCCCCATTTTACACATGTGTGTGTTGGCTGGTGGCGTGGGGGAGGGGGAGGGGGTGCTCTTCTTGGGCCATCCCTCCCTATTAAAGATGAACAATTCACCCACTGGGGTGTGATGATTCAGAAAGTTATACGCGAACACCAGTTAAAAAATATGCTGAGCAAAGATGTCCGGAATAAAGAAAAACAATAAAGCTTGCAACACTCATAAGCTCTGATGCTCACCTTTTATTCCGTTACAGAAACAATGTTTCAGTCCTTTAAGGTCCACGTTGGGGCCAATTTCAAATGATGCCCACACACCCTTTTGGACCCCCAGTCTTATCACCTGACTGCAGGTGCAACAAGGAGCATGTAGATGGTGTAATAGAGGAGAAGACATTGGAAAGGGGTAAAACAGGTGAGAAACCCCCAATACATATTACACACATACATAAAATGCTAATCTCAAAGCCATAAACAGCAAATCTGAATTAGTTATATTTTTGGCGTTGTGGGACAAGTGTGAAGGGATACATTTCAGGAGTGCTTTTCAGAAAATATTTCCATGAGTTTTAACCTAAAACCACACCGGACCAAGGAACAAATTTAGGTGTTAACACTATCGAAAGTGTAATTTTGACACTTTTGGTGAGTCCCACACTTGCACTCAAATTGTGTAGATTTTGACACCCATAGTGTTAATCTTGCTGTTTGAGGTTTGCTATGAAAAATTATAAATGCATATCCCTGCACTTTACTAAAATAGACCTACGGCGCGTGACACACACACACACACACACACACACACACACACACACACACACACACACACACACAGACACACACACACACACACACACACACGCACACACACACACAGACACACACACAGACACACACACACACACACACACACACACACACACACACACACACACACACACACACAGACACACACACACACACACACAGACACACACACACACACACACACAGACACACACACGCACACACACACACACACACACAGACACACACAGACACACACACAGACACACACACACACACACACACACACACACACACACACACACACACACATGCACAAACACACGTATAACACTCACCTCACCCAACCTGATGCAGGGGGAAAAAGTAATGTCCCAATGACTGAACCTGTGTGAATGTTTAGAATCCTAAATTAAATTGCTCTTTTTTTATCCTGACCCTATGGTGAATATGATTAGTCCCGTTTGAGCAAACTCCAAAAGACACAGACCCACCCCTGACCCTGCACAACCCCGTCAGGGAAACTCTTTTAATATTCCCACAGATCGAGAGAGCGGTGTAATTATAACGGGGAGTTAATTCACTAATTTACTTCCACCCCGTGACTTAACAGGTTGACTTTGAAATTCATTTTCACTTTGATGCCCCGAGATCTCCTCTGCCAAGATTCTGCCTGCTGGCATTAACGCCCGGAATGTTCTGTGTTTCTGTGTGCGAGTCCGTGAGGGCCTTCGCCGACTGGTGCCTGCTTTTTGTATTTTCCACTGACTAAGAGCTTTTTTCCTCTGATGCCTAAATGAGTCAGGTGTTTGCCCACAGCAGTAATTAACCTGCGTTGCCACGGCGAACATCCAGCTGTGAAAATGACTCATAAAGAAAGATGCAAGCTGTGTACCTCAGCCAGGATACAGGGCTCCCGCTACCAAAACAAATACGTGAATCAATTCACAAACGAATCTGCTCTTCTGCTATTGGCATTACTACTGTTACTGCTACTACACCTGCTACCACGACTAGTTGTAATAATACTGTAATTACTTTTCGTATTCTTACCATTACAGCTAATATTACTGCTACAACTACCATAAATGCTCTGTTTAGCACCATGGTGTTGTGGTAACTGAGGAGGTGAATATACTGTCTGAGGAGGTGGGCATACTGTAACTCCAAAGCCCATATGTATTAATGGTAATAAGGCTAATAGGTGAATATACTGTCTGAGGAGGTGGGCATCCTGTAACTCCAAAGCCCATATGTATTCATGGTAATAAGGCTAATAGGTGAATATACTGTCTGAGGAGGTGGGCATCCTGTAACTCCAAAGCCCATATGTATTAATGGTAATAAGGCTAATAGGTGAGTATACTGTCTGAGGAGGTGGGCATGCTGTAACTCCAAAGCCCATATGTATTCATGGTAATAAGGCTAATAGGTGGGTATACTGTCTGAAGAGGTGGGCATACTGTAACTCCAAAGCCCATCTGTATTAATGGTAATAAGGCTAATAGATTGGTGCAATGTACATCCTAAGAAGTTTAGGAGGGCATACTTTGTATAGGTGCCTTACCTGTACCTCCAGCTACAACTCTGGTGTGTCTCTGCCATGACCACTCCAACCACAGTTACTATTGACATTAATTGAATTTTGATGAAAAGCAAATCAAAGATAAAACTGGCAAAAATTGTTTTATTATTTTACCCACAATTCACTGTCACCTCACCCTTGTTAACTTATAGATAGAGGTGACTTTGCCATTGGGTTTGATCAATTTACTGAAAGTTACCCTCTTTACATACTTATCTTGTTGAAAATGTTGTATAAGTATTTATATATAATACAAATTAAATGTCAAGTGAGAGGAAAGCATATTTTAAAACAATAATATATAATAGTAGTAATGATAGAAATTTATTCAGTCGTGACATGATTAATCTCCATTAAAGACATAATTGAATTAAACAAAAATAGAACAAAGTAGAAAAATTCTGAAGTCCCAAATATGTTGTGGATATAGCATAATCATTATGTGTCTTGTCTCGTTAAGACAGCAAATATGAAATATGAGCTCAGTTTCTGTGTATATATAGGTTTCCAGCCTTGTGTGTAGTTCTTTAATTAAACAGCAATCATAGTAAATATATCACTGTCAATGAGCGTGAAACATGTCTTGATTTGTGTGTGTGTGTGTGTGTGTGTTTTAATAAGTACATGTTTTACGTTTTGGGTACATTAAGGGTTTAGTTCCAGTATTTTGGTAACACATAAAAAGTTATATGTAGAACAGTGATGGCAGCTGAGCGTATGAATTACTGTATTGTGGTCGGGATCTCGGGGGTGTTCTTGTTACAGCGGCGGTTGCTGTTTCAGCTGGAGCCCCCAGTTTGGCTGCCGCTGCCAGCGCGGGGCTAAGGAGCACCACAGTTGTGGTTTTGGGCCTTTGGCCAGTGTGACCAGGGGTGGGGAGTGGAGGCTGATGGGGGGTTAGCGGCAGGCAACGCCGGTTTGGAGCGCTCCAAACGAGGTGGATCGCACTGTGTAGGCCTGCCAGCGAAGGGGCCGAATAAGAAAAAAAATCAACAATGAGACACTTTCTATGCGCGAGGCTACTTTGCAGATTTATGTCATGGCTACTGCTGTTGGTTTCACAACCATATCTATATGTACCCGCTGATAGCTTGGCGTCATGTCTCCCTCTTTGCTTTGCTTTGACTTCTCTGTATGCAGCGTTGTACAGCGCTCTTGATTGGAATGTCAGATCAATTTTTAGGTTTTTGTTATGTTTGAAGGTGAGCTGAACAGGCAGAAACAAAAGCCACAACATCACCACAGTACGATGAGAAGATCAGATTATAACTGATAATGAGTTGCGGCCTTGCAGGATGCAGTATAATGTATTGCTGTCAATAGAAGGAATTCCCCCCCTGTCTGATCATAAGAATATAGGAATATAAGGACATAAAGGCCAGCCCCCCCTTGGGAGCAATGTGGGGTTAAGGGCCTTGCTCAAGGGCCCAACAGCAGACTGGGGCTTTGACCACCAACCACAGGGGTCTCAGTCATGTGACTACTAGACTACTTGACTAGACTAGTGCTTCCTTATTGGGGTTCAGTAGAACTGAGAAGCATCCCTGAACGAATATGATTGCTTTTGAAGATCTGGAGAGACAGAGAATTATACTGTTGATGAATGTAACTTTTAAACGATGTGTCTGTTGGAATATCAGTGCTTTCACCAGCTCTCCATCAGGGCTAACTGGTGTGCAAGTAAAGAACATCCCTGTTCAGTTTTGTGTGCAAGGATAGTGCATTTCTATAGCTTAATGACCAGTTTCTGTATTTTAAAGACATACTGTGAAATATTGGCAATTAAGCCCCTTTTGTCTGACAGCCCCAAGTGAGAGCAACAATTATCACATTTGGAGCTGCTAGGAGATTTTTTTTTCAATGTATTTAGTTGTGATAGCTGCTAGATAGCCATTCTCATAGGCTTCAAGTCACCGTGATTACCTACTTAGCATGGTACTAGTGGATAAGTATAAAAGAGCTTAATTGCAAAACTTTGCATGAGTACTAGGTGCACTCTCAAATATATACACATATATATACATACAAGAAACATGCATGTTATGCACGTAACTGTGGGAATTATCAGGAGGGAATACTGGAACTTTGCTGGAGGTTGGTAAGTAACTGATTACAAATCCCATAATTAGTGTAAATTAAGCTGGGGGACAGTAACAGAGTAGTGAGTTACTGCAGGCTTACCAGTAGAACTGCATCAGCAAAAATGTGTTTGTGTTTAATTTGTGGATGTACCAGGTAGAGGGAATGAAATAAGTACAGTGAGAAACTCAGAAATTTAGGAAGGAGTCCATAAAAAAGTCTTTTA
The DNA here is from genome assembly GCA_022829145.1 of Albula goreensis. Classification (NCBI taxonomy): domain Eukaryota; kingdom Metazoa; phylum Chordata; class Actinopteri; order Albuliformes; family Albulidae; genus Albula; species Albula goreensis. The sequence continues at coordinate 44,341,956 of CM040743.1, read as the reverse complement.
AAGTAATGGTCCTCCAATATCGCAGGTTTTGGTTAGTCGCCTGTTCGACAGAAGGAGCTCCAGTCCGTTTTCCCTCGCGCGAGGAGAGCGGGCTCCTGACAGCGCTGAAACCTGACCTGGGGAATCAACCTCACTAGCTCCGCGAGAGGAGTGGTCAGGAACGTCACGCATCACAAAACCCAAATCTAGGATAAAAGTGGAGGATGTACTTGAATTTCAGTGATTCTGCGGTTTGCGCACGAGGCCCCCCGACAAGCGAACTTTAAGCAAATAAACTTGCTGCAGACTTTTTCCCTGTGTCCAGCCTTCTGAGCTATTTCTAATCCATCTATAAACCGTATAATAAAAATTAATGCGCAAAATAACATAGGAAGTGCACGCATATGCTAAATGCCAGCAACCTGCAGAGAGCAAACAATTGGAGCGAGGAGCCAGGAGCATCTTTGAAAAAAGGAGCGGTAATTATCTGACCTTTGCCGAAGAGACCGAACAATAAGGTAATTCATTATTTATTACTGCTACTCGCTACCTCTGCATCCAGTTCGGGTCGATATTATACTCTAAAAATGTTCTACGGGGTTATATACTCGTGATCATGCGGGAATCTTATTTTGGTAATAAAGACAACAGTAACGAACCTCTTGGTGTTACTAAAAGCTTATATAACAAGGGCCATTAATTGTTTCTTAATGGTTCTCAACATAAGCAAAGGTTCCCACATTATCACGCGCAAGGAACCTTCTTTTGCTTATATTTAGAGCATATTTGGAGTGTAGTTTGGACACAAGAAAAAAGTGGAAGTATAGGTTATCAAAATCTATTTGAATGCAAGGTTACCACAAAAAACAGACAGGTACTGCGCTGCCGGCGGTGGAGGGAAGAGGAAAATTCAGGATGCTGAACTAAGCCACAAACTTATGAAATATTGCACTCGCCCGGCAAGAAGCATACGTAAATATTTTGTGTGTGTGAAAATGAGAAACCGTTGTGATCCTTTACTCCAGCTGCACCCGAAACGCTTGATGCACCTTTTTATGCACCTTATGACTACTGAAAGTAAACTTGCAAATGGATATTTGTTGGCTACAGCATGTCTGCCGGATGCAATACCTTAAGTACTCATTGAATGCTTGTACCACTGGGCAGGGGAACACATGGAACAGAATGCAATCTGCAGTTTACAATCTGTAACTTACCGCGTCATTTCCCAAGATAATTCCTAAACGAGCAAAATATTTTTTAGGTCATCCCTTTTATTCAAAGGAGGGTCCTAACGAAAAAAACTCCTGTACTGTATACAGGATTTGATTGGCTCAGAGAAACAATACTTAAGTTTGAAGTGAAGTGCTCCAGTAGATCAAATGTAGCATGAAATAAGAGGAAAGACAGCTCCCTTTGAACTTTGGCTGGATTGCTGAGTCATAATTAATTCTTACTACATGACATAATCTCACATTAGACTGACTCGTAGAGCTGGTGCATTTTCTTTAAAAATGAATAAGGAAGTGATTATTACAAGACTCAAATCAGCACAGTTAAAAATGAATTACATAAATCAATATGCGTCGTATTTTGTGCTCTGCCATCCACCCAAGTGTCACTATAATACCTTACTGTATGTCAGTTAAATACACTGGCGTCTAACTGTGTTTATCAGAAACCGCTGCGGTTCGCTTTGCCTCCCAAATACAATATTGACATAAGTCATTTAGAAAACTGAATACAGGTTGAACCCTTAACCAATCTTGGTGTTTTCTCCCTTTTTTGCCAACAGACTTTTGGGGCGAGAAAAAAAGTACTTTGTCTTGGAGCTCATCCCAGGGAGTTTTTTTTTTTTTTTAGCCAATCAGCATGAAGTATTTATGCCGGGACTGGCAGAAGGGGATAGCGGCCCTGCTATTTATATCGCAAACAGCCATCGCCATGGTGATCCCAAACTCCACCCACTTGGAGGCTATCCTGGAAAAGTACCTGGATGAGGATGGAGAGCGGGCGGAGCCTAAGCAGAGGGGGCGGAGAGCCATCACTGAGAGTGACATGCACCTGATTCTGGATCTACACAATAAACTTAGGGGCCAGGTGTACCCTCAAGCCTCAAATATGGAGTACATGGTAAGAATGAATTTAAAACATTTCATTGTTATTCACACAAGACTGTTTCAAGTCACCTACTTCCCACTCAAAGGAGAAAGCTCCTGAAATTTAGGGTGCAATAAAAAGAGTTGCATGCTGAAAGAAAAATACCTACTATCTCAAGAGTAAACCACATACATTGTATAAACACACACACACACACACATATATATGTGTTTGTGTGCATAAACAATTTGTATTACTTGTATAAGTACCTTACTTTGCTTCTTACATATGATCTGTTTATATAGCTGGAAGCAGTGCTATTTAATCCTTCAGCAATCCTCGAGCAATGTTTTGTCTTTCTCAGAAGTTAAATAACATTGCGCCACATGGGATTTGAACGGCAAACTCCCCATCGTAATTTCAGCACAAGTGCTACAGCTTTTTACACTTATTAGCCCTGACATTTCCCACAGGTATTGCCATTTTAAAATGAGCTCTACTGTCAGTCTGAACTCATCTCATACTCTGCAAAACCTTTCGTTGAGTAAATAAATAGACAAATATTATATATTATATATGTAAAATGTATATACAGCTGTGCACTTTGCATGTATGTATGGAAAATTGTATTTTTGTTTACACAGAGATCAAAAGATTAACAACTACAGTGCTTATTCCTTAGCAGTGTGTCAGAAATTTGAGCAAAGTTTGCATTTTGAACATTTCAAAAACCATCCTGCATCCTCTCAAAGCTCAGCAGTTGCTATGCGACGGACAGAAAAATGAATTCTTGTTTAAAATGTGTTTGTTTTTTTCTTTTTTTTTTTTGCTTAAAGTTCATGTGCTCCACTCTGGTTAGATTGCATGGCTTCCAACCTGAAAAGTCTGTTTGCATTCTGAGAGTAAACAGAACCAGAGAAGTGTGAGAATGGATGTATTTATTTATTTATTTGTATGTTTTTGGCGAATGTGCACAAAGAGTGGGCGTACTTCTGAGGTGTGGCGCTAAACAGCGGTGTTGAACTGTCACTTGCATGGCGGCTCTGAAGTCTCTTTTTCAGTTCCAGCTTAAACACCCCTAATGCTAAATTTGCTTCGGCAGCAAAGGCTCCCTTATTTAACTCTGCGAGGCGTGTCCATAAGAAGCCTATGGAAAGGTATGCAACCGGAGAGCCGGAATGGCGGCAGAGAGGAAAGCGACAGGGTCATTTCAGGATATGTGTATACGGCGGTGGGGCAATTATTCCGTTATTTTGTGCAAATACGAGGCTGAGTTCAACATGGGGGCCGCTGCTCTGGTCCTTCAGCAGGAGTGTGCTGCAATATTGCAAGGAAAGTGGGATCCACCTGGACGGCTCCCCTCACTTTTCATCTGTTAGCAAAGTGACAGGATCCACATGGGTATGCGCTACAGTGGAAATTCTGTCTTACCAAGTTATAAATCATCAGGAAAAAAAAAATGTACAAGAAGGAATGATGAATTTTTATTGTTCCTTCATTCATGGCACTCAGCTCTGGGATTTTGTGGTCCTTCGTTTCCTGAAGAGAGACTTGACATTAGGGGAGAGAGTCTTTGAAAAAAGACGGTCTTTGAAATTTTGGGGAAAAAAAAAAAGGCTTAGTGTCTTGTACCCTCTTCGATGCTGGTGTGGGGAAAGACCACACACATACATACTCCAGTCCCTGCCACATCTGCGCAACAAAGCAGGCCTCTCATCTGCCCCGGCAACCCCCACCCCCTCACCCGTCTCCCATCCCCGATCCTCAAACTGACCCCAGGCCGGAAACTGCTCAGTGGGGCAAAATCTAATAGGCCATGGGCCAGCCAAAAACAGCTCCCTACTTCCACTTTCTTCCTCCATCTCCCCTGCCCATAACACTAAGATAGTCCTGACATCTTCTGCACTCACCCCCTGTACACACACAAATACACACACACACAAAGCCCTTCCTCATAATACTCCTGACACCTACCCCCCTCACACCCATAAACACACACAATACACACACTCACGCATACACAGGCACACAAACACACAGGCACACAGACATACACGTGCACACACAAAACGCCATGCTCTCATTTCCACTGTGCCCCGGCAGAATCCCGCCTTAGGGTTCAGAACATCACAGACATTTAGCAGATGCTCTTATCCAAAACGAACTGAACCAAAGAACAGTAGAGTATTAATGCACAACATTAGCACAACATTAGACCGGTGGATGCAACGCAGGTGAAAGCATAAAGGTTTAAAAACGCATCACACCTTACTCTACCTTACATAACATAGCAAACATTTAGCCACAATTACAATTTTGTGGCTCTGCTAGATGGTGCATTCAGCTTAAACAGTAGTCATACTTGTTGGAATGAGTCACACCACCCACAGTCATTCTGGAGTATCATGGGGCAATACACAGCTAGGCTTAGCGCCCCCTTCAGGATGGGAGGGTAATCACAGCCACTTTCTTTCTGAGGATGAAAGAAGGTGGCTGTGATATTGGCTAGCTGCCTGTGCTTCAAAGATCATGTGTGCCCTCCTGAACCAACAGAAGACATCACAGTGAAGGGGAAGACCCACGTGTATGACAGGGAATCCCAGGCGGGTGAGAAAAAGTTAAGGGGCACATAAAAAATTGTTTAAAAATATTCTACACTGTTTTGTGCACCGTGTTGCTGTGAGACCTTCTCCCGGCAACGCGAGGTCCCAGCTGGGTGCGATTTCTTCCCTGTTGCCTGGAGATCTCCACCTGGCAACAGTAGAGATCAAAGCAGTGTTCTCCAACAAATCCCAAACAGACCTGTCCTGTAGTTCACCCACCTACCATCTCAGATCCCAGTACAGTCTCAAAAAAATGTATATAGTTATGGTACATTTTATTTTTCTGGGGAACACATGAGTTATTTCTTTGAAAGATATAGCAAAGGATTCTTCATGGCGCTGGTGTGTACCCTTTTCTCACAGAGACCATGACTGAAGATAGAATGAGTGTACCGTGAAGGGTTCCACACCGGTGCCAAACCCTTTAGGGTACATGGTGTAACTTTTTCTCAAGAGTTTCTGGATCCAGTATATGACAATAGCATTTGTCACTAATGCATAGCTTTGCTCCTTTTTTTTTTGGAGCCGTGCACACCTCATCGCGCAGTATATCTGTGCTGTGAACCCTCTGCTCTGGGCCGAGTCCAACGGTCACAGGAGGTGACAAAGGCATTCCGACGGGAGACACTTGTTGACTCAGATATATAAACGGCCGGGTGCGAGCATTTGAAGTAGCGGTGTCACGCCACGGCAGAGGGAGGTCTTTGACACGAAGCCAGAGGGACTGAATTCCGGGAGTGCGTTCAGGCAAACACAGAGTAGAGCTTCCCCCCTGACTCAGGGCTACATTCTGTGTGATGGATCTGAGTATTCTCTCAGTGCTGCGCAGCAGACTCCCTCCCCCAGGGTACACCCTGCTCATTATAAAATAGTTGGTTTATAAGGGCCTGCTTTACTAATTGTTTTTTTTTTATTATTATTTTTGGTCTGTTCTGACAAACTGCTAGGATGTTATGCATCAGCTGGTATACTACATCATAGCGGTTTGACAATGTGATTGCGCATTTTGTGATTCAACTGTGAAGTCTGACAATTAAAAGAAAGTATGAGCATTTTGATTAGCAAATTCTGTTCTCTTTTTCCCCATGTGCGGTGTCATATGTTTTTGCATATCCTACTGATATGAACTACTTATAAAATCTTACTGAGCCAATAACCTCTCCATTACCTCTCCAGCTAGTTTCTTGGGATTTTATGCCACCACTTCCTGATTTAGATTTTTTGAAGTTTTTTTAAAAAAGAAAACCAGGAATTACAATTTGCTGGAGGGGGCCTTTATTTCAACTCTTGAGTATATCGACTGTAAGATCAGCTGCAGGGAGGTTAGACACAGCTAAGGGTGACTGTAAGATCAGCTGCAGGGAGGTTAGACACAGCTAAGGGCGACTGTAAGATCAGCCGCAGGGAGGTTAGACACAGCTAAGGACGACTGTAAGATCAGCCACAGGGAGGTTAGAAACAGCCAAGAACGACTGTAAGATCAGCCGCAGGGAGGTTAGACAAAGCTAAGGGCGACTGTAAGATCAGCCGCAGGGAGATTAGACACAGCTAAGGGCGACTGTAAGATCAGCCGCAGGGAGGTTAGACACAGCTAAGGGCGACTGTAAGATCAGCCGCAGGGAGGTTAGACAAAGCTAAGGGCGACTGTAAGATCAGCCGCAGGGAGATTAGACACAGCTAAGGGCGACTGTAAGATCAGCCGCAGGGAGGTTAGACACAGCTAAGGGCGACTGTAAGATCAGCCGCAGGGAGGTAAGACACAGCTAAGGGCGACTGTAAGATCAGCCGCAGGGAGATTAGACACAGCTAAGGGCGACTGTAAGATCAGCCGCAGGGAGGTTAGACACAGCTAAGGGTGACTGTAAGATCAGCTGCAGGGAGGTTAGACACAGCTAAGGGCGACTGTAAGATCAGCCGCAGGGAGGTTAGACACAGCTAAGGACGACTGTAAGATCAGCCACAGGGAGGTTAGAAACAGCCAAGAACGACTGTAAGATCAGCTGCAGGGAGGTTAGACAAAGCTAAGGGCGACTGTAAGATCAGCCGCAGGGAGATTAGACACAGCTAAGGGCGACTGTAAGATCAGCCGCAGGGAGGTTAGACACAGCTAAGGGTGACTGTAAGATCAGCCGCAGGGAGGTTAGACACAGCTATGGACGACTGTAAGATCAGCCGCAGGGAGGTTAGACACAGCTAAGGGCTTTCAGCGGCAGGAAGGTCGGGGAAGGGAAGACGGCTTTGACAGCAGAGTAACACTGGTATCCAAGAATTCAACAACCTCGCAGATGCCAAGCGGCCAAAATTCCACACAAGTTCAAGACTGAGCAAAGAACAACAGAAAAAAAGAAAAGAAAAAAAAATAAAAGGAGCTAACACTCAACGTCTCTGATCGAACGGCGGTGGCCTTAGTAAACCCCACAAGAGGAGCGAAATACCTGGTGCTCTGAAACTTTTGGCATTCCTCAATTCCCACAGGTCAGCAAAAAACAGAGGTCTTTGTGTGTGAAGGGACGTGCCGTGTCGAAGAACCCCATCTCCTCAGAATCTCCGCCTGGTAAAATACTCGTGAGTCGGAAAGAGGAAATGGAAGGGGCTGCTTTTCATTTCAGCTCTTTCCTGGAATGCGCCCAGATAACGAAAAAACAACCCCCCCAAAAAAATGGTGGAACTGCAAATGAGGGGTTAAAGCAAGTAAACAGTGACTTTGGAGAAGGTTTTGACCCGGGAGAAGATATGCATTCCTTACGGCAAGGTGACTCTGCATTAGGTGCTTTTTGGAGTTTTGGAGTGAGGTTCGTGTGTTGATTCTGTTTTTAAAGCCATTTGGTTGCCTTCAGCTACATTTTAAATGCGCATACAAAATTAATTTTCATGTGCATGCAATTTTGCACACACACTCAAAAACCTGCATGAATGCACACAGTACACATAGATGTATCCACATGCACATACAAAAAAACTAACCATGTACTGTAAGCGTTTATGTACGAATATTGCATGCACTCACATATGCACATTCACTGAAATATGATATATGATTTAATGTAAGTCATATAGTACAATGTAATACAACACGAGTCATACCTTTGTAATAAAACCTTTATAAAGCACCTGTAGGTTGATGTGACACAATTCTTACTTATTTTTTTCTTCATCATTAATTTAAATGGAAAATCTCTCTGATACTGACATCTATACAATGTCTCTACTGAAATATATATAATGACAAGACATGAAAAGGTGATTAGACACATCATGACTATACACAGTGGGCAAAAGATTAAAACCAGATGCCTCCTTCATTTATGCAATGGATTGTGCATTCAAAATCAATTATGTATCAGGTATTAACATATTCAGGTCAGTCTGATTCTGAACGTTATGAGAGTACGGTAGCTGAAGGCACCCTGGAGTGGAGTTGAACTTTTTCGTTGTGGGGGTGACCTTGTAGAAAAGGTAGGACAGAAGCCTGGCGGAGCGGAGAACCCCGAAAGCACATGGAAGCCATTAGAGGGGGGCAGCTTGGTGCCCGTTTGCATTCTGCAAAATAGCCCCCTTCTCCAGGGAAAATGAGGCGGAACCTTAGACAGCGCAGAAGCACACTGGTTCCATTCTTTTAAAAAAAAACTCAAACGATTTTACAGCAATGCAAGTGCAAACTGGCAGGAAAAAAAACACTCCTAAAATGCAATGTTTGGCAATTACCATTCTTTTTTGGAAACAAGCGAAGAGAGAATGGACTAGTGGTTTAAACTCTGTTTGACCTGTGATTTAGTATTTATCAGTCAGATTAACTTAATCTTAACTGCCCTGATTTAATGGGAACCCTCGAAAGCTGCTCTGGCACCAAATAAACAACAACAAATTGTTTATAGTGTTATACAAGTTCGGCGCCTTGAAATGTTTTGTGCCACCATTTTCTTTTTGGCTTATTTAAGTGTCATGCCCCAATGAAATATAATTCATTAGGAAACAGAATATCTCACTGTTTTATTACAGCCACTGAAACAGACCTAGACTTTCTGTGTCTGTCAATCACTTGAATATGTGCAGTGTTAACAGTCTTGTTCCCTGGCAGTATGTCCAGCCAAACTTCATGCATGCTTGCTGAGAACCCTGTTCTTGTTAGGGATAAGTATAAACAGCACCATCTAATGTTGGGGAGGGTCATTGCCTGTCACCCAGTTGTTCCTTATCTATTAATGCAATTGTTTATCTTTACTGGCCTACCCCGTATTTCTCCATGGTGAGATGTGTGTGAATAGGAATGTGGGTACAGCGCTTTTGTCCTCTCACTGCACGAAAATACCTGATTCAGCTAATCAGCTAACAAACTACTTAGCTGACTTAGCTGAGGTGTTTCATTGCCGGCCTAAGTCAAAAACTTTCAACCACACTGGCCCCTGTCAGATAAGATCGGGGAACCCCCCTACAGGTCCGCAAATTCACCTCCAATCGATTAACCTTTATAATCATAGTCACTGTTTTAAATTAAGTATTTGGTTGAAACAGAAACAGGAGAAAAACGGTCTGCCTCAGGGAACTCAGGGGTGAAGCTATGTAGAGATTATTTTAGTATTAGAAAATCGTTTTGTTTCAAAGAAGTTTTGTTACACGAAAACAAATGTTCTGGGCAGATAATGTTTAAGTGACATAAAGGAAACTGGAGAAATGCTGAGGGTGGGAAACCCCCTGGGAAAGCTAAATTACTGCTGGAAGGGAAGTTGGTGGGACAGTAGAGGGCGCTCTTTTCCCCTGCACCAAGTAGAATAGAAACCCGATGACCCAGGACAGTGATGGGGACTGTGCATTGCAAGAGGTGCTGGAAGGTACTTTAAACCGTGGTCCTGTTTGAGAAATATCTTATGCCAATTTTTGCAAACAGCGGCGGTGTTAAATTCTGGTTTACTTGTAAAAATCCCACAAATTTTTCTGCCCAGCAACCTCATCATTCCTTACGTCTGATTGGCCACATATCCCTTACATTCCAATGTAGGCTTTGATTCCACAGGTCATCACTACAAATGGTTCACTCAGCTCTCAGTTGACTGACCCGGGGTGAATAAGATGGTGTTTATGTGGTCATGCTGCACTGACCTCCACACCTTTTGGGTTAAATAAAAAGGTGTTTAAATAAAGGGAAGGTGTGTAATAAAGTGTGTTTGTGGTTTTTGCGGTCCCGCTGCAGGTGTGGGACTCTGAGCTGGAGAGGAGCGCGGAGGCATGGGCAGAGACCTGCCTGTGGGAACACGGCCCGGCCAGCCTGCTGTCTCAGATAGGACAAAACCTGGGCGCTCACTGGGGCAGGTACTGCTTTACCACTACTGCTACAGCTACTGCTAAACTACTACTACAACTACTGCTATGAGTACTACTGCTACAGCTACTGCTAAACTACTACTACAACTACTGCTATGAGTACTACTGCTACAGCTACTACTAAACTACTACTACAACTACTGCTATGAGTACTACTGCTACAGCTACTGCTAAACTACTACTACAACTACTGCTATGAGTACTACTGCTACAACTACTACTACAACTACTGCTATGAGTACTACTGCTACAGCTACTGCTAAACTACTACTACAACTACTGCTAAACTACTACTACAACTACTGCTACGAGTGCTACTGCTACAGCTACTACTAAACTACTACTACAACTACTGCTATGAGTACTACTGCTACAGCTACTACTAAACTACTACTACAACTACTGCTATGAGTACTACTGCTACAGCTACTGCTAAACTACTGCTACAACTACTGCTATGAGTACTACTGCTACAGCTACTACTAAACTACTACTACAACTACTGCTATGAGTACTACTGCTACAACTACTACTAAACTACTACTACAACTACTGCTATGAGTACTACTGCTACAGCTACTGCTAAACTACTACTACAACTACTGCTATGAGTACTACTGCTACAGCTACTGCTAAACTACTATAACTACTGCTATGAGTACTACTGCTACAGCTACTGCTAAACTACTGCTACAACTACTGCTATGAGTACTACTGCTACAGCTACTGCTAAACTACTGCTACAACTACTGCTATGAGTACTACTGCTACAACTACTACTACAACTACTGCTATGAGTACAACTACTACTACAACTACTGCTAAACTACTACTACAACTACTGCTATGAGTACTACTGCTACAGCTACTGCTAAACTACTACTACAACTACTGCTATGAGTACTACTGCTACAGCTACTGCTAAACTACTACTACAACTACTGCTATGAGTACTACTGCTACAGCTACTGCTAAACTACTACTACAACTACTGCTATGAGTACTACTGCTACAGCTACTACTAAACTACTACTACAACTACTGCTATGAGTACTACTGCTACAGCTACTGCTAAACTACTGCTACAACTACTACTGCTATGAGTACTAAACTACTATAACAGCTACTGACTAAACTACTACTGCAACTACTAACTAGCTATGAGTACAACTACTACTACAACTACTGCTATGAGTACTACTGCTACAGCTACTGCTAAACTACTACTACAACTACTGCTATGAGTACTACTGCTACAGCTACTACTACCAAACTACTACTACAACTACTGCTATGAGTACAACTACTACTGCAACTACTGCTAAACTGCTACTACAACTACTGCTATGAAACTACAGCTACTACTACAACTACTGCTATGAGTACTACTGCTACAACTACTGCTAAACTACTACTACAACTACTTCTATGAGTACTACTGCTACAGCTACAACTAAACTACTATAACTACTGCTATGAGTACAACTACTACTGCAACTACTGCTATGAGTACTACTGCTACAGCTACTGCTAAACTACTACTACAACTACAGCTATGAGTACTACTGCTACAGCTACTGCTAAACTACTACTACAACTACTGCTGAGCTACTGCTACAGCTACTGCTAAACTACTACTAAAACTACTGCTATGAGTACTACTGCTACAGCTACTACTAAACTACTACTACAACTACTGCTATGAGTACTACTGCTACAGCTACTGCTAAACTACTGCTACAACTACTGCTATGAGTACTACTGCTATAGCTACTGCTAAACTACTGCTACAACTACTGCTATGAGTACTACTGCTACAGCTACTGCTAAACTACTGCTACAACTACTGCTATGAGTACTACTGCTACAGCTACTGCTAAACTACTGCTACAACTACTGCTATGAGTACTACTGCTACAGCTACTACTAAACTACTACTACAACTACTGCTATGAGTACTACTGCTACAGCTACTACTAAACTACTACTACAACTACTGCTATGAGTACTACTGCTACAGCTGCTAAACTACTGAGTGACTACTGCTAAACAGCTACAACTGCTAAACTACAACTACTGCTAAACAACTACTGCTATGAGACTGCTACAGCTACTACTAAACTACTACTACAACTACTGCTATGAGTACTACTGCAACTACTCTAAACTACTACTACAACTACTGCTATGAGTACTACTGCTACAGCTACTGCTAAACTACTACTACAACTACTGCTACAGCTACTACTAAAGCAACTATGACTACTGCTGCTACAGCTACAACAATAACTACAAGCAGAAGAAAAGAAAATAAAAGTCGTACCATGTATTTGTTCTGCCCATTCACTAAAACTAGATGAGTTCACTAATTAGCTCATCTGCCTGGCTGAAGAGCTGTGCTGATTAGAATCAGCAGGTTTAGTGGATGGGCAGAGCAAATACATGGTAGGATTTTTACTTGAGTTAAAAGCTAAGCTCCCATTACATCGCTGAACTAAACTTACACCAAATGATTGTGCTTTGTGATTCATAGGGACCGGCCGCCCACCTTTCATGTCCAGGCCTGGTACGATGAAGTGAAAGACTTCTCTTACCCCTACCCCCAAGAGTGCAACCCCTACTGCCCCTACCGTTGTCACGGTCCTGTGTGCACCCACTACACACAGGTAAGACCTCAAAATCACCATCTATCTAATCCTCCACTGAAATCAGCAACTAATAGGAGACTGACGTATTGTGACACCGAAAATGGGTGGAGCTTCAATTACCTGTCAATCACTGACTGTTTGAACCAGTTACAAGGTGCTTTTTTCACAAAAGCAAATGATTGGTTCAAAGTTGCTCGTAGCTATAGTTACTATAGTAACTCCACTGCTTTTCGGTGTCATGGGACTTTATTCTCACATTATGTTCACTACCCTTTCTTACTGGACAATTTGCACCTTTGCCAGTATCATGCCATCACATACCATAGCAATATTTTTCTTCTCAAGAAAGTATGGTCCTTTCAATGCATTTTTTGATTGTTTCTGCATAGAATGGAATGGAATGATTCTACTGCATTGAATTTGGAAATTAGACTCAGGGAATCATTTTGAATCCAAATTTATTGCATTGAATCAAACTGATGGCAAATATATGATATTTTTTGATGCATGGAATCATTGCTTGAGAATCAATAATGTTGTATTGTGTTACACTCTGAGCTGTCCATTGTAATCATATGTTTCTTGCGATGTGCCAGACTCCTATCCTGGAGGGCCGCAGTTTGTTTTGCGGTTTACTTTCAATCAGTCAAAGTAGGCCTTAGGAACAAGATGTGTGTACCCCAATTAGTGACTTACATGAATGTATTAAGTGCTGACATTGAGTGAGTCTTGTATCTCTGCAGTTGGTCTGGGCCACCAGCAACCGCATCGGCTGCGCTATCAACGTGTGCTACAACATGAATGTGTGGGGAATGATCTGGGCCAAAGCCGTTTACCTGGTGTGCAATTACTCTCCTCCGTAAGCAAACCTTTCATTTCCATCCCTGATTTCAATGGCCATAGCACCCTCTGTGTTGCCAACAAATATGGATTCACTGACATTTGTCTTTAACTTTGCAATATTCATTTTGTTCAAACTCAGTTTGGCTATGCTTATTTTGGTTATCTACTGCATTCACCAAACTGAGTGCATCAAATTAAAGAACTAACACTTGCATAGTCATGAGACAGACAAATGTTGACTGAATTCAGGACATAATCTCTAGAAATGTTGCTGAATGTCTGATAAATACTAGATAACATGTAATGGTGATTCAAAATACAGATTCAAATCACATGGATCAAACCTAGACTGGACTTTGGTGTAGCTTCAGCGCATGTTGATTATGTAATTATGTAACGCAAGCATGCAAAGACTAACTTGCTGTTGTCACTCAGGGGCTGTTCTTGATCCTGACTTCTGTTTTGTAATTTTTGGGAATGTTTAGGGGAAACTGGTGGGGGCACGCCCCATACAAACATGGCAGCCCTTGCTCCGCCTGTCCCCCCAGCTATGGAGGGGGCTGCAGAGACAACCTCTGCTACAAAGGTACGTGTTTTTCATTTGGGGAAGAGAAGTGAGGTTTTGTGTTTGTCAGCCATTTTATGCACAGTGGGGACGGTCAGCACTCACTGCATGGCCTGGTCCATTGATTTGCAGATGATGGGACAGGAAGACACTACCCTCCCGAAACTGAGGAGACGAACTACATCGAGCCCGAAGAGCCGAGGACTCCTGAGCCTCCTCGACCAAGAGCGTACGCCCCGACGCCGTCCCCTAACGAGCACACCGAGAAGAACGATGTGGTCAGCACCAGGCAGATGTGTAAGAATGAATTATGAATTTCTGCTCTTTAATACCATATTACTCATATTCCTAACTGCACAGTACAGGCAACGCTGTGTGCATAATGATCGGCTCTTGCAGTGACAGACAGAAAATGCTAACTTTGTGGATTCAGTCATGTTGCATCTCGCAAGTGCCAATGTAGGCAATTCAAGTTGTTTCAATAAAAATACCCAGCTGTACAAATGGAGAGTGTGCAGAAATGTAAAATTTGAAAGTTGCTCTTGACAAGAGCACCTGCTAATTGACCAATTGTGAGTGAATGTTATGGAGAAGAGGATCATGGGTATTGGTCTTAATCAGGTTGTCCTGATCTGTCACTTCCCTCAGGGAACTGATTGAGCATTGTCACCCAGTATATCTGTTTGAGAGAATTTGAGCTTACTTCTTCCACCCAGCTTTGCTCCTGCTGTGTTTCGGTTTTATCCAGCTGTGATGTCAGATCCTATAAGAGCAGCCAGTCATGCTATCACTTTGAAATCTCTCGCGTACTAAATATAAGCACAGGCTTTCAATATTTAGTATGTAGTTTACTGCTTTGCAGCTGTTCCTCCACACCAGAGATTTATTTGCTTTATTTGTCCTTGTTCCAACTTGGGTCCTGTGTTCTGTTTAAATGTTATTCCCCTAAATGAGGACAGGCTAACTCACTGTTTAAACCCAATTTGCCAGTCTAATTTAATGCATGACAGGGTTCTATGGATAATCTCAGGTCAGGTATCTCAAACGCTGGCTTGCTGAGCCTCGCGTTCATGCGTTGCGCCTTCATTATTCTTCACCCCTCGTTAGACCGTTCGGCTACGGCCTGCCTGTTTTACCCATTACTGCTGAGGAGCAGGGATACGCGCGTGTTCCGCTGCGACCGTGCAGCATGAGAGGGCATCCGGCTGCGGTCGCCCGCTGTCGTTTATCACTGCAACGACAAATACACAACACCCCTGTTATTTTAGCAGGGGCCTTGTGAGACTTTAGAGCTGTAACGCAACAGACATGCTATAAGGTGATGTAAAGCAGCGGTCCCCAACCTTTCTTACACCACGGACCGGTTTCAAGGAAGACAATTTTTTCACGGACCGGGGTGGGGGGTTGGTCACGCGCATAACAAAACACAATAAAGTGCATAATAGAGTGCATTCGTTTTTTACGCGAACTTAAAATACGCGAATTCGAGTAAGTTAGTGGATGTTACGAGACCGCAGAACGCATCTCGGGCATTTTCATTAATTTAAATGGGGATAATAGACTTGAATTACGTGATTTTGCTTTATGCGAGGCTTTTCAGGACCACATCTTCACGTAAAATGCGAATGCACTGTTCTACGGACTAATGTAAATACTATGAACAGCAGTGGTCATTTTTTTCAAAATAAAATACCTTACGGACTAATTTAATGAAATAAAAACTTTTTATTCTTTTTTGCGGCCCGGTACTAAATGACCCACGGCCCGGTACCGGTCCGCGGCCCGGGGGTTGGGGACCACTGATGTAAAGTGTGGGGTGAAAGGCACAAAAATTTACCCACAGTGGTCAGGTATAGGACGGTATACAGTGAAAATGTTCTGTGTGACTACAGTAATTGTAGTTGTATAAAATGCATTGTGTGCGACAAGACTTTTGTCATTTCACATTGCTCCTCAGCGATAAATGATGTGCGTTGAATTAAGGTGCACAGGCTGACAGACATGTGTTTAGCACTTGACATTCTGTCTGGACATTGTGCAGACTCTGTTCTTTGAGTGGAATGATTTGTTTATTTAGCATCATGTTGGGGGGGTTTCTTTATGTGTGTGTGTGTGTGTGTGGGGGGGGGATCGGGTTTTGCTGCGGCGGTTTCTGTTTCGCTTAACGACATGCAGGTCCTGCATAGCCGGCTATGGGGGAGGGTTTGCGATCTATTTTTGCAGTCACCCTCTCGGGCTGCTGTTTACTTTGGGGGCTCTGGGACCTTGCGGGTTTTAAATGGCTTCCTGAGACGAGAAGGGGGCCCACGCCGAAAGCTGAGATACCCTCCTGGTGACCACACCGGGGGTGGAATCCCTTTTTTTTTCTTGTTTGTTCTAGAAGCTTCACCAGAGTACTTGTCCTTTAACTTCAAAATGTAACATTACGAAAAGATGACTTAAAAACGAAAACTGAAAACGACTTTAAGACAAAAAAAAACGAAAAAGATACTCATGTGTCATCTGCTGGCACCTTTGGAACTCCAACCCCAGAGGGATTTTAAAATGATCTCTCTCGTTCCTTCCAGCTCAGCAAGTGTCTTGTGAGGCGAAGCTACGCGACAACTGCAAAGGAACGACGTGTAACAGGTAAGTGACATCAAACAGAGAGGCTGTATGAGACTGGCGTATGCCACGAGAAAATAGAAGCTATTTCGCTCTACCTTTATTTTCCACACATCCCTTGAGTGCTCCTTTCAAGGTTGTGTTGTCTCTGAGGGATGTATTTCTATTAGAACACACCATTGTCCATCCCGTATTTCTTACTGTTGTTCTATGTTAATGGTAGGCAAGCTATGTGTGCAGCGCAAAGCCACCTGATCCTGCTGATAAAATAATTGTGGTTTTCAGTCAAGACCTTAATTAAATGAGTTATGTGTTTTCATGCTCGCTAGAACAAAAACCTGCATTCACACCAGCTCACATAGTTTTCCTCAGATAAGACCAGAGACCTCTGGCCCAGAGATATATATTTGGCACTGTATGCTGGGACATTCAAGTTCTGTATTATGTCAAACACAAAACATGCCATTTTTTGTTTATTCCATGAGTAGTTTAATGTCTTTTTCCACAGGTATGAGTGTCCAGCTGGCTGCTTGCAGAGCAAAATGAAAGTAATAGGAAGTGGATATTATGACATGGTAAGTATTCTCAAAGATATTGCTTTAAAAGCACAGTAAACATTTTAGGTACCTCTGAACAGGTCTTTTGGCTGCTTTGGACTGTAACTATGTTACAGTATTGGTGAATTATCAGGACAAAAATGCCTCACTTGTTACATAAAGGGGGATTGGGTAGCTATGGATAAAGTCACTTGAAGTCATTGACCTGGTTTCCTTGGGAATTCTGGGTAATGTAGTTTCATATTCTTGTCCCCAGCAATCCAGTATTTGCGGGGCTGGCATACATGCAGGGATTGTGGACAACGAAGGAGGCTGGCTGGATATCACAAGAGTCGGGAGAAAGGAGCACTTCACAAAATCCAACAAAAATGGGGTACAGACTCTGGGGTAAGGACAACTGTCAAACAAATCTGTGGGTCTGTGTGCAGCAGATTCCCTTCAATAACAAAATATGTTTGCTGTCTGTCATTTGTTGCATGATATTAAATTCAGTGTTTCCTTTTTTTTACAGAAAAAGCCAGAGTGCAAATTCCTTCACTGTATCAAAAGTACCAGGTTAGTGTTATTTATGGTTCCCAGGTGTCAGACATTAATACAGTTTTGAGTGTTACTGACTGATATTCCTCTCCTTTTTTTACACAGTGAAGGCTATCACCTGTGAGACCACAGTTGCTCAATTCTGCCCTTTCAAAAAGCCAGTTAGGCACTGTGCAAGGTAAACTATTTTTTAAGGTATTTTTCCCCCTTTTCTTTTTGATAGTTTGGAATGTATAAGTATAGAAACAACCCAGGAGAAACATTTTTGTACTGGTCATTAAAGTAGTTTCAATATGAGACTGCTGCTGTGTCTAAATATTAGGATTTATGACATTGTTTTAATATCCTTATGCTGTGATGGTAGTATTACATCTGTATGATTCTTTTTGCCGTTACAGAGGTATGATACTGGTATAATGGTGTTATAACATTGTTATGATATGCCTATAATGTTGTTATAGGTCTGTTATGATACAAACACCTCTCTGCCTCTATTCCAGACTATACTGCCCCAGAAACTGTCTGCAGATGCACTCTCAATACGCCAGGGTCATCGGAACCAGGGTGTATTCTGACGTAAGTCCAGATGCAAGCGCTCAGAACTCTCGCTGAATTAAATCTCTTATGGGCTTATTTTTGGTCTAGTTAGGTAAGCTACAGAGCTAATGAATTCAAAAGGTTAATCAGTTCTGTTTTAATGGCAGTATTTATCCTAAAGGAGGGTAAGGCAGGGGCTGAATCTGAAACATTAGGGTATTAGTTAATGATGTTCTACTTTAAAGGAAATAGTAAACAACTATTTATTAGTCCATGCTCAGGCTTGTTGAATGTCCCCAGGCATAATTTTGCTGTAAAAAGAGCACTTATCACACTGCAATGTTATGACAGTACCAAATATAATTAAATGGTCTGCACCATACAGAGCGTTGCATGTTTCTCAGTAATTTTCTTACTTATTTAGTGTATCTTCCTTACACTCTTACAAATTATGACAGACCAAAACCCGCTTAATCAGTTTGCTACGGCCATACTTCAGTCAAGGCAATATGTGCAAATAATGTTTATCAGTAATTATCAAATAATAATTCTGCATGCATATGCCCTTTTCAGATCCTGATTTAAAAAGACCTGCACAGCAATAATTTTCAACATTAAATCTACTGTATTAAAGTACAGTTTAGTCTGAGATACAACATTTTATTCCTACTGAACTCATATAAACCCTGTTTGAGTTGCACTAAAACTAAAATTTTTACTGTGCTTTTAATTAGTTTATTGCCACAGCCATACTTCAGTCAAGACAATTTAATTAGACTCATAATTGACTCATTATATTCTTAATTGCTTGACATTAATTCCTCTGTAATATAGATAAATTATGTGGGTAAATGTTGTATTCATTTACGATTTGTGTCATGGGCCAAGTTTGGCATAGATATATTTAGGATAGTAGCAACTACAATGTCTGGTCTGTAGGTGTTGTTGGCCCGATCTATATTGCTGTGTGTTATATAACTCACGTGGATGCACTCATTTTTCTCTTGCATTGTTGCTCTGGGTAAATACATCTGCTAAATGAAAGTAAAGTGAAGTGAAGTCATGAAAACGAGACATTTCCCTAAAAGCCTTTGTGAGAGGCTACAGCGTCCGGGCTCCTGCGCCGTAAAAACATTCCCAAAGGTCGTGACCTTCAAAGACAAAGTCTGAAGTCGGGGGGGGGGGCTCAGGGAGCAACAGCAGCGGCGGGGCGGGGCTGGGCTGGGGATGCCGCAGTGCGCTAACTCATTTTCCCACGCCAGCAGAGCACACTTAATGGAGCCCATTGGTGGGTGCTTGTGCCTCAGGCCCTCTTTTATAGAGACGGGCCGGCGTTAGCCCCCATGTTAGCTCAGCGGTTGGAATAACAGCTCTAAGCTATGGCCCTCTGCCCAGCGCGTCACAGCTCAGCACAGATGAAGGCACTATATACTGAAGTGAATGGGGTAAACTTAATTATGGCTACCACCGATTTGTCATAGTTTCCCTCTCTTAGTGTGACACAGATTTAACCCTTGAACCCTAGTATACCCACCCACATACACACAAAAATGCACGCACACACACACACACACACACACACACACACACACACACACACACACACACACACACACACACACACACACACACACACACACACACACGTGCCATTAAATGTCTTTTCTTCTGCTTAACAGAAATCCAGCATCTGTCGTGCAGCCATCCATGCAGGTGTGATTCAGAACGACTCTGGGGGGTACCTGGACGTGATGCCGATGGACAGAAGAAGGCAGTATATAGCCACCTACCAAAACGGGATCTCCTCAGAAAGGTATGCACATGCACACGTACTCTCACAAACAGCAGAGTAGTGATAAAGACATTTCTGATTTTACCTTGCTGGCAGAAAGGAAAGACTCCCAACCAATCACAGAGTATGATGGTAAAGGTCAAAAGAACAATGCTGATGATGATTGGTTGTTTCTATCTGACCAATCACCATTAGCATTCTGTTCTGCGTGGTCCATCCTACTCTGTGATTGGTGGAGCGTCTCTCTTTTCTACCATTTAGATGACATCACAAATGTATTATCCCTGAGTCATTAATCACACAGCGCTGTGGTGAGGCTAATGTCTCACGTGGACAGTAAATCAGATTAGATGGACATACAGATTGACTGTAATAAAGGGGGAAATTTACATTGTCACCAACGGCTGCCATCTGTAGACAACAGTGAGATGCAGGTATTACATTGAGAGGAGCAAGCACTTGACTCACATAGACAGATACTGATGTATGCTGGACCAGATGCCATGCTCAGCCAGTTCATATCCCATAATGACCAGACAGAAGGAGAAACAGAGAGTCAAGCCCTGCTCCAAAGCCATAGGTATGTCAGTCATGTTTCTGTGCCACACTCTGAATGATAATCAGCGGGTATTTTTAAGAAGTACCAGTTCAAAGTGTGCATGTTTCTGCAGGCAGTGAGCTCAGTGGTTTGTGTCACTGCTTTCCAGGAGTTTCTCTCAAATGCGTTTTCCAGTGGTCAGGGAATTATATTATTTATAGTTGTTGTTTTTTGCCCATTTTGCTTTGGGGCTTTTGTTTTTCCCTGTGGAAAATGTGCTGTTCGCTGTCTAGCCTTTTCTGAAAGTGCAGTATTGAAAATGTAGAATAAATATTTCAACTGGATGGGAAGGTGGTATATTTATTGATTTGTTATTTCACTGATTAACTGAACGCTTGATTAATTAGTGGGTTGATTGACTGATTGATTGACTTACAGTCTGATCAGATAATTGGTTGGTTGGTTCAGCACTTGGTGTATTGACCTATTGATTGATTGATTGACTGACTGATTGACTGACTGACTGATCTAGCCCCAAGTACGCCACCTCTACTGAAGTGGTCTCTCAGCTCAGCCTGTGCAGAAGGCTGTTTTAGGAACATAGGAGGTATACCTGACATGTAGCGTGTTGTATTGGTACCTTGTTGTGCACATTTGACTAATCTTTCCTCTTGTTCTTCCACTCAGCATACGGAATCCTACAGCGGGCAAAGCCTTCCGTGTTTTCGCGGTCATTTGAGTTCCGGCCACGAAGACACATGAACTGAGAGGAGGCTTGGAACTGAGCAGGCAACACTTTGTCTGCCTGCCTGCTTTTTCGTAAATTTCTGACCAAGCTGCACTGAAGTCAGGAACCGTCATCTTTTTAATTATGTTCAATAAACAATAGTTACAAAACAAACTTGACAATCACAGACTACAGGTCATAAATATTGATAACAGGTCTGTTCACAGCTATTTGCAACCCACCAGAACTTGTGAACTATTGTGAACTTTGTAAATTTGATGTACATAACATCCTGTGCTGTAAATAATGTTTATCAGTTGTGTTCATTTAGCATGAAGCCTCTGTCTTGCCTGGGAACATTGTTCCTCACAGGAAGTGATTAATCGTACATGTCAGCACTTAAAAGAGAAGCCCTTGGAGTGAGAATTTCACAAAACCTGTCAGACACTCTATCTATCCAGGCCAGCCACCTGGAAAAAAGTGCTTTAGTAGGTGATATAGGAGATTTCAAAGAAATTAATCATATTATATGTTTATTTTTTATATGTATTTTTATAAGTATTATTCTGTAAAAATTCGCTGCTAATATTTGTGATGTATTTCGGAACAGATTTTTTTTTTCTACAGATTTTCTGTTACTTTAAAAGCCTGGCAGGCCAGGAACTCTATTTCTGCAGGAAAGTGTTTCTGAGGGATGGGAGAGGAAGTGAACACCCTCACCATTAAAGAAGATAAAGATGGTGGTGAACCAACCCATACAAACATTATGCAACATATAATGGAAATTATAATTTATGGTATCAGTGTAAAAATGTTATTTTTAACTTAAAATTGTATAGTGCTTGAAACTGGAAGGACAATTTATAAAATCATTGTTTCATTCATGCATTCATCCTTGTAGCCTTCTGCTGTTTTCAAAACATCATGAAAACTTGCTTTACTCTGGTCTTGCACAGTTAGTTCCTGTTCTACCTCACATTGTTAGAAAGGCTTCAAATAAAGTTTTGTTTTTTTCAAATAAAGCAGTGTTTACCTTTTCTTTGTACAGGATGTGAGACTTACATTTTGGAAACCATGAGAAGTCTTGGTTACCTGTCAAGCCCTGACTTTGGTGAACCAATCAGATGTTTGATTGAAAAAATACTGTATTTTGATTGGCAATTTTTAATTGAAAAATCATCTGCCTCAACTGGCATATTTAAGGACATTCCAGTTAAAATCACAATTAGGGGAAACTTAGAAGTTGTACTTACATCAGTCAAACACATTATAACTCTCTTATGGAAAATATCACACGCTTGTCTCAGTTACAAAAACAGCAGAGATGCAGAATACTCATGAATAAGATTTTTATGGACCCTTCCGTTAAGAGTAATGACTGCAATATGTGCACCCTAATATTAGCGTATTTGATTTTTTTTTTCTCGCTTGATTTATCACTTGATCCTGAGTAATAGAGCGTGCTCAGGAATTAGAATTTAGAATGTTTTGGTTATACAGGATCCTTTCCCTGTGTTACTGCTCATGACTAAACCTGCTTTTTGTCCAACTGCTTAAGGTGATTAACATGCAGGATGACCTCTCATTCTTTGGCACAGATCATCTAATACTTAATGCTCTGGGGACTGTTCGTTGACCTTTTTTATGGAGGGTAAAATATTTAAAATAATGTTAATAATAATAGCTTTTTTTAACGAGTGAAGTTTCCATGCAGTTGCAGTGTATTCACGGAGCAAAGCTCAGACACTGAAATGCTTAGCTCAGCTCACTGGCAGCGCACCAGCTGAGTGGACAAAGAGAGGCATTGTGGGTATGCTGATTGAAATCTTGGTTTTTCTGGATACGGTGCTCCTTGGCCTGGCACGAGTACAGCTCTGCTGGAGGGAAACAGCCCCCCCCCCCACCCCTAAAGCACACAGGTCCCCTCACACACACTTCATAAGCTCCCCATGGGTCCTGTTAGAAAAGGTCTGCAGCTCCGTTCCCTTCAGTCACTTTGCCTGGAGAATGTCGGGATGCCGGCTGCATTGTGTATCCCATAATCACAGATATCACGCTGTAAAACAAAAAAAAAAGTATTTCTGTTTATTCCTAAGAAGTACACAGTTGAACTGGCAGGTAGGCATTTGCAGAATGAGACATCACATAACAGCAGAGCGCACAACAGCAATGTACAGTGTGTGAGGCCGACCTCCCCCTGCTGTGTGTTTGTTTCATGAGCAGATTTCCTATTCATTTCACACTTACACTAATAGTCTGTGCACAGCTGAAAGAGCTCTTTTGGTATTATTGGTGAGTAGAGGCCCAATATTGCTGCTGGCCTGTGGCTTTGAGTTGTGTATGCTGTATGTACGCAGACATGTGCACATACAAACACACACACCTGGAGGGCCAGTGTGTATGTTGGTTTACAGTGCATTTCTGGACTCAGATGTTTGGTATATCTTTTACTCACTCAAAGACTCCACTCACCTTGTGTCCAAGGCATGGGTGCATAGGCCCAGTGTTTGGTGCATATCCCAGGTGTGATTCGGCACATCCACAGTGTGACAGGTGACCCCTGCAGGACAGCGCGGAACATTTCAGCGTCCGACTCCGCGGTGTCTGGATCGCGCTTGCCGATTGTGGCCGAGGTCTCCTGGGTGAAGGGGAGGCATGCTTCAGAGCTCTGTCAAAAATCACACTGTGGCGTTGTGTGGGGGAGGGGCGAGACCCGCTGGATGAAGGAGGCGGCTGTCACGACAAGAATTCGGCTCCCATCCCGGAATCTCCGCAAGGACCCTTCTCTGCGATTCCGCGTGCCGGGCGAGCCCATCATCTGATGTGACGGTCTTACGTCAGCAACACACTTGTGTTACTGCTTAATGACGGATAATACCCCTCTAACAACATAATTCACTTCCCCTCCCTACCCTGGATGATTCTAGAATCCCTACCTCCGGTCAACCAGTTCATAATTCCAGAATCCTCAAGGTTCTGGAACCTGTCCAATCAGCAACAAAACAGCCATGGAATGTGGGAAATTCAGCCGTTCGCTCATTCAATAATTATGAGAGCCACAGAGGTCTGTTCTCAAACTGCTGTGAATGGATCTTAAGTAGGTGTGAATGAGGTTAGTCATCTTTCTAATGCATACCTTTGTGCATGTGTAGTATGCCAAACACTTGCCTTCACCACTGGAACCTTTCTAGGGCTTTCATTGGCTTTACAGTATTATTACCATAATATTACATATCCTTATCGTATCGTTGCTATATCTGCTGTTAATCCCCATAGTAACAACATTGAGACAAGCTGATTATTTTTGTGACATTCATGTTACCGGCATGTTTCACACAATTAAACATTTACGATACATGCAATTAGCCTCAAATTCTTAACCGTGTATGCTTAAATGAACTCTTAAAAGTACTTCAGTCAACACAAAACTGTACAAAACAAAACTCTGAATTTGTATTCTGTGCTTTATGCTCAAGTAAAAAAGTGCAAGCATCGATTTACTTTCTCTCTTGGCAGTTTGCATTTTTCAGCTGAATGATCTGCAGAGTTTATATGCTTCTTGAGTGGCTCACCTGTGATGACTAAACCTGGACCAGAACCTGCGCAAAGAGGCCCAGGTTGGTCCTGATGCGTATTTCACACAGTCTGACTTTGAGCCGTATCGAACACGGGAAAGCCACTCTGGGCTGCTGGCTCCTCAGCTCTGTCCTGTTTGCGTAACCTTGGTGGAAGCAAAAGTCGATTTCCAGCACTCCGTACCAATGCAGCGTGACACGTCGGGCGTTTTTTCCACTCAGGGCCATCGAGTGCAGAGTAAGCATCGTGTTGCCGTTTGTTGCCAACGGGAGTCTAGCTTTTTCTTCCCCTCCAAGAGTCGTTGGGGGAGAAATTTCTGCGACATTGATTCACTGCATAGCCTTTTTTCGATTCAAAGGGGTGCAAAGCCGGGCCAAGCGTATTCATTAGCGCTATCAATGAAAACATTCTTTGTAACCGAAGCATATCCCATATCGCTAGCTAAGCCATACCTGCTGTTTGGTCAGATGTAATGAAGCAAAGAAAGAGGGGGGAAGTATGGTGTTAGTCTAGTGATTTTGCTGATATCTGTATTTATCAAAAATCTGCAATGCGTAACGTATTCCAGCTGACATCTGCTGCCGGATAATACGATGGAAAATCGGGGCCAAAATTCTTGGGGAAACAGAGGAGAGGTTGTGTGTTTGTTGGCTGGGGCAAAGCGTGATCCTAGCAGGACGAAATGGCTCCCAAACAGCTCCCTGGCCTTGGTTGACTTGTGCTGTCTGTATAAAAAAGGAAAGTGAGACCAGTATTATTGCAAGAGAGACTCACAGTGTGAGAACCCCTGAGCATCGTTATCTGCCGGCATGTGCTATCGATCTGCCGTTTACTGGGCCCATTTAAAATGGAGAGCTCTACCGTGACCCCGGAAGTAATGCAAAATGGTTACTGAACAGGAAGTGTCACCAGACAGACTTCCAAGTTATCTTAATCTCCATGTTTATTTCTGCTGCTGGCATGTACAAAAATAATCTGTTCAGTTAGTGAAGAGACACTAAATGTGAGAGGTCATTTGGTTTCCAAGGGCAACAGTTTAATAGGGGGCAATGCCAGGGTTATGTGATGGTGAGGGCAGAGGGATACCCTTGTAATCTGTAGCCATGGTGACCCCACAAATAAGACACTTAATAAGAAAATACACGTGACTGTGACC
Organism: Albula goreensis; assembly: GCA_022829145.1. Classification (NCBI taxonomy): domain Eukaryota; kingdom Metazoa; phylum Chordata; class Actinopteri; order Albuliformes; family Albulidae; genus Albula; species Albula goreensis. The sequence goes on along the minus strand of CM040743.1, from coordinate 44,315,875 downwards.
CACATCTTATTAAAATAGGGCCTGATGTTCATTCACATTTTTTTTTTACCACAAGTGGTAAAATTGCATGTTTTTTAGAAACACCCATGGTTTTCAGGCATTTTACATGGAAAAGGTGGTTTCAAATGACATGAAACCTCAATTTAACATGCACAGTAGTTTCATATGTGAACAGCCAGCATTTACTGTACCATTTTTATTTTCATGTATGAACTGTTCAGTTGAAAGGCTAAATTTCCAGACACTGGTTTTCAGACAAACCTTTGATATTCGCAGTTGGCCAATGAATTACAATGCAACCATAGACAGGATATTAGACAGTAAATCACAGGTTTCAATGCAGTGAAGATAAGAATGAAACTGTAAAATACCACTTATGCTGCATATTCTACTGTGCATACTTTAAACTCCCCTATGCACTATGCAGTAAACTGATATCAGTGTCTGAAACATTTCCCTTACTTTTCAGAAAGGCAAAACTAGGTCAGAACTCAGAAGGAGGAAAAAAAAAGCTGAAAAAAAGTTAGAGAAAGAAGAATAAATTAATAAATATTCTGTTATTCTAGTAACTAACACAGGCACTCCGTAGATGAGATGTCTTGGTTTTTTTTTTTTTTTTTTTTTTTTTGAAAAACTCAGTGCTGCAATTTTTTTAGAGTGTGTCAAGAACACCCTTTTTTGTGTTGTTGATGTTTGGATACTGTATCCCAGGACATGCTGACAATGTGGCTGAAATTCATGCTTCGTTTCAGGGTTGCCCATGTCCAAGGCACCCTTAGGAAAGGGAACCAGGATGGGTGATGCTAAACTTAGGGCTCTGGTGTGCATTCATGTGGTTCTGCCCAGGGAGGACGGGACTGGCACAGAACAAACTCGCAATCACTACCTACAGAAAAAAAAAAAAAAACAAAAACAAATACAGGCCTGGTTTTTAAGCTTTATTTATTCTTCTATACCATTATAAAACTTTTAAATTATTATTATTTTAACATAGATTTGAGTTCTGGAATGGGAGTAATCATCTTTACATTGCTGGTTTTTGTAATGATAATGTGGTATTTTTGTGTATCTGAAAACTGCACTCATGAGTATGTATTTATATATTTGCGTATGTCATTTAAGAATACTTAAAGGGCGACACCACCAAGAAAATAACCAAAAATCGTGCCATTCTGCTTGTTGTTCCTTCCATTTTAAAATGGTAGATACTGTGTGTGTCCTGTCATATCAAGACAGAAACAATGATATCTGGAACCAAAGTACACTCTCTAAACGTGCACATCACCCAAAACCAGCTCTGCTCTGCTATAGCCTGAGTATATCACTTCATGACTGAGGAAGTGCAGGAATGAAGCATTTCAGACACTGCTGCATATCAACAAACGAAAGTAAAGCACACAATATGTACACATATCAGCAGGAAATAGAATCTCGCTGAAAATCAATAGAATTCAAACTCCCCAATACCTCCCCCACACACCCATCCCCTGACCCCCCCCCACCCCCCCCACACTCTCACCAAAAAAACACACAGAGGAATACCACAGTGCATGCAGAGGGGTCTCTCTCCAGCCAAAGTAAATGCCTGCAAATTAGTAGCATGTGGCTTCATATCCTGAACCTCAAGAAATGCTGCTCTTGCAAGTCCTCAGAGCAGGAATCAAATGCGCTTTTTAAACATACATTTTAAGAAAAAAACAACAAATCTAGACAAGGATCTCCTCATCAATTCTGCCCATGGCGCAGTGTGCATTTGGGGGCATGGAGGGAGCGTTAGCGCAGCTTGATTGATATGAAATTCATTGTGCGCCTCATCAAATTGAGCCCATAAGTATTGAAATGTCAAAGGATCCCTGGTCACCTGTGTACATATAATTTGTCAATTTTTTGGCAGACAAAACCCCTCATGTGAAAAGGAAAAATATATAGCGGAATCTAATGAATTACTTTCTGTGTCAATTAGAGTAAGATGAGGACACTAAGTACACAAACATGCACGTTATATTGAAAAAGTATTTAATGGCAAGTTCGTTTTATGATATTTACGATGAATTATCGTCACAAAGTAACATTAATTAATTTGTAAAAATAGGCATATGATCATATAAGGGATTATGACACGATCAGTTTTGCCCTTAATTTGAAGAGGGGTGTTCCTGAGACACAGGCCGCTTGTGGCTCCGTCGTTCAGATGGTCGCCATATGCAGAGACGTCTCAAAACAAACACGGTAATGTGTTGTTATGCGTTATGGCGTTTCGGAATGTTGCCATGGCAACATGGGCGGACCTGCGGCATTCTTCAGGGGCCGCTCGGGGCAAAACATGTGTGTTGCTGGGGGGTTAGGGGGGGGGGGGTCAAACCCCAGAGCTACAGCCCCCTCACCTGTTAAAAAGTTCACTGTCCTTAGCCCCCCTGGCCAAGACAGCCTGCCGCTGTTCTACCTCCCGTGAGATGCGGACGGAATGACACGGTACATGACTCGTCAAAATAAACCTACCCAAAATTTGTTACTATTAATTAGAAAAAAAAAGCTTTAGTGTCCGGTCTCTATATAAAGGGAAAAAGTGATAAAGTATGTTAAGGACAACAGACTGACTCTGTTCTGTTGGGAAATGTTAACTTTTCACAGCAGCACAGCGAAACTGTCTACACACTACATTTGTGTGGGCTTTAAAACTGCTATATAGCAGTCCTCTGTGGTGACCATCGATGACATTAAAGAATGATGCTTATATTTTATTGGAGGTACCAGAGGGAGATTATTGCATTGATATGTGACAAATACAGTGAGTGCAAGAGGTCTATAAAGAATTCTTTGAAATCCAAATCCGCAGGAAAACATTGGGGACAAAACAGCATACTTTAAGCAATTTTTCATCAGTTTGCAGATAACATTCCAAGCAACTGCACACAAAAAAAAAGCCACATTCTTCTTGTCCCAGATGCCTCAAAACAAGATATCGCGATTGTTCCAGAGAAATGAAAAAAGAACGGCACATTTTTCAATCCACAATGTGTTTAATTTTGCTGGGGAGTGCGAACAGAGGCCTACTCATTTAGTCCCTACTACAGAGCCTCCGGACCTTGCGCACCTCCCTCCATTCAGCCTCCCGCTGGAGGAAGAGCGTTTTTGGCAGGGTTCTGGGGTCCAGCATCACCGCCGCTGTTTGTCCATACCCCACATGTGGGCTCCACGTGCTTGCTTGGGGCGACAGCGTAATCTGTACCCCCAAACAGCTCACACTCATACACCTAACCAGACTGGCCCCTGTGTTTTTTTCTCTCTCTCTCTCTCACTCCTCACACTTCAAATGAACCCTACGGAAAATTTTCTGCAACGACGGACAGGAATAGCCTTCAAAGTCATCTTTGGAGCCACCCGCTCCCCCCCCCCCCCCAACCCCCGATTCTCACTCTTTGGGTGTTTCCCTCTCTGTGTCAAAACCATACACTCTGTTTCTAACATTAATTAACACTGTTTGTTTAGCAGCTAAGTTTTTATGTGCCCATTCTCCTTTTTTTTGAGAGTGGACAGTTTCTTGACTTTTGAAAACTGTATGTGCGGCCATTAAAAATCAACAACATTAAAACTAGGGCCTACAGGGCTACTCAAATTGGATTGTGGGATGGAGGAGGTCCGTTGTCTTGAGGGCAATTCATTGCTGGTCCTGGAAGGCCAGATTGTCTGAAAGGCTATTCAACCAGACCCTGAAGACTGCTTTGCCTGCTGAGCTTGTCAGGTTCAAATTCTTGCCGGCCACAGTGCCTTTAGAGCTGCTCAAACTGGATTGTGGGATTGTGGAGGTCCTCTGTCTTTAGGGCAATTCAGTGCTGGTCCAGGAGTGCCAAAGTGTCTACGAGGCTACTCAGACCAGACCCTGAAGATTGCTTCGGTTGCTGAGCTTGTCAGGTCAAAGAGGGCCAAATTGTTTGAAAACATATTGGAACTGGACCCTGAGGACCGCTGTGTCTGCTGTCAGGTTGGGATCCTCGTAGGCCACAGAAGTTGTAGGGCAACTCGGATCAGATCGTTGAAGACCTTTTCTGCAGGGCAGTTCGATGCCGGTCCTGGGAGGGCCACTTTCCACAAAACCACTCAAGCCGGATCCAGGAGAGCGTAACAGGGACCTGCAAACATTAGCTCCTGTAAGATGATTGACCACCTGCTTCCAGCAACCACTGCAATTTTTCCAGAGTGAGAGGCTCAGTATCCACCTGGGAGGGTGAGAATCGCTGTAAAGGCCCACTCCAGCCAAATCGTGTTTAGGAGGGAAGTCGGACAGTTGACTTTTCAGGTCAAAATATTCATATTTGTACTGACAATGTCAATTTTCTGAATTTGTACGACTTGGATCAATGCGAAACGGTGTTTTAAAGCTACAGGATGTGAAATATTGCAGAGACACTGTCAGGATGAATCAGTTGGACCTTTGAAAACAACAGGGAAACGGAAACTAACTCAGCCCTCCGGTAGGCCTTGCTACAGGTGGGCACCACAATGGGAAGCTGAGCTGAAGGAAGGAAGGAAGCTGAAGCTCCCAAAAACGGAAGCTGTAGGTGGTAAGGATAAGGGTTATGGTTGGGGTTTGGGACGACCTCTGTCCAAAACCTTGCCAGAACATTGACACTTGGCCTGACCCTAGTTTCAATCCTGGGGCTATCATGGATTTCCAGGTAATGTTGATTATATGGACAGTGCTAATGCACGTGTGTGTGTGGTGATGTAGTGGTTCACGGTACTAGTTGGAAAAGTAATGCCCCGCTCATTTGCCAAGTAGCTACGAACCGGATAGCTACCTATAACAGAAACTGAATGCTTAGTTTTTGGACATACATAGTTTTGCAACAGCATTCATAAACTACATGGATTTAATGTATCTGCTGAGCAATATCAGTGGGTCTTTCATTATAATACAAACCTGCATGTGAGTAAGCACCGAAATTTACCCGTTCTGGGCCGAGTGATGAAAGACCATGTTTTTAGCTGTTTAGAACCAGCAACTCCACTTGCCTGGCATTTTAAAAGCATATGATTAGGAGCAAAGAATCCCTCAAGAACATATATTTCTCACAGTTTAATGCAATGTACATTCATGTGTCGAGTTTATTGAGATTTTTTAAAAAAACTATTTATACCTACACGACATCTACAATGACTAAGCCTGTGTGTGCTTGCGCGTGCAAGCCTGCATCATATGTGCACAATAATGAAATCAGTCATAACGTATTTATCTATGTCAGTCACAACCCCAATTTAACCGTCCTATTTAAACTCGGTCTTTGAAATTGATCACCTGCGGACAAAGCCAAGCTGTTGGAGGTATATAATTTTGTCTGCATATACTATTTATTTGACTTGAATGTTGACTGTACAGTATGACACAAAAATACTACTGTAACGGCATTAAATTTTCATCCAAGCCATATTTATTTAGGTACTCGGGTTTTTTAGCGCAGAGTGTAAATAACAAGAAACGCTACAAATAGAAACTTCCCCACTTAATAATATAGTCATCGGGGGGCTGGTCTTCTCTCCTCACGTCATCCCTGACCTTTTTTATGTTTGTAGAAGGTATTTAATTTCCACTATTTTTTCCACATTCACACACGAACCATTGTGGAAACGTTGCGGGTATAAAAGAGTGGCTTTGTCTTTGACGAAACGGCGGCGCTGGCTCGATGTATGACTGCCAAACCTAGCGTAGAATGGCCGTCCACCAGCGGCCATTCACAACCGCATAGTGCTCAGCTGTTTTTTATTAAGCATGTCAGATTAAATAAAGACGCAAATAAAACCCCGCGTTGATTTAACGTTTGTAGAACGTAAGCGGACGCCCCCCCCCCCCTTCTACTCTTCTCTGACAGCTATACCAGGACTGAGGGACGTTATGAAGACTTGACAGTTATGTTTGACGGATTTTAATGTTGTGGTTTTGGTTCTTGGGCCAAACGAACAACAAACTACTGACTTAAAGTAAAACACTGTTACTAAAATAAGTTTTATTTGATGCAGTAAATCTTGTCTGCTGATATCACATTTGTAAAATTAAAACCGTTTACGCTGCAATAACAAATGCCGTACAACCCTGAGTGAATTCTGACTTAGCACCGCTAAATATTAAATATAGCTGCTGTCATTACTTGATGCGTCTCATTTTTTTTCAAATGACTGCATTCATTTCAAATTATGCTTTTCCAATTTTATTACGACTGAGCAGACAAATACATTGGAAGTGAATAAAACACCATTTATTAAATCAAATTTTTATTAATCTTGTAGGATTTATGCGTTTGCTGGTAAGGGGTATAAAAACAATACAATACAATTTATTGGGCCATCTGGATTCGATATTAGCCCGGTCTCTTTCATTCTACAAGTTATACAGAAGTTGAGTACTGCATGTTTGCTCTGCAAACAGCTAATGTCATTTAATATATAGGACTCCACTTAAAGTACTCCTTAGATCTGAATTTAAAGTTTCAAAGACAACAGTGCCCCCTGGAGGATACTGTATTCAGTCCACAAGGTCCACAAGTTCAAAAACATATGGCTAAAGGTTGGAACTTGTGTGGGTAGCCTGTGTTAATTGTCTCAGAGTTCATTACACATGAAGAAGAACCGACACTGTAATAAATGAAGAGGAGGCTGAATGAAAACACATGAACTCATACATACACAGACTGATTTGAATCTGAATGGTTTACAATTCAATGATACAAATTTGCCAAAAATATTAAGCCAATTACAATGACTAGACTCTGTCTGTCCATCACATTTCTCAGCATTGGCTAGCTTCATGCCTAAATGATTGTTGAGGCAAAGCCATGCACAGACAATGAGTATGGAAAGCATTGCCAGACAATGGCTATCAGTGTAAACATATAGGCAGTATGGAGTACTTTGCTCCCAATCAAGGTAGATGCATTAGCCTAAACTCCAGGTTAGAAATACAATTTAAAATTGTGGCTTATTTGGGATGTTTTGTCTATTCCCTGAGAACTGTCTGATTGCTCTTTGTTCAGCGGTCCTACAAGGGAAATGTAGTGAGCAGACTGTAATGCAAAACATAATGTAATAAAAAAATGGGTAAATCATTTTTATTGCCCCCTTGCAGGGCTACAATCCCGTCCCCAGTGCAACCTAGTCGCAGCTAGAAAAAGCAAGCACATCCATAGTCATGTGCAGGATCATCTTATTTCATTGCTATCATGAGAATAAACAAAATGGCCGGAGGTCAAAGTGAAACAAAGTCAGGCAGACCTATAACTCGTTACAGGCACCTGCAGGCCAGGCACAGAATTCCAAATGCTTACCCATCCAAGAAATGAAAAATATATACTAAACAACAAAAGTCCTGACAATGCATTTTGCTTGCAGGATAAAAGAAAACTACATCTCAAATCTGTAAGAGCGCACTGATAAGTGTTGTCTCATTTTGTCCCTTTTGGCAAGTTGCAAACAAGTTTGAATGTCTGCTCCTGCCTAGTAATGAAAAGTGAGAGCAGTTTGTTTGTTTTTTTTTTTTTTTTTTTTTAGTTCAGGCATCCGCTCACAAACACGGTGTTATTATTCTGTTTTATTTTCCCCCGGTTAAGCACATCTCTTGGTTTCCACATCAGGTCGTTGATCATAAAGCAGGGTTTTTTCTTTCTTGGAGGAAATAAAGGACACAGTCAAAGCTCCTTGCTGGAAAAGGCCAAAGTTCTGACCACTGTGGGTTACCGTGGAGGCAGATTGTGATGCTTTCTTCCTGATTATCAAAGAAAAAGCGAGTGTAGCGAAAACTCTGTGGGCGGACTCAGGGGAGCGCCTCGAGCTCAGCCGCGCGCGAGCGCTGAGAAAACAAACCCAAATTCATCACTCCCGAAACCCGCGTCTCAACGCTCCGAGCTCCTGCCCAGACCACGCAGCGAGGGGGCGTGAGCGCCGGGATTTTGGGAATGGGCTTCTTTTTTATATTCTGTTGACCGCGACTAACATCTAAATATGTTTGTGTGCTAGGTTTTCAAACATACGCTTTTATTTACCCTGGCAGATTTACGTTAGTAATCTCCCACACCGATCTGCATTTGTGAATTTCTCTCTACCTGGTTATTATGGTACATTTGCACAGCGTTATATTTTTTGGCAGCCTATTAAATTAATGGAAAATTTTGTGCATGAGTAGATATTCGCCTTTCATAAACTTCAGTCACGAAAGTAAAGGACAAACCACAGTAGGATTAAATGCACGTGGTTTCAAATAATTATTTAGCAACACGCGCTCTGCTCCCAAGCTCCTCGCGGGGCTCCTGAGGACAGAATGAACGCGACATCGATAGAGGGAGGTACACTGTAAGCCAGTCAAGCTCCTCTGGCCGCACAATCAGCAATAATGGAGCACCATCAAAATCACACACTTAGGATTATGAATATATACGAAATATAATGTGAATATATACAAATATACGTCTCCTCCTGTTAAAAACTTAAAACTCGTTGCACATCGTGACTGGCTGAGCCATCAGTGGGCCTCGTATAATTCTGAATAACAGAGAGAATCGTAGATAGAGCCAGGACAGTGTGGCTTCAAACGCTGTCAATCAGTGACGGTTTTGAACCAATTAAAACGTTCTGCTCTCTACAGTAAATCAAAATGATGGGTTGATATCAGGGAGTTGCTGGTAACATATGGAGTGCGCTGACCATTTGTGATGTCATGTTACGTCACGTTCCCATCATCCAATGATTACAGCGGCTTTGGTTTTATTTCTGAAGATGTGTGGGATGAGCTTGGCTGAAAGAATCGGGAAAAGAACTTGGCAAAAACGGGAGTTATGACAGAGGCAGGTAAGGAGAAAGAGCAGACCAGAAGACAGAAAATATGGTTAGAACAGGAGAAAGAGGGTTTGGGATCCCAGTGTGGGACAGCATCAAAACTGGGTCCTCTAGATTCAAGTGGTTAGAGTGAATAAGGAGGTGAGAGAGTAAGGAATGTGTATGTGTTACGCTTGGTGGGTTGTACAGATGAAGACTTGAAGGGCTCTTGTTTTGACAATCCAAAATTGCCACAATGACAGAGAAAGCTGTATGTTTTTAATATACTGAACAATCGGCACAGCGTTTATTTGAAAACTCAGTTGTGTATGATATCTGTGTCATTGGCATAGTTAATTTTCAAACAGCATGGAGGGTAGCCGATGCAGCTGCATAAATGTTGAGCTGTACGTGAGTGCAATTTTTACGCCACAGTTTTGAAAAGAGCACTTCGGCCAGTACAGAAGTCAGTGTTGTAGATTCCTGTGGGTTTTCTGCAGCATTGTCCTCTAAATGAGAAGTGTGAGTCACCTGCTTTTAGTGGGAGGGAGAGGAGAGGAGAAGAGAGGAGAGGGGTGAGGATGGGGTGGGTCCATGGCCTTGAGGAGGAAGGACCAAGCAGACCCAGGGCCTGCGGGGCTGGGCCATCACACATTGTATTTGTGTATGGATTTCCATAACATGAATAAAAATGCATGCTGATTGCATTTCAGGCAGAATCCCTACAGTAAAATTTAAGTGCTCTGCTGCTACAAATAATCACATGTATCATAAGCACACACACCCTCTCGATTCTGAAAATCTGCTTCAATAATAGCCCTCGATGAAATGAAATCTAGGCTCCACAAGTAAAAATAAAACAGTTTACATAATTAGTATTCTTGCATTTTTGTATAAAAAGGGTTCGGCATTTAAGATTAAAATGTAAAAGTCGTCACATCCGATCAGCAAACAAAGCTGCCCTGACGTCAGACAGCTAGAGTCCTCAGCAATTCAAAACATTCAACAGGGAATATTCTGAACGACCCGAGCATCTTTATAGGCTCTTTATGTCGCTCTGAAAGCCTCGATTTATATCTGGTGCACAAGCAAGACTCTTAAAATAACTGATTTAAAGACCCACATGACTCATTCTAATGTTTTTTTTTCAGCCACGTATATACGTTTTACTGACTAACAAGAGCAGGGTTTATGTTGGAGAAACACTCAAAGGCAACAAAGACAGACAAAAAGGGATGGAGGGTTCTAACTTAAAATAAACATGCACTTCAGTGTACAAGACCTTATGACACTTTCCAGGCAGGGATCTGTGTTGACAGAGATGTGATAGAGTACAACACATTACTTTTTGACACTGCGGTCTTGCAATACTGGTTTCTGCAATCACAGTGTTGGCTCTTCAACACTGTTGCTTTTACTTAAGAGTCTGAGCCTCAAATCCTCAGTGAGCAAGCCTAGGGCAGCAACAGAAACTAGTAAAAACTCTCTGGCTTAGAGGAAGAAACCGTGAGCAGAAACCAGCTCAGAGAGAGATCCCATCTATTTCTGGCCTACACTAGACAGTCAGTGACATAAAACAGTATATTCAGTTCTAGATGTCTGGCCAGCACATCAGAAAACAGAAGTGATGAACATAATTTCTCCTTAATGACATCAAGACTGCTTATCTGACATACTATGTACATTAAAAATAACGAACGCAGTCGCTTAACGACTGTTATTATGTCACTGTTATGGAGAGGATCTTTGTATTTACCAAAACAGAGGATATGGGGAATGACCATAAGCACAATTAGAGTCATATTAATCAGACATTTTCATTCTCTACATCATTATCATAAAAACATGCTGGCTCAGCAAGGTAGTTGCTATGGACTTCCTGGCCAGCCTCACTCTGACCAAGAGTCTCTCAACCCAGGAGGCCACTATCACCGCTCTTGGTCTTAAATATAAAGGTTTACTGAGGCTCCACCCAAGCTCTCAATCAGCCAATCAAACCCCTTTTTCCATCTGGGTAAGAGAAAATTTTTACCCTAATTGGTTAAAAAAATTCTTCTCCTTGAAGATGGCAATAAAATATGGTTGATTACTGTTCTCCAGGACAGAAGTTGTGTTCCCCTTACCTAATTGGCAATATCAGTGTGTCGATCTTACAACAATGCCTTCAGGCTTAAACCGGTATTGTATTTTTGACCCAGTTCTTAAAAATCATTCTGAGGTGCACCATTTATGAAATGACCACACTAAAAACAGAGTCAGAGAAAAAATATAGCATTGGTTTATATACACTACTCAACATCAACATAAAAGTGTCATAGTATCCCGACAAATAATCTCAGACTCTTCAGGATTTTGGTGCTATAGCTCTATGGGACTTGATTAAAGTGGCTGACTGCCTTAATCTATGTCATTGTGCCCACACACGTTTTTTCCATAGACTAAACTGACTGAATTGGAACAACAATGAAAGGCAGCACTCTATGACTCAAGTCTGATGCCTCTGGCCTAGACTGAACGGCAGCCCACAACAAGCAATGGTGTTCAAACCATCCGAGCTCCAGCACCAAACCCCAGCTTTCAGCGCCCCTCTTAGTCTTTGGTTCCTGCTCCCTGGCACAAAAGGGTGGTCAGCTTGCTCCTCACTGCTTGCCCCCGTCTGGCTTGTCCAGCTCGTCCAAGTCAAAGGAAAAGGGCTTGTCGTAGCCCATGAGATGGTCGTAGTCGTGGGGCACCGGGAACAGCATGGGGTTCACCAGCAGGGACTTCTGGTTGGCGTAGAAACTGGTGAACATCTTGCTGACATCAGGAACGGACACCTCCTTCTGGTGGAAGACGGTCTTCTTCTCCACCAGCAGCGCGTTGTAGGTGACCGCCGTGTAGGTGTCCGTTTCCGGGTTGTGGTACAGCCGCACCACGTAGCCCTTGGTGATGAGGTGGAGGAGGACTGGGGTGATGAAGGTGAAGAGGCCGATGACGCTGCAGAAGGCCACCTGCAGGGCCAGGCTCTGCACCCCGATCCCCGTTTTGAACAGGATGTAGGGCATCACGCTCAAACTGAACATGCTGCTGGAGTAGGAGAAGAACTTCACGCCTTAGAGAGGAGAAAAGCAAAATGGACTCTCACAAGCTATTTTCATTACAGTCGTTTAGCTGACGCTTTTATCCACAGTTGATTACGCTAACCAAGAGCCAAACCCACCTAGGAGCAATGTGGGGTTAAGGGCCTTGCTGTGGTGTTCTTGCTGTGGCTAGACTGGGGCTTGAACCACCAACCTCAGGGGTCCCAGTAGCACCTTAGCTACTAGACTACAGGCTGCCCAACACTGGATCACAATCATACTGGGGGTATAAGAGGAATAAAGGAAACCTGCTCTTGGAAGACTATCTGTGCACAGATTACATGCCAATTTAAATAGCCCAAATACTACATGATCAGACCTTTCAACTGCATCTGTTAATAAGCTCAAGAATGACCGCTGAAAACTGTTCTTCAGTCCCTGCATTTAAATAATGTTTAATCTGTGAGTGAAACAGTTTTGGTGTATAAAACTCATTAGCTAACTGAGCCAGAGCAACTGGTGGAAACCAAGACACGCCTTTCCGGGGGTAGGTTTCCTGATACCCCGTGAAACAATTTAGCAGACACTCTTACCAAGAACAACTTACACTGCTTATATTATTCTAAATACAGTGCATTTATATAGCTACATATTTAGGATACTCAAGGATACCACAGCTGTGCCCCACATGGGAGTCAAACCTGCAGCCTCTGAGTTACCACTCAAGGTTGCTGAAGTGTGAAAGACCTATGATTTGGAACCCTTCTGTTTGTGTCACTAACACACACATGCACACATGCGCGTGTACACACACACACACACACACGCACACACACACACACAGGCCACCACAAAATGAATGCACATTATTTTTTGAGCTGTTGCTGGATACAAATAACAGGCCTGCGCCCTGAGTGGGAGGAGATTGGTGGGCACACTGTGTAAATAGACTGTGTAAATAGATGCAGCAGCTAGTCTTATAAGCTGTCAGAAGAATGCGATGCAATAAACTACACAAAATATAACAAGCATTACTGCTGACTACAACAGAAGCAGATATAGCTGCAGCCATTTGGCTCCTCCAAGCACTTACATCTCTGCAAATGAAAACCAAAGTGGAATCAAACATTCTGAGGCTGAAATTACCAATAACAGCTCTCGCCATGTTGCCAGTGTAGATCAGTTGTCCTTCTTTAGAGTTGCTGGTAGCAGATGAGCAGAAGCAACGCAACGCCTTTTGTACTCGAGCTGGGTGGACCTGCTAAGAGACATGACAGCTGTGAACATCCGTTCTTTATACAACAATCGGATAAATATTCAATTGAATACTAATAATTGATATTAATCGGCTATTAATATCAATACATTTTGATCTGAATAATGCGAGTTTTCTTTGTTACCTGAACCTTCATAAAACATAATTACTCCGTATACTTAAGCGACGTCTAACACAGCCAAGACATTTAGCTGACAGTAAACTATAATGTGTACGCTGAAAAACTAGACGAGACATGAAGCCAATTCTTCTCAACTCAGAATACCTTGTTTATTGAAGTGTTGTTGAAGAGTGGCCTTCTTGAGGTCTGCTGAAGGTTTCCTTGGTTCCTCAACGATACAATTGTGTAAGGAGACTTGACACTAACAGGCGATGAACTGAAGCAACGATATTTTGACATATTTCCTATGCCAATACGGCGGGACTGAGTGAGAATCTGTTGACATTTTGAAGAGGACTGCATGCCACGGTTTAGATACAAACACAGCATGTTTAACTTAAATTAAGCCAGCGAGCTAGCTGAATACTATCAACCAAAACCTTCTAGGACAGCGAACATGTGATTGACCGCAAACAGGTACACCGGAAGTCAACTGGAGTGGTGCCGTACAGTAGAGTCCGATGGGTGTGCAAAACTTCAAATTTTACGTTCCGTGCTGTCATCGCTTCACGAGGTCTTTCAAAAACATTTATTGAACTCTCGCCGCCCGACGACAAAACAGTGATCACAAAATCTCTGTAAAATGTGTCACAATAGAACAAATAGCTAGATCACAAGCTTTCAAAATACAAAGCTGAACTGAGAATAATAAGTTATTTTTAGCTGAAATTAACCAACGGATAAAACTAAGAGCCATCTGTACAGACTTGTCTGTTTTTATTCAGAATGTAACACATCTGTAGCTGATGTAGTCTATAGCTGTAATTAGTGAATCTGTGTTGGCACACAATGTAGCGAGCTCACAAATTTCCCCAACGTGTGTTCTCTACGGACATACATTAAGGACGTACTGTTTTGAAGGGTTGCCTATTGCTTTTCTGAGCGCTGTGCTATCACTTTAGCAGAAGAACCAGAACGAAGCTAGCAGTCTTGTGTTTCACATTAATAAGTTAAATAAACCGACATGCTTGGGAGGTGTTAAAATTTTCAATATCTCTGTACTGACTATGGCGAATACACTTTTTTAAAGATTCTGTAACAGTGTCTGCACAGATCGCAGTGGTCCTGGGAAAGGATACTAAACTCGTTCTTCCGCTAGTTAGCGAGCTAGCTAATGTTAGTCTCCACAAACAAGGCGAGCGCCTGCCCGGCTAGCTAGCCAGCTAACTTGATGTCAGTCCACATAAAATTCCAACAGTGACGTATGAATGTCACTGTGTAGATGCTTAAGTAATCAGCCAAGAAGCCACTTATCAGTGTAATAACGTTAATTAGGCAGTGGTCATGTCATAGTTTTGATAGCTTTTTACAGTAACACTGTTAGCTAGTTGACTGTTTGCTGGGCTAGGTAGGTGCTATAGGAGGTTTTTCTTTACGGTATCATCTCTGCTTTACGTTGAGTAGGTAGTAGGTAGCCAGATAGCTTTCCGGCTTTATATCACCGTCTCATTTCAATTATAGATGGTGTTTCGCCAGAGGTAGAGACTTAGAATGCCATCTAAAACCACATGCTCAGCTAATGTTCACCTGAAGATTCTTAACCTGAGCGGACGTACGAGGCTGATTTCAAAATTCTAAGATAGAAGTCACATGGTCTGTGCGTTAAAGACAACAAAACAGAGTGATAATGCTCAAAAAAATCTTCAACACCTTTTTTTTTGTGTGGGGGCAGGAAGTAAAAAGTAACCTGATAGTGGTAGAGAAAATGTCTAGATGTTTGTATATAGATGTTTTGTTTTAGTTATTATTTGATACAAATTAATAGGGAGTTTTCTGTTTGATAAACGTCATAAGAGAAACTAGTTTTAATTCATTCCCTTCTGTAGTTTCATCTTTGGAACAAAGACCTGAGAATTCGGATGAATCAGCATAGAGTTATTGCTACTGCAGTGGAGGGGACCGTATCCCCAGCGTTGCATGATTTGAAGTCCTGTTTGAACTTTCATCTCCGTTAAGAGAGAGGGAGAGAGAGAAGATGTTCAGAGAAGACACGGGCCTGAGTTGGATCGATATTTGTCCAGAGTCTGTTTGGGTGACTCAGCTTGCCGGGACACTGTTGCAGAAGAGAGAAGTGCCCTGTGGCCTGAAGCGGAGACCTGAAAGTATGGGTACTGCTGAGTGATGCATAACAGCAGGGTGGAATATAACAGGCTTTGCAGTCATCCACAGCATTATGGATGGGTTGCATTCAGTGTAGCCTCATAGTCCTGGGTTGGACTCGCTTCTCACTAAATGTTAGAAGTCTGCTCAACTTCATAGTAATGTGCTTTGCCAGTAAACTAGTTTATGATTGGTTACTGCTTCTGTAACTATTCACTGCACCAAAGCAATCGATGGCTGGGGCATGAGACGATAAAACTGCACCATCCAATCAAATCAAACATGGGACATTTGTTGGGACCAATCAGATTGCAGGGAGCCTAGGTCAGAGAAGTTAACAAGGTCTTTCAAACACACTATCAGAGAAACAGGACTTCTGGTGTTGGAGCATTAAGTGTATTGAGTGCTCGGCAGTGGTGGCTAGTGAACTCAAAACGGGGGAGGAAGAAACCTTACCTTTATGCCTATCAGTATGACCAAACTGTTCCCATTTATCCTTTTACAGTAAGTCCAGTAATTTAGAGTAATCAAAATCAATTGATGTAAATAAAGTAAATAGTTACCAATTTCATTTTGTGAAAGAATTGCTGTGCTTTGTGAGCTAGTGTTGCATGCATTGATGTTTTTAATCTGTCAAAAACGGTACTCTTCATTCTTTATCCAAAATCCAAAGTAATATTGTTACCTTAAAAGGATCTGCCAAAATTCTTAAGTTAACGTACTCTTAGAAGAAACATTGGTTTTTTGTGCTAAGCTTTATTGAGCATTATGGTAACCATTTACTCTGTTTACATCTGCTGGTGGTGATTACTCCATGAATAAGTTATTTTATTGTTAATAAAGGAGGATGAATGGGAACTGGTTGAAAGCAATGATGGGTTTAGAGATGAAGTTTGTTCCTCCCCTCTTTTGAGCTCACCAGCTGCCACTGGTGTACAGTTATACATTGAGAAATTCCTACCACACTTTTGCAAGTTATAGATTTAAACCAATCTCAGTGTTTTTTTATAATTTTTTTTTTTACAGAGAGCTGTGAAATAAGAATAGTTCAAAAGAGTCTGTGACTGATTAGTGACTGCACTAGGGATGGCCTAAATGGGGTTACATTTCCCAGTAAAGGTGGAGCCACAATCAGCTGTCTCACCCCCCCAATTGGCTCCACCCACATTGGGGCCACACCCTCTCATCACTGGTGAAGCCCACCCACTCTCAAGCTGTCCGCTGTCCCATCTCAGAAGACCCAAAGCCCTTGAAGCTCTTCTGCTTTGCCTTGACATTACTCTGGTTCTTCGGCTCAGTTTCGAGAGCGATGTTTAATATTTAATGTCTCAGCGGGGGCTGGTGCCTCGCTCCTTCGGCAGCTGCGTTACTCTCAGGGCTTTTCAGGATGTTCACGATCCTGTGGGGCTGGATGATGGGAGGGCTGGTGTGTGTGTGTGTGTGTGTGTGTTGAAGTGGAGCATAACTCTTTCTGGACTAAAAATACAACCTCACAGCGTTGTGAGGGGAAGCTTGTACAAGAACAGCTCAAAAACAATCTTAAGAGACAACTGCTGACATTGTTATTTTCAACAGCCCCCCCCCCCCCGACCCCCAGCGCCAAACATCTTCAAATTATGAGGCGAGGGAACTCGGGAGAGATGAAGAGGACTCGTGGAGCAGAAAAGAAGAGATTTGGTAAAAGAGCAACGGCGCAACTTTATATCTGAGTAACAACAAAAGAAAATATATGTGTATCTGTGAACTTTCAGCCCCCCAAAAAACTGAAATGGTGCAGATAAATCCTTTCATCACTTTGTCAAACACAGCGAATATTACCTCTTTCCTGATCGGGTCCCATCCCATGTGGAAGAAGAAAAGAGAACAACAGGAGTGACAACTCGTTTATTTTTGAGAAAACCTTAGACGAACATGACAAAAGACACAGTACACTGATTCATAAATATCTTATTATTTCTGCAGAATGTAAATCTTACTGACTTTCTACAGAATAAAATCAACCATCTACTGAACCTCAAAAAATGCTGAAGATGAACATACAAAGGATCAATACATTCTCTAATTACAAATAAATGCTCTGTCATTTTCATCAAGTTAAAGATGAATACACCAAATTAAAATATGGGTAGGTTTTTTTAAAAAAAAAAAAAAAAAAACAGTTTGATATGCACGCAACCCATTTCATGATATATGACGTAAGATAACATTTTTATCATTCTTTTCCCCCATGTGCTCAGCTGACAAAAATGAGCAATCTTTGTTGATACCAGGAGAGCTTAATGCTTCCCCTTACAATGGAATCTGCTGAAATATTCAAATAAATAAACTGCATAACTCGGGAAATGGCAGCTGTGACTTGACAAATTAGATCTGAGGAAAAGAGTAACGGGAAAGTCGTGTCTTAAGCCTGGCTTCTGCCTTCAAAACCAGGATGTGGAAGGATGATTTTGGGGGGTGGGCGGGAGACAGAGGAATTACATTTTCTGTGGCACGGAACTGCTGGAGAAAGCCAGGATCCACCCAGCTCTTTATTCCAGCTCAAAGGCAGCGGAAACAAACCGTGAAAAATTGAATCATTTGTCATATTTTAGTTCTCCTGTTGTGCTTAAAAAAAGAAAACAGGAACAGGAGCTTTCTTATCTCATAGCAGGCTCATATGTGATGAGAACATGAACAGTTTTTTTCATGGGATGGTAGATCTTGTATCGCAGAACGTCTCAGGGATTTTTTTTTTACTTATTCTGAAAATTCTTTGGCCTACTGTGGAAAAATCACATGCTTCATTTCTTCAGATATACCTGATTTGTACCGTATTGAGAGGTGAAAGCAATGTAGCTGAAACCTCTCCCAGTCAATCAGTAGTCATTTCAGATCACTGAAATCACATTAACCTCATACAGGTAGCCACGCCCACGAGCCTCACTGACACTCACTGACCCGTGTTGAGTGAATAGGCGTGTCTACATATTCCTAAATGTGTCACCCTTTTTGAATAAGTTAACTGTCAGCCAATAAAATGTAGGGCTCACTTGTTAAACAGAATAATTGTTGTTAAATAGCGGCTCAATGAGAGTGACAAATACAGTTAATCAAGCAGATACGGTGAATTTGGATCTGAGATTCTGGCTTCTCACTAGCCCCCAGCACGTAGAGTTGGGAAACTGCACAGAATACCACCATATTTGAGGGTTTTCAGAACCAAGTTCATCATATGTTATAGAGGAGTGAATGGTTATGGGGCCAAGTGTTTCCCAAGAGCCATTTTGACACAAATAGTGCCTGTGTGCTGACCAAAAACATACAGTTTTTTCCATTGACTCTAAGCAAGTTTACTTTGAGTGCATTGGGCCGGATTTTAAAACCCCTAGCTGCTAACATCTTTGTTAGTGGCCCTTGACTTCAAACATTTTGGTGAATGTTACAGCCAGGTCTGAATTTGTCAATAGCGTAGCTGTATCTCGAGATGTGGAGGCCAAGTTAGGTTATATTAACAGTAGCTGTTTTGTAATTTGGGATTCAAGCACACGACTGCAGTTGCCAACTTTACGTGTGAGCTACTTTTAGAGATAAATATGAAATGACGGGTACTCCGGAGGTGCGGGCCTAATCCATGTTGTTTTTTCTCGCTCACGTTCACCAGAGACACCTCTTCTTATGACACTCTGAAGATCCTCGGTGTCGCATCCCTTTGTTTTACAATATCCGTGCAACAAAAGAGGCAGTGGAATAATCAATCCCGGCGAAATTGCGCAATAAAACTTCATAAACTCGCACAAAAAAGACATCAATTTATCAGCCGAACATATGGCTGTGAGAAGACGTTTATGCCTCGGAAGAATATGGGAGACGTGCCCGGGAAACGAGATGCGCGCCTTTCAAACACTGTGATTTGAGCAATAAAAAGGTGATGTGACAGTTTATATAAACACCTCTCTACTTCATTTTTAATTGCTTACCTACTGTAAAGCAATAACTCCGTTCAGGAAGACAACGGAAGAAAAAAAAACGCTATACCCCTCAGCCAGTCATGCAGTTATCAAAATGACAAGTTGTAGTTTATTATGTTTTAATGGGATGCGGCAGGTTTTATGAGTGCTTTTCAACGGCATGCTGTATGCATGCACTTTGAAAGGGCTTGTTTTGATATCATTGTAGAGATTTTAAGAAACCAAAGGATTTATTTTAGTGCTGCCAGATTGGCTTAAACAAACTTGATTAATAGCTCTTTGGCTATTTGACATATCAGCTTGGATAGAGATATATAGCTCATTAAAGACGGCACTTTGTGAGGGGTGTTTTCCTGGCTGACTTCCAAACTCCAGCTCTCTCTCTCAGCCATGCCCAGGCTAAAATACCTCAGCAATCCTCCCCAGCTCTGTCTCAGGTTGTGCGTGGGTAGAGAGGGGCAATGCCCGAAACAAAACGGACCTGAGTCAAGGTGAATTTTCCTCTTCGCTATCAGGCAATTTGACAAACAAATGTATTTAGCATTATTATTATTATTATTAGTAGTAATAGTAGTATAAAAATTGGCTATACACTGTTGATGGAGATGATGATGGTTATTATTATTATTATCATTATTATTCATTGGTAGTAGTCATAGAAGTAGAAGTAGTAGTAGCAATGCAAGTTGTAATATCAGATTTAGTACTGATGAGGACTGTCACTAGTAATAATTATACTAACTCTCAAAACACACAGTACGGCAAGGAAAATCTTAAACCAAAAAAAGGCAGAAAATGAGAAAAACCTGCAGTCTGGCGGTCTGGGGGTGACGGGGTAAACTGCCGCAGCGAATCTGCTCCATGCTGGAGCTGTCAGTATCTATTGTCCCTTCAAAGGAAAAAACACAAACATGTTTGGCAGCAGATCCTGACCCCAGACAAGGGAAAAAATCCAGTCCTTTTGTGACATTAGAGTTCAGCTGATTCCACCGCATGTGACCCAAAAAACGAGTTCAGTTATTCCCTACGCACCACGATTACATCTCATGTGTAAGGAAACAAACAGAAGAAAGACCAGTGAACTCAGCGGAGATTACAAAGACATGCTCCAGCACAACCACAGTGTGTGGCAATGAATATACACTGTTTTTTCTATGTTTTCTATTGCTGTGTGGATCTGAGGGAATAGATTCCAGAAAATAAATACACAATCTCTGCTAAAATATAAGAAAAAATGTCTGTACTGTGCTGGTTGTTGTCAAAGCAAACACAGAATAAAACAGTGGGTGCGTAGTTAATATTTGATTCAGGTCAAACATGCTGCTAAAGAAGCTTCTGGAACAGCTGAGTGGCACTGGGGAAATGATGGAAAGGGCACGGTAATATTTGTTTGATTTTTTTGCACATAACCACTCTGTATCCAGGGCCCCTCCCAGCACCCAGTGTAGACAGCTTTTTCTGAGGGATGTTGCTTGTGATTGGTCGGCTTGTCACTGTGTAAGTTCTATATTATATTTATATTACAGTCATTTAGCTGATGCTTTTATCCAAAGCAACTTACAGTTGATTAGACTAACCAAGGGTTGCCAGTCCCCCTGGAGCACTGTGGGTTTAAGGGCCTTGCTGAAGGGCCCAACAGCAATGGTGTTCTTGTTGTGGCTGGACTGGGGCTTGAGCCGCCAACCAAAGGGGTCCTCAGTCATGTACCTTAGCCACTAGCTACAGGCTGCCCCCATAAAATTACCACCTCCTTCGAGCCGGATTCGAACCAGCGACCTAAGGATTACAGCTCAGCCTCTACAGTCCTCCGCTCTACCAACTGAGCTATCGAAGGGGTTATGTGGGGGTCTGAAATTGTCACCAATGAGGATCGACAAGTTGCAAAATCAAGTGACAATGTTTTCAGCGCTGACTGGAGTGGTGACATGGACATTGGTACTCATAGCGTTTGCCCACTCTGGCTGGCACGAAGCAGAGGTAGGCATAAGGCAGGCTCTGTGATCGACTGTCTCACCTGCCTGCCACTCTGTGACAGTAACCCACTGAGCTGGCTGTGGCCAGGCTGGGAGGAGTGTGCCCATGTAGCAGCCAAGGAACCTCTCACAGTTTTGCATACAGGACTGTTCCACCCGGGGAATCATGCGGCCTCTCTGACACCAGTAACACACAGTATGACTATGTTTTACTCTGTATATTGTTTACATCATAAAAAAACGTACATATTTTTCCGTTCTTCATTAAACACGAGTAGCAAGATTTCATCTACAGTTCAGCTGCTATCAATATTTAACAGGTTTGTGGCTACTACATTTCTTTCATTGTTATATTTAGAAGTAGTAGTCGTATGTGTCCAAAACACCATGCAACTTATCAAATATTTTGTAATTCAGTATAAAGATTTTTTCCTCATTTCTTCAAAAGTAGTCTTCTTTGGGCTTCTCTTGGGTGTTTTTCTTTTAACAATACTGACAATATTCTGTTTATCCGTGCAGAGGTGGGGCAGCCTACAGCGGATAAATTGAGACTTTTGCAGCTTACTCCACACTTTGTCACTCTTTTGGAAATGAAGGCTGACGACCAGTCTGTAGCCAGATTACTTGGCCGTGGGGTGAGGGCACAATGCACCTTAATAACTGCGGCATGGAAGTGGCTTTCTGGTGAAAAAATATAAGATTAAAGAGAGTCTTTACTGCAAATGACATCAATATAATATGAAGGACTGGCCACCAGGGGGCAGCACTAGCTCTGTGATTATCATCAAGGTGACGAAGGCAATAGCAAAGATTGTTCTCCGGTTTCATTAGAGGAAAAATACATTATTGGTCCATGGGGAAAGGGGGGCTTTGGTCTGGCAGGTCCATAACTCTTTGCTTGGGGAAAAAAAACAGATTTTTTTTTTTATGGGCACACCAACGATGTATGACTTTGCGAGGAAGGATCGTCCACTTTGTCGCAGCTTATATTACGGTCTCCAGAGCTTAAAACAATGACCGCATGTGGCTCAAGAGAGTGTTCACCACTCTAAACCCCTTTTTACTCGGGTTTCATGCGTCACTGGGAATGAAGGGGAAAAACTACCGTGCATAAACTACACAACACTTGGTATCACAAACACACATTTTCACCTGTTCATTTTTGGCATATAGTCAGCCTAAAAATGGTGAGGAAGTCTTAGGACCAGTGCTGTTGCCCAGCTGGACCAAAGGCCGTTAATCAATATCAAATCATACGATTACTTTAATTACTCTGTAAAGTGAATCTCAGAAAACATTCATCACAGTACACTTTGCAGTAATCCCATGGCCAAAAAGCCACCAAAAGGAAAGAACAGGGACACCGTGGCAAAGAAAACCCCCCCTCGGTGGAGAGGCGGGCGCCTTGGGAGGGGCCAGACTGAGGCCAGGGAGCTGATGTCCCTTCTGCTGGCTCTGGGTGCGAGCTAATCACGAAATGTACGTTCCTAACGGCGGTGATTCAGTGGCGAAGGGTGTGACAGGCTGGCGGGCTCTCAGAAACGCGATTGATGGACATTCTGCAGAGGGGGTGGGCGCTGAGCTGATGTGAGAGATTTTGTGGCTCCGGTCCAAATGGGGGCCGCTTCCTCCGTATGTCTCACGGCGACCTGGAAACAAAATGGACGCCACGCCCCGGGGCGCTGATGAGCTGCAAACAGGGGAGGCTGGGAAGTCACCTCTGGGCTAATAACTGCCAGGATGCTCTCCCGCTTTAGACTGTTTCACACTGATTAATGTGCGCAGCAACTTAATGAAGGATCCTCACCCAAGCGGGTCCTCTGTATTCTTTAGGTGACATATAAAGAATGTAAAACTATATGCAGCCTAGCTAAGATAACCCTCTCCCACTGCTCAGCCCTCAGCCAGCTAGTCTCTCTCTCTCTCTCTCTCCCTACTCATCTTTCTCGTTCTCCCTCCCTCCCTCCCTCCCCTCTCTCTTTCTGCCTCCCTCTATCCCTTCCCCTCCCTCTTTTTTCTCTCTCAGTTTTTCTCCTTCCCTCCCACCCTCTTTTTTTTCTCTCTCTCTCACTCTCCTTCTCTCTGTTTCCCTCCCTCTCTCTGTGTTGTCTCTCTCTCACTGGGCACAGCTTGGCTTGGCACACCATGGCATAAAAGGACAGCATGAAAAAGTCCTGGGCCTTGTGTGTGTGTGTGTGTGTGTGCGTGTGTGTGTGTGTGTGAAACTGTACAGTGCATTTTCCACATTTTAAAATGTAGGTTATTTTTTCTGCATTTCTGGCAGGTGTGTGTTGGTGGCGCTGATCATGTGACAGATATGCCCAGGTTCTCCGCGTTTCACAGGCGGTAATAAAGAGAGCCCGTTAAAAGAATGAGCCTCAACAAGCTCACTTTGTCCCATAAGTCAAGGACATTTTCAAGCTCAAGGCTTGAGTGACCGAATAGATCATACTGCCTGACATGGTGTGTCTGACACTAACTTTCCACGTTGATTTACTGATTGCCAACGCAGCAAAAAAAAGACCTGATGTTTCACAATTCCTTGAGAATATCTTACAATGAGTACAAAATAAACCTATAGTCTGAAAATATTTTAATGTTAATGTGTAACATCATTGTATGGACTGTACTGATTATACATATTGTTTCCATTATTTTAAGATGTGGGAAGAAACAGCAGCCAAATATATACGTGGTACGATACACTTTATTTAATCATAACAATTTCACCATCATAATGATTCTATTTAAAGTCTATCTTCTAAGAATGAACTGCCGAGTTGGCAGCGTCACTACCTCTCGACAGACATGATCTACTACACGACAAAAAAGAATGACAGAGGAGAGGCCTCCGCGGGCAAAAGCTGTTTCTGTCAGTTAGAAACACAAACTGTGCGCGTGTATCCAACGGAACTGCACAGTGAAAGCCTACGTTCTGACAGGGACATCTCACAAAATACGATGTGTCTTTGGGGGCGCTGGTATCTCTGTGCAGAGTTGGCAGGTCGATAGCCTAGTCGGCCGAAACGGGCGGGATGCCTTTTTTTAACAAAGAAAATGTTTGCCGGGAATGTGCTCCCGTGCATCTCAATTGGAAGTGATTTTTTTTTAGTGGGGTCTCACCTTGCGAACAGAATGAGAGCTCACGCAGGCGGTGGAAGCTGATGCGCGATCAGTCATTCACAGCAGTCGCGGATTTCGTCTTGGTTAAATGAGAAACAGCTTGTTGCTTGAGTCACCGCTTGCCGCCCCACACTGCGTTTCATCGCTCCTAATCAACCTTATATTGTCCCCGGCGTGGCGGGAGGCCGTCTGAGCCTTTGTACCCCATCTAAAGACACCTGTTACTGTCCCGGTCACTTAAAGTGAATTTCGACCTTGACAATCACGTAGAATTTTCCAGGCGGCATCCTGGAAACGGGCGTGCGCGCGCATGTATGACAGTTACCCAGAAGGCTTTACTCTTTATACGGCCAATGCTCTTCAGCCCGTTCACCTCCAATAAAACAAATGGGGACTTCAGATCAGCTCATGATTTAATTACAAGGTTATGTACAAGACACCTTCACCTGGGATTAATCTACAATGAAATAAAAGAGAAAACCACAATCTGAAGGACTTCTTTGACACAAAGTGAATGTTGGAGTAATGTATGTAGTATGTGGTATATTGTGTTCATACTTCTTAAGTCCATACATACTTTAAAAGCCCAGCTAAGAACCGAATCGCAGTCCAGACTTGTTGTGCAATGACAAACAAAAGTCTGCATTTTATTGAATAATTGTTGAATAATTTTAAAAGGGTATCTGTGTCAGAGCAAAGGTCATTTTACAGTAGATGTGAACATGACCATTGCAGCCACCTAACAATTGTGTTCTACTGTGTGAAACCAATGGCACATATTTAATTAAACATGGCAGCCATTTTCCCAGTCCATTCCAGAATAAAGATATTCTCCTGTCTCCTTCCCTCCCTCCCTCCCGCCCTCCAATTGCGTGAGTCCTCTGGTGACATTTTGTCTTGGGAGCCCTACTATCCTATAAATCCCCCTTGCCTCCAAAGGGATGATTTTTGTTGACTCAATGCGAGGAAGGATTTGCAGTGAAGTAAAACCGAAGACATAATCCGACACAAAGTTGCCACATTCTTACATCCAAGTTAAACAGGTATTCCCCTTCTGCCCCAAATCCAGGGGAAAGGAATGTGAAGAACCACACATCTACCTCGGAATGCAATGGAATCCAGATATCAGGTGCTCCCGTTCATCAAGTGCAGGCTGTCACTTTTTGAGTTGCCAGGTATGACCTAATCCCTCCTCTTTTGAATTGGGCAGGCTGACCCATTTAAGAAAAGACTGGAAGAATTCCTTTCCACCCTTTAATGTGCAATGAAAGACATGAAATGTGTAATTCAACGATATAGCCACTAGCTCCCCCTTAAAGCAAAGACTGAGTCAGGCCACAGACTGACTGATCTATTTTGATGTGCTCTGCCCAGGGTAAAGAGCCCCAGGTCTTCCAGAGGCTAATTTGGAACTCCAGTCTTCACCGGAGAACTAAGCGTGACCCGCCGTTCTCTGTCAACAGAAAGAGAATTCAACCTCTGGCTTGCAGAGGTGGACAATCTTTGGGTAGCAAATAACACACACCTCCTGTGTGCTCCTGGTACAATAGCATCAGTGACTCAAGTCAAATCTGACTGTAAAAATCTAACCAAAGCTATTTTTTTTTTTTTTTGTCGTTGCTCATGACAAGCCTTGCT
This sequence comes from Albula goreensis, assembly GCA_022829145.1. Lineage (NCBI taxonomy): Eukaryota > Metazoa > Chordata > Actinopteri > Albuliformes > Albulidae > Albula > Albula goreensis. Next base: position 44,289,800 of record CM040743.1, on the reverse strand, counting down.
GGGCTGACTGGGCTGGTTTTGTCTCTTATGTAATCTTATGTTTTCATAACACACATTCCATCAGTTACCAATATTCCACTTAAAGTACCCGCTTGACTCATCCTCATGTTTTTATTGGCTAATTGCGTCTTGTGGTTCCAAATTTGTGTTGCGCAACGATTGAAGTCCAGAACTGACGTCAGGGAAAGTGTGAGTAACTGGAATGTCAAATTAAATTTTCTGACCTTCTGATAAAATGAACTTCCACAAACGGTGACATACTTTTTTTTTTGTATAATTACAGATGTCACATAGCTATCCTGTTTGTTAAGTTACTGAGAAAATGAGGCGGCGTAAGCTTTTCAACAAACTAATGTGGCAAAGCCAAATGTGACTACGTCTTTGTGTTTTATGAGTGTGTATTTGGCTGAATTGAGAAAGTGAGTCCAGCTGGAGTGGGCTTTTAAAAAAACACAATAAGAGTCACATTGCATACACACCCCATGAATTTCCTTCCCATTCAAAATTATTAAAAAAACACAAAATGTCTGTGTATCACATCTTCACAAGTAAAATTTGTATTACATCTTAACAAGTAGAATAAGTTTTGACTGATAGCCTTGCCCGATTCACCTGTACGTTTAAGACAGCCAGCAGCTATCCGATTACTCCAGAAATTTTAAAAGGTACCGTGTGTAACACAGTTCTTAAGAACCACATTAAAAATGAAACAAACAACACCATCAGAGTCAGTCAGCCATTGTAAGCTACAGACAAAAAGGACTTATCGCCATGTTTCTGAGGAAGGCCGGGGCCCCGAGAAATAAATAATGTATGCATCTTCTGTATTACATTTCCCAGCAAGCATACGATTTTGCATTTTTTAACTTTATTACATTGTGCGGCAGGGGCCGGTTGCGTAGTAGCCAGGCATTAGAATGACTGATTTATCGCGGGCCTCCATTGGAGCGACTGTTGCAGGTGCAATTAATCCACTTTTGGGCAGGACCTCCAGAAGCCTGTCCTCTGGGAGAGAGCAGGCAGAACTGAAGTGCTGACTTTCTTTGCTTCTGTTTTTATTTTTATTCATTCATTTTTTTTAAAGGGAATTACAATAAGCCTGAAAAATACATTACTCTTTCTGCTCGCGCAAAATGAAAAGAGATCACAAAAGCAACTGGGTAAGTGCCTGGATTAAAACTAAACCACATTGTGATTTATAATTAAAAAGGAGAAATGCGACATTTTACTCTTTTTTTTTTGGTCATTACTCACCACTACAAATCTGGAAATCTCTGAAATTAGAAGAATTATTTAAAACAGCTGCTCTCTAACTTTATCATCTCAAAAAGCTCAAATTAACCATCAGGCTTCTCATATTTATAAAATGGGTACCTTTTTGCATCAGGGCAATGTAGTGGTCATATTGCAAACCTGCGAGTGACGGGCACATCATACTAGACGCATGAGAATGCATAATGATGGAGAAAGACCATTCAGCCCACCTACCCTCATCATTTACGACAATGTCAGCGTACTATGAATCAGACATGCTCCACCATGGAGTATTAACCTGGATGTGTAAACCGTCTGAGGGTTTATTGTATCTGAGAGTGTGAGGTGTGTAAGATTAGAAAAATGTAAATATGATTTTTTTTTATCTTTATCTGAACATCCACTGCATGTATACCAAGGAGGTGTTTTACGGGCAGGGTTTTGGAAATGAGACTGGTGTAGACGAATCCTGACGGCGGTGCTGTGAGCAGGCCATCGGTCTGTGCCTTTGGTACGAGGCTCTCCATGTGACGTCGCTGTAGCTTTTTCGGCTTGAGCTGGCTTTCCTGACAGAGGAAGCGCTGCAGGTTGACTTTGACAGGCCTCACTGAACGGCTACAATGTACAGAATTCTCCAGTGCCACCCACAGTGATGAGCTGAGACACCCCCCCTCCCCCACCCCCTCCCGGCCTGTCACTGCCTAACATGCCTCAGTACTGTGTAGTCATGCTTCAGTCCTGGAGGCCCAAAACCATCCACTGGTTTTTTTTTTTGCAGTGTGTTTCAGCACCTAAGAGCTTAATTTAAAGTCATGGATCGGCAAACGAGCCAATACATCCTGTTCCAGGACCTAAATTGGATGGTGATTGAAAGTAAACCACAAAAAAAAAAAAAAAAAAAAAACCTGCAGACACTGCAGAGCCCTCCAGGGTATGTGGTATGACACCTCCCCAGTCAAACATGTCTGCTGTATGTCACTATGTCACTAACGCTTCACTGCTGTTGGGGAAGTGAACAATATGGGCACTTGGGGTGGGGGCGTGGGGGCACACGATGGGAGAGCTCCTACTCTCTAGTCACATCACAAGGCAATTTTTCTTTCATATGGAAATATGACATGTACAGAAGAAAATTCAATCAAACAATAATGTTGCAGGTATCAGGAATGCCTTTGCATTTCCATGTGCACAGCGCCGTATGCAAACCGGAGAGATTTTTCTCGGCTGCCAAGGTGAAGCTTTCCTCCCTCCCTGTCTGACTACGCTTGAGTGGGCTGTTCTCATACAGTAACTTGAGTTAATTAACTAATGAATGGACACACTGGAGCCCGCAGCTGTTTTCCAGGACCATATGCTACTGACAATGCTGGTCGGACTTACAAATCAGCGGGATAAAGAAATTGTAAAAATGCCTGAATGTAATATTTTTATTGTTGCCATCTAACCTGAATATGTATGTTTCTGACTGTTAGTCTTGGTAGCAAGGTGGCTTTGATTTATGGACCTTATAACTATGAGCATGACAATCTACCGGTCTCTGCTGTGGCCTAACATTGCCCAACATCTCAGATGTTCTTTGTTGGCTAATCAGGGTAATAAACCTCTCCAATCAATCAAATTCACCCTCAGAAATGTGAGGGCCAATCAGATGGCCTATGCCGAAAAATCAATACATGTTTTTCCAGATGCTGTATCATAGATTGAGCATCTAGATTTGAGAATACCAGACCACAGAACACATCTGTGTGGAAGCAGCATGGCCTTCGTTTATTAATTGCAACCCTTTACCGTGGTAAATCACATGCTCCATTTCATGTTACAAACATTTTTCCCTACAGCTACTGACCAGACCTTGACAGGAAGAGCGCCCGTAATGAGTATGTGTAACCTCTCCCAATGGACAGAGTTAAGGTCTTTGGGCACAGCGGTCTCATCTCTCATTCAGTAAAGTCTCCATGTCAAATGGTATCCCATTAATTAGGTTTGGTGGTCAACCACCATGATCTGCTTCTCAACCCCATTCCCAGGGTACGAGAAACTGTATCTATGCTGTTCTTTTGCTCAGACAACCAAGAAATAATGAGGTTTGATTGATCATAATAATGAACATCAGCTTTTTTTGAGAGCCTTTTTATTCTTCCGTCTTTTTTATTGATCATAAAAATAAAAGATATGAAATCGATGTTGAAGGGCTGTGTCCTCAGAATACTTCTGAGAGGGTTTTGTAGCAGAAAGGTCTTTTTCACCTGCAGAAAGTAAAATCGTTATTTCCTTCATTTTAAAACACCTTTGTGTATACGATTCCTTTCTTCTTCCTGAAAAATCCCCTCCTACTCTGCAGTTATCTGAAAGAGTGATTTATCCAGAAATATCATTTTTTTTTTTTTGGTCAATGCACAATTTACATGTGAAAAGGATTAGATATATCTTTTCTATGTATTACATAATCAAATTCCTTCTTTACAAAACTGCATTCCCTTGCTTGATGCCAGCAAAGATGCGCAAATATAGGTGTTACACCATCGCCTTCTCAACAGAAAATTTAGTATGCAGACAGCACACAATCTGTGTGCATTCTGTTAGCATCCATGTGATTATACAGAGATTTTTAAAAACATCCCATTTTTAGCTCAATTTCATTTCTATTTTTAGCTCTCTGATTTCAACCACTACAATCACTCATTACCACAGAGTGCTTGTCACCCAAGGACTCTGGAGGAAGAAATCATACACATGTGACTCCTTCAATTCACGTGACGACCAACATTCCCTTTTCCCCCTCCACTGCAGATGCAACTTCAGTATCTGCAGCCAGAGGATCACAAAGTCAACATGTGATCATGTCACAAATCGTGTGGGCATCCAGCTGACAAGGGAAGGCAGCCAATCATTGGCCAGGGATTTTAACCAGCTAGACCTCCTCTTCCTCGGCGGGGCTGAGATAATCATTGCGTTGCGTCAGTGATTCGGGCCTCAGGTCGTGACTAGTAGTGATGTGGCTGGAACCCGAACACCAAGCTGCGCCGCGCACAGGCACCTTTACTCACCTGAAGTCACCTAAAGGCCCAGATATAAAACCATTTATACCACAATGATGAAATCAATATTTTGATCGATATTGTAGAGATGAACCGTGGAGATTCATTGTTTGAGCTTCCCTTCTGCCCCACTGCAATGTATGGTCTTCTTTGCTTATTTGAGGTCACAAGAGAAATACAAGCATTGTGGGCAGAGGAAAACAATTTAATTTAATTTTTTATAGCTTGAATATTTCTGCAGAAAAAAGTTTAGCATTTGTTGTATAATAAGAACAAAGGACAACGCATTTTGATATTTAATATGAATAAAATTCTCTTTGAACATTATTGGAAACTTCAAAAGACATAATTTGCCTTTCGCCTGTATCAAATGTCAAAGGTGCCATTTCCAGTCACTGAAGTACCCCAGAGAACAGTTTTAACAGACTTCTGCCTGTGGCTCTTTACGATATGCGAGACTGTATGCATTTAAAAAGGAAACAGATTGCTTTGTCTCGGCTGCTGCCGCAGACACATTCAGCGTTGAACCATTACTTTTTAATTTAGGCTTTTACAGTTTCCCCCTTTTGATACACCAGTCGAAACAGTTTGTTACAAAAAGCCACTTGTTTTCTTTTCTTATGGATGAATTCTTATGGTTGCTTTGACTCTTTTATGTTCATTCTCTCCACCACTTTGGGTAAAAGGCTCTACGCTCAGATCATCAGAGATAAATCATTTAGACGATGAACACTTTTTAGAGTCAAAGTCTGTCAAATCATGAAAAGAATGGCTTCGGATTAAACTCTTCTCACACTCGATGGATGCGTAAAAACGATGAGAGTTGTAAACGGAGTCTGTTTCGACTCAATCTTGTTTACCGAGGCACGGATCAATGCCCCTTAATGTTTATGGTTTTGTTTGTGCTTGGGATTTATGGGAAATCGAAACAAATGTTTAATTAGAGTAATGTGGTCGTGGTGCACGTCAGGAAATGGTTATATAACTAATTACCTCCAATTTATTTGCAGTTGAATTTAAATGAAAACATTGACCAGCTCATTAGGTATAAAGTACAAATCTGTTAGCAATGGTGTTTGTTTCAGCTCCTGTAGAGTTGCTGGCTGTAACAGGAATTTCGGGGATGTAATTTTTCAAACATTTTGTTCAAAACCTTGCTTTTTTACTTTTACTTAACATTTGGACACGAGACTGATCAGTTCAAAGCAGTTAAGCTGGATGTGAGGAAACCAGCTTCAGGGGTGTTCTTGGCTAACATACCCATGGTGGAATCATGATCCTTTGTAGGCGGATGTCTCCAGATGGGGACAGCTATGTAGAGTAGAAATCACCCCAGACAAGCAGATCCACACTCAGAAACCTGAGGACAACTCAGGTCACCTATGCCAAGAAATCAATACATGCTTTCCAGGCATTCTATCTGAATGTCTGGAGTCAGGAGCAATGGATGAGTATCAATCAATACACAACGCACCAATGTTAGCTCTGTAATTTCACTTAACCTGGGCTAGGTATGGTGCATTTTTAAATAAATAAGAAAAAAATATAGTTGTGTAAATGTAAAGAAAATGGTAAGCTAGTTGCAACGTAGCTAGCCTGTTACCCGAGCCTGCAGCTTAGCTAGTTGCAGTTTATTGCTTGGGCTGTTAGGTGTCTCTCCCTTTTTGTTTTTTTTTTTTTTTTTTTTTTTCTTCTATAAAGAGCACTGCTGCGTTTTGACAGAGAGAGACAGAGAGAATTTTTTTTTTTTGCAGTAGCTTGGGTGCTCTGAGTTCCTTGGCTCCCAGCCAAAATAATAAAAAGAGAGATGGAATATAAGTATACTCCATGGCATTTTATATTATTTTCATATATTTAACCAAACATTATTTTGTTTCAATACATAATTTACAAACTATGGGAGAAGTATGCATTTAGAACCCACAAACAGGCAGAACTAATGTTCTGATTGGTTTAAATAAACTGGTGATTGACAGCTTACCTCAATTCCACCTATAATCAGCTTGATGAAATATTTGTCTTGCTGTTACTAATTTAAAAGTACCCTCTGCTTGGTTTCAGTGTTGATGCTAGCATCGTTTTTTTTTTTTTTTTTACCAATACTGATTCAAAATAGGATAGGCGTGACTTTGGCTTGCTTCCTGAATAAATTGCTGCGAGCAAATGTCACAAACACAAACTTAACAAAAGCCCATTTGGCCTTCCATCTCTCCCTCCCTTCCTTGCTTCTCTCTCCCACTCTCTTGCACTCCCTTTAGATCTCTCTCACGCTCTCTCCCCCTCTCTCTCTCTCTCTCTCTCTCTCTCTCGCTTCAGAGATGGTATGAAGACAGCTTGTTCGGCCCTAATAGGAAAGGATAATTAACACCTCTTCACTGAAACTGCTGTCCCCAATGAGCCAGCCTCGAGCAGGTTCGGTTTGCCTCAGCGTGTTACAAGCTCGTCAGTTTAACAGCGCGGAAAAAAAACCAAACAAAACAATAACTCATAGCGTATGGCCCAAATTAGCCTGGCAGCACAAAAAACACAATTGCCCACTTTAAAATAATACTGACAGTAATTAGGCTGCCAACGAATCATCGCAAAGTCAAAGTTTAGACTTCCTTTTAAAGTGCAAAGAGCGGTAATTTGCAAACATACTTTTAGTAAATTAGGGAGCTCAAGGACAGTATGCTTTGGAAATGGGACTTACGTATTTTTTGTAGGAATTGCGAAGAGATATCACACTCATGGAAAAGCTATCTTGAAACTCACCAAAGAGCATTTGAGGTTAATAAACAGGACAAATTCTGCCATTTTATATCTACTCCAGATGTTAAATTGGGTACGCTAGAATTGTTGTAACCTGTATTCTGCAGGTAAATAACCTGTTTCTCTTTTAGACCTCTATTGCTTCCAATTACTAGTAACAGTTGTTACATCATTAGAATATATATGTATCAAAATTCCAATCACACCAGTGACTTGAACCCCTAAAATGCTATAAGAACATTTAAACTATTTCTTCTAGTTCTAGTTTGTTGTATTAGAGCAATGGGTGACATAATTTTGACTTTAGGATATAAAAACTGAAGGCATGTAGTTAATTCACCACCCAGTGTTCTTTTGACAAAAATACATTTAATTAGGGTTAACAAAGACAAAGCAGAAAAATGACAATGGTTCTTCATGTCCATGTTCACATGTTCTCTTTAGGATGAGGTTTTATAGTTTTTCAGAAAAGTTACCTTTCTGAAATATTTGTAAATCTGTGTTTCACAGATGGGAAACAAATGAATCTGGTGCATGAATTATATTAAGTGGATATTTTGGCAAGCTCTATCTACATCTTATATTTTAGGTGAATAAATAGTTTCATCATGCTGCATTCGAATGGTTTTATTGATTTGGTTTCCTGCATTGCATGCTCTTTGGTCAGTTTCAAGTTCTGAAATTTCATCCGGAGTTAGGCAAGAAAGGGTTCTGAGGAGAAAGTATATTTGATGTTCATCTGCAAGGCGCTTCAGTTTTTCAAACGGCAGCGGCGAATCTCTGCTAACTGTTTGCAGCCTCTCGCGGCTGGTCCTGCCAGCGAGACCATCGAGCAAGGGACAAACACAGGCCTCCAATGAGACGGTTAACGCTGCGGCTGTAGGTTTTTTCTGAGGACATAAAACGCGATTTCGCTCAGCGTCTGACAAAGCTGGGCCGCGAGCACTCTCCCCCCCTCTGTGGACTGCGCTCATTTTGTTTGGGGATTTTATGGCAGACGCTGTGCGAATGCAACCACTGTTCCACTGTCTTCTCTTTCATTCCTTCTTTTTTTGCACTGTCCATGAAATACAAACAAAACAAGAAAGCGTTTCTCCCCAATCCTCATTCCTCACAGTGTTAATAGTTCATCTGTTTTGGTTTCCTCTCCAAACCCTCAGCCGATGGAAGATCAAGCAAGTCATTCATTAACAAGCCAAAATGATTGGACCGTGGGTCATAGTTGTGAGATAGATAAGATAAAACAAATTCAGTGTATGCAGATCTATATGTTGTTATAAAGTAATTATAATTACGTGTGCCATATAATGGCATCATATACATTAAAAAGCAATTGCTCTTTTTAGTATTTTGATTGTGATTTCACTGCCAAAGTTTCTGAGTTTTCTGTTTTTTTGTACCTTTTTCATCTTATTTGAGTTAGCAAATATTGTTCATTTACAGGTACCTTTCCACGATTCCACACTGAGTCATACTGGTTAAAACACCCTGCCAAGTATATGAATCATACTTTTAACAAACTGTATGTATTTATAGTGGTTATGAATAATAACACTTCATAAGGGATTATATATATATGTATGAATCTATTGATATATCTATAAATGCTATCTGCATTTTACTAAAAAGATCAACTTGAAAGTTGAAAGTATTGAAGTTTTTCAGCATCCTGAACAACTGATAAAAGTCCAAATACTGGAAGAGTACACATACTCACTGGCATTCTGAATTTCAACCACAAATGTGACTTTGCTTTATTATCCTTCCTGAACCCAGCATGTCTGGTACAGTCTCCTGTAAATGACTGTATCCATGGATACTGTATCCATGCTACAGTAGCCTACATAGATTTAGCATCAAATACCACATGAAAGCTAATGCTAATCTGAGAGGAGTATTTCTCAATTGTGACACCTGGAAACTTTCAGAAACTTTGTCTGGGGCAAGCGGAAATTATAGGAAATCAGTGATCTCCTCTGGTTGTAAAGAAACTTTTATTCAGGTGAGATAAAACCAGATGTGTCCCACTAGAGTCTGTAGCGAGTGCATATTTGTGTGATATCGGTGCCAGGCCAGCAGTTTGGCATTGAAGTTTTTGATGTAGTCTACTTGTGTTACATTGTCACCACAAAGTTTTGAAATAAACACAGAAACAATTACTCAAGGAAATACAGTCTGTTTTGACTGTTGCATCATTAGTTCAAACCTTCAAAACTAACCCCAAAAAAACATTTTTTTAAAACTGTGATTGTTTTTTATACAGTTAGCTATCTAATTAGTTTTCCCACATAACTAAGCACACCATGGTAAAGATGATCTTAACAGGCACTCTAAGAAGGCCTTTTATCTGTGTGAGAATTGTGCATATTTAATTTGTTTTTGTGTTTAATTCCTGCATAGTCGCAGTCAAAGCCATGCTGAACCAAATAACCAAGCAGAACTTCAGGGAAAATGAAAGCTTTTCTGACTTAAATAACAAATTAAATTTTAATTTTAGTCAGAACAATTTCTCATTGCGTTTTGATCTTCCTTCAAATGAAAACCATGACAGATTATTTTAACCTCAGTTTTGAACATTGTGAATGATACAATTAGATACTTCTCTATAATAATAATAATAATAATAATTTGGCTAGTTAGCCTCTTTTTACTGTGCCAGCACTTGGAATAAACAATTGTTCCACCCTTCGATCTTCCTCTCCCATAATGCAACAGGCAACAAAGGGGAGAGGAAGAGAGCGACCGAAAAGGGGCAAAAAGTTTTGAGATGCGATAGCAAAACAAATCTAGACCTCAAAGAGATCAGAAGGGACTTAATTTGCAGCAAAGCTGCTGTAACGCTTTAGATGTCACTGTCCGTTCGTGCCTAAAATTCACACAACGTGGGTTGTTTATTTAGCTAGGTAGCTAGCCAGCCAGCTTACTTGATAGCAAGCTAGCTTGACGAGTCAGACCTTAGTCAAAGGTGAAGAGATATGAAGAGTAGCTAGCGTGCTAACGTAACTTTAATCTGATATCTGTTAGAATTTTTGGAAAACACATATCCACATACCGCTTGGAAATAATATCCTGGAAATTGGAAGAAAACACCGGTAAGTGTCAAAAAGAACAAAGGAAAGGGGCATGAAAGCCTGCTTTTTTGCTGCTAGCTAGCAGTAGTTAGCCACAAAGAATGTGGCCATGACAGTCACCTGGCTAACTCGCTAACATTAGCCAGCTTTTTCAGCTGCAAGTTTTAGACATAATAAATATACTTTTATAATGAAATGGAACAGCGTTCCGATTTATTGTTAATGCGTAACGTTACTGATTTTTATAGCCGGAGTCCTATTACGCCTGCTTGTTGTTAAAGCTAATTAGTCAAAGAACAAGACAGCCAGCTAGTATAAAGAATAGAGGGAAGGGTTTCTTCAGCTAGCTAGGCCTTTGCTAGCAGTAGATCTTGCTAACTTGAATTTACTGCCAGCTTTCACTAATTTAGTTGAGTTGGTGCGCAGCAGTAGTAGATAACGATTGATTGGTAACAAAGATCACAAGTTTACTTCTCAAGTGGTGTCTAGCTAGCCTTCATGTCCAGGCAAAGACGGCAGTTGAATGAGAGATTTGATTAACAAATTCCTTTGTCAGTCCTTTGTGTCTAGCTAGCAGTTGGCTAACTAGCTGGGTCTAAAGATCTGAAGAATAGGCTTCACAGCAAATGATAGGCCCAAGCTAGCAAACATGTAGGTAACTAATTGTTAGCCGGTAGTGTAACCAAAAAGAAACATCTTTACAGTGGAAAAGGTTGACAGACATTTTTCCGGTAACTGTACTTAAATTTCATCGCTAGTATAACTATCAGGTTCTTAATTGCAGTAGGAAAACTATATAGTTAGCTACCCTTCCCGTCTTTGACTATTATGCCATCTTGGCTAATTCACCTCTGTATGTGTAGCTCGGCTAGAGTTCAAGACAAAGCCTACTTTACTTAATGGAAGAGAGCTTGCTAAATGTTTATCAACTTATTGTTGCATCATGTTTCCAAGCTGATGTTAGCTACCATGTTCCAGTTTGCTTATTATGTTTATTTTTTTGAGAATGCTTTTGAAACTTTAGATCTAAATAGCTATCTTACCAAACACTGTGTAATTACGGTATCGTGTGTGCATTTTAACTTAAGCTACATGAAAATGTATAGGTTACATCCATTCTCTTAACTCTGTGGTTTAGATGGAGAAACAAAACCCTGAACATGAAGCCAAGGATTTAATTACTGCAGTATATAAATCTGATTGGCGTGGGCTGCAGGCTGGCTGTTTACCGGCTTAAATGGACTATAACCTGTATTGAAAGAGTGTTTAAAAAGGTTTAAGGAAATGAACGTTGCTAAATTCACTGTGGTGGAAATGTTTTAAAACAGGGCACCTAAAGAGTATAATGTTCGCATATTAATTATTACCATGAAGGAATTTCAAAGTAGTTCATTTAAAGTAACTTGGAAGCATATGGTAATCTCACTCATTTTTTTTATCAGCAGTTCGGGAGCCTGCAGGCTGAATGGACAAACAGAACAACAAAGAGTCGAACTCTGGTAAGCTGAGTAAAAGGCTGTCAAAGCCGACTTGCCAGTTCACTTTGATTACAAACCAAATGCTTTGAATGGGAGACTGGTGCTATGTTTGCTCTGCTTCAGCCACATTACCCATAGGCCCATCTGACTCACGGTTACATGTATTTTTTATTTTTTTTTGATCAGTGTGTTACATTGTGTAGTTTCTAAACGGCGGTACACAATCACTCAAGTCTGAAAATTGACATGTCATTTAAATTATTAGTGACTGGACTGTTGTCTTCTGACGTTACCCTAAAACGATTTCCATGATGTGTGTTTTCTGAGATGTATGTACAGATGTGACAGTGGTTATCCTGTTTGTTAAATTGTTTACCAGATAAAGAGGTATTCATTTTTTTGGGGTAGTTAAGCAGAGGCCTGCGTCATCTTCCTGAAGTTCCGCCTTATGTGGATTTATATGGATGAAATCAGGAAATAAATTTGGCAGGAGTGGGCCTGTAAAAGGTGACTGAGTTGGCAGACTCCACCACTCTCGGCACACCACAGTATCTACCGAGTTTGGTGAGTTTCAGCACTTCAGTGGTTTACTCAAATTACTGATTAGCTACAGTTCATACAGTTTGATTTCAAGGCTAGACTTGTCAGGTGATTAAAAGGCCCTCTCCAGCCAAAACTCACTCCTTTATTTTACTCAAAGAAGTCCCTTATCACATTTAACAGAATGGAGACAGAGGAGTGTATGGAACTTGGGAAAGTAACACCCTTTCATTTGACCATCAACTTCAGTAACAAGATAACTGTCACATCTGTGCTATATACATGAGCATTTGTTACTGCACATGGGCAATCGTTTTAGCAGGAAGTCAGGAAGTAGTCTTCAATGGCAATGACACCCATGACGCCAACTGAGATGTCAGTTTTTTGGCCTGTATTCTTATGCAAGACCATATTCAATTAGCAGTATGTAATAAATGGCTAGAAATACACCAGGTTTAGTGAAGTGGGCCTTCAAAATCTTTGTGATTGATGAAGGAGCACAGTGTAGGTTAAATGGACAGACTAAGCTTTATCATCAAAGAGGCGTACTGGTATAAATAAAGCCCGATGTGCTTTGTAATTAAACTAAATTATTTTTTAAAACACCAGACTTATTATGTAGGCTACATACTCGTCTCTTTTGAGACATTTCAGGTCATTAGCACCCTGAGCGTCAAGTGCTCGTTAAAACTGAACTTAGTTCAAGGATTGCTAACACGTACCATTCTGCAGGTAGCCATATCAATCTTTAATATTTCCACGTGTACATGATTAATCATTAAATACACTGTTGTTACTGTGCTTCGCTCATTTGGCGGACACACAGAGCAAATTGTAATACGGTCAAGGCAGTTTAAGGCGATCATAAGGCTTGCAGTGCTAAGAACCCTGGACCTGAGTACTGAATAGCACAGCAGTGTACAAATTTATTTCAGAGAGCAGTCAGTGATTATACATGCTCTCAGTTATTCCGTCAGCAGAGTTTGGGTCAGGGAAGCAGGTAGGAGGGTCAGAAATTAATGTTAAATGATTTATGCCAAACGCTGCTGCTCTTATGTCTTTTTACATTTTCTTCCCAGGAGATGAATAGGGATTTAGAGAAAAGAATTACCTTATCTGTGAAAATATGAGCAATGGTACACAGTGTAATGGAATGGGGGCAGCTAGTGTACAGTATCACAATGCTACCCTGACAGGACATAAAGATGTAGTGAAGTTGAAGTGTTGTCAGCTGCCTTCCCCCTTGTTTCGTTTATTTATGTATTATTTACAGTTTTGCCCGGAGTGTTAAGAGCTGGTCTTTTTGAAGTTTTTTCCCCCTGTTCAGGTACCTTTTTTTTTCAGTCTACTACATCAGAGAGCACCTGTCCTGTCACTGTTCCGTCTGCCGGCTGAGGTGTGGCAGTGCGTGGAGGTGTTTGCTGGATAATGCTAGTAATTGAAGTTAGCCCGCTACTTAGTAAACATTATTAACTCATCGTTGCTTCATATTCCAGTGGCTGTTTACATACACATTCAGTTACCCCATTGGCTGAGCCTCGGGAGGAACCAGGTAGAAAGGTCAGACAGGATTGTTGAATGATTCACGACAAGCGTTACAGCTCATTCTGAGAAACTGCATCTTACGTGATGGACCATGTGGTTTGGCTGGGTGATACAACAAACTTGAATCACAATTATCGTTAAGCCCATGTCCTGTTAAATGTCACAGTGTGTTTTCTGTGCATACATTCTTTTTCCATCTGATCTGAATGGTTATTACAAAGTATTGTTATACCACATAATGATGACAAGTCCAGTGAACCTGAATTTCAGTCACTTTCAATTGTTAAGCTTTCAGGAAAGTTTCCAGAATTAAGATCACTCATGTTGACCTGACAAAATGAATGTATAAATATATCATGAGGATGTGATCAGAAGGACATTGTATGGCTGATGGTATTGCTGTATCGCCCAGCTGTACTGCTTGTTTGATGAGTAACGCCTCGTAAAATGTCTCGTAGGAGCAGCGGACCTGGGATGCGCATGAGAACGCTGTGGGGAAACTCATGAAAGGACGGTTCAGATAAGGCGCATCTGAAAGTCGCAGGTGAGGCCACACCCCCCCGTTCCCTCACCAGGGGGGGAGGGGGGCGGGACTTCCAGGATGAAGAAGATCAGCCTTAAGACGATACGAAAGTCGTTCAACCTGAAGGGCAAGGAGGAGGTGGGCGATTTCGTGGTCCAGCAGCCCTCCCTGGGGGGGGCCGACTTCGTCAGAGACGACTCCCTCTTTGGGGGCTGCTACAGCAGGGATCTGGCGGGGTGCGATCTGGTGGAGGAGGAGGTGGTGGGGCCCAAGGGTCGCTCCAAAAGCGAGAGCCTGATGGGCTCGCTTAAGAGGCGGCTGTCGGCAAAGCAGAAGCCGAAGGCCAAGGGCGGCTCCCCATCAGCTGGGCGGGCGGACGACGACACCACCTCGTCGTCATCGGCGCCCGTCAGCTTCAACGATGTCAAGGCCCAGCGGCCCCTTAGGTCCACCTCGCTCCGGAGCCACCATTACAGCCCCACCCCTTGGCCCCTCCGGCCCGCCAACTCCGAGGAGACGTGCATGAAGGTGGAGGCCAAGGTCAAAGCCCTGGTGCGGTCGTCGGGGCCCAGCCCAGCCCTCAACGGCGTCCGGAAGGAGTACCGCGACTTGCAGGTGGAGGGGCTCTTCCAAGACCCCGGCGATCCCCCACTGAGGAAGAGCGCAGAGCCTCCCAATGGAGACCTCCTGCACCTGGACATCGACGATGAAAATGTGCCTGTAGTCTTAGGACTCACGCCTCAGGACTATATCAGTACACGATGCCTTTAGAGGAGGGGCTGTATCCGGCCGATGGCTCCTCCCCAATGGAGGTGGCGCCCCCTGTGGACACGGAGGGCGAAGGGCCGGTGACGGACCACCAGGACTTGGTCACGCCCCCGGATATCTTCATGGAGCCGACGGTCAACGGTCTTCTGATTGGCTCAGCCGGACTTCTCCTCCAGGGCTCCCCCAGGACGGATGCCCCTCCCCCACCCCCTCTCTCACCCCTCCTCCCGCCGCACCCTGCCGCCCAGGCCCAGCGGGTCAGCTTCCCTGGGTTCGGGGGCGGAGCCTCGGACGCCCACGTGGCCGAGAGGGTCCGGCACCACCTGAACTTTGACCCCAACTCGGCACCGGGCGTGTGCCGGGTCTACGACGCGGTCCAGAGCAGCGGTCCCATGGTGGTGACCAGCCTGACGGCGGAGCTGAAGAAGCTGGCCCGCCAGGGCTGGTACTGGGGGCCCATCACAAGGTGGGAGGCCGAGGAGAAGCTCGCCAACCTCCCCGACGGCTCCTTCCTCGTCCGCGACAGCTCCGACGACCGCTATCTCCTTAGCCTCAGCTTCCGCTCGCAGGGCAAAACGCTCCACACCCGAATCGAGCACTCCAACGGCCGCTTCAGCTTCTATGAGCAGCCCGACGTGGAGGGCCACACCTCCATCGTGGACCTCATCGAGCACTCCATAAAGGACTCGGAGAACGGAGCCTTCTGCTACTCCCGCTCCCGCCTGCCAGGGTCAGCCACCTACCCCGTCAGGCTGACCAATCCCGTCTCGCGGTTTATGCAAGTGCGCTCCCTGCAGTACCTGTGCCGCTTTGTGATTCGCCAGTACACGCGGATCGACCTGATCCAGAAACTGCCTTTACCAAACAAAATGAAAGATTATTTGCAGGAAAAGCACTACTGAAAAAAAAAAAAAAAAAAACTGATTAAGAACAGTGACTTAAATGGGACTTGCATTGCAACTTGCACTTTTTTGGTATCAGTAATATGGTGGAATATGTTTTACAAGCATTCATGGATACAATGTTTGGTGCCATTATTATTAATTTTTTTTTTTATTTTATCTCTGCATCAAGAAAAAGTGAAATTGTGTATTAGTAGTGTCTGGCTCACCCTTTAGCTAGAACCTTTAAAAAAAATAGTTGTTTCTCGGGCCCAGTCTTGGCAAGTAGGAAAGGAGTAGAAGGTCACAATGTTAATATTGGGATATTTATGCTCATATGTAGACAGATGCTCTGAGCGTTTAAAATTTGGTTATGAGGAACATGATTAATTGAACCTATAAGCCATAAAAAGTGATGCTATACCGTTTTTTTTTTCCTTTTTTCTTTCTCCAAATAACCAAAGCACATAGGAATCCATGTTAAGCTTGAAGGGCATTTAAAATTGCACAGCCCGGCACATTTGATGCCAGACTTTTTCTAAGTTGTCATCGTTACGCTGAGGCTGGGTATTCCATTCTTTGACCAAGATGGCGTCTTTCAAAGTCATACAATTACAAAAAAAAAAAAAAAAACTAATTTCTTACGACGTTACGACCTAAAGCCGTTTTCACAAAAATATCAGAGTGTTAAGAATAGCTTCTTGAATATTTTTCCCCATTAAATATATTTTTGAAATGCTACAGTTGCTTCATATACCAGAAGAGGAGTGCTTTCCATATTTTGTAAAGGTAAAATCAACACCATGCTGTTTAAATTCTATCCAGTGCTAATGGTGCGCTTACAGATGGTTTTTTTGTACGTTTAAAGATGACACAAGGCACAATTGTGTGATTTTGAATGCAGAACACACATTTTTTTTTGTACTGCATAAATCACTTAGCCTTAATGCTTAAAGCTCAATGTCCAATCAGTCCTACGCACTATAAAATGGTTTACTTAATGGTGTTACAGTTAAAAGTAGTCATTACAGAGTAAATGATTCCACCCCTTTCAATTTGGATAGAAACTTTCATTTAAATTTGAAATGTGGGTTTTTTTGTGTCATAATTTAGTTACTTAAAATTTGTTCCCCTTAAGATCACATCACTAAGGCTGTTTTCCTGCAAGATTTAAAAAAAAAAAGGAGGTTTTATTGAATATGCACTATAGCTAGTTTTTTTAAACTTCATAAAGTTATTTGAATTTAATTTCTTTTTAAATATTAATAGTGGAATTGTTAAGCATTTTCATGTTTGTATGGGTTACAATAGTATTAGATGTATTGCTTAAAATATTACACAAATTCCCCAGAAGCAGCACTTTTTTGCTGATTGTCTGCAAGGACCCTCTTCCTCCCGTGCAAACTAGCACGATATTAAGTTTTAATTACTAAATTAAATCTGCTTTAGCGTTGCTGCAATATAGCTCATACAGGATAAATTGCTGAGTGGATATTTGTGTGTACTCCCACTCAGAGTTAAGAAAGGGAATTTAAGTTGAAGCAGCTTTGAATTTGTTGCTGTTCAGTGAAACCAGTATCTCCTGAAGTGGGAAAAAAAGGTCAGGTCTGCAACAATAATTTAAAGAGATTTGAAAATCTACATTTCTAAAAGCTGCATGAGTGGGAAGGGAACAGTTCATGAAAGTGTGTGTGTGTGTATGTACAACAGAATGGCAAACGGTTAAAATAAGGGTTATATTTTTTATATGTTGTGTTCAGGTACTTGGTTTGGGAGACCCCAAACTTGCTTCTCTCCACCCCTCTCTTTGTATCCTCTGCCGGGCAGTTGGTCTCGAAAATGCGTGCTTGTTAACATTGACGCCGGTGGAAATCGGTCTCTCCATTCAACTTTATGTCCATAAAGTGTTGTGAACATGTTGTGATTTCAACCATTCTCCCCCCCTTCCCCTTTATTTACTGAATAGCATCTTACGCATTAGACCAAGCTTGTATTCGAGATCTCCTCTTGAAAGACATGGCGTTCTATGACTATAAAGGGTATGCTATGGTCTCCCAATATACCACTTCTGTTAGTGGAAGGGGCTTTTTTTGTTTTCCTTTCTGTCACTGAATCACAAAATTAAGGGAGTTTTCGTCTGCTTCTCCTACTGTAATCTTTATAGACGGTAGAGTCTCAGGCCGGGACAATGGGCTATGTACCTTCTTCATATCGGTTCCTTCTTGAACCTTTTAACCTCTGGGTAAAGGGAAAAAGCAGACAGGCACATGGTGTTTTAACAAGGGATTTTTTTCACTCAATCTTATGTTTAGTATTATACGTTTAAGCTGATGCTACATACGGGGATGTTATGCCTTTAAGATTCAGTTTGCTTTAGTTCCACGATGTGTAATTTTTAGTTACACGATGTGTATTTTCATGGAGGCCATGGTGGCACTTGTGAAGTAGGCCTGTCACCCATCACGGTTTGATTCCCATCCCTGAACCGAGCCCTACAGCACTATGTGTTTTTGTTTTCCTGAACTCCTGAGCATGCTAGAGGCCCAACCACTCATGTTAGGCTACTAATTGTCTATACTTTTCAGTTGGCTGAGGGAGCTTCTGTTTGCTAATGCCTGCTAGCGTTATGGCTAAAGTTCAGGACAAACCACATGGCGGGGCGGTGGGTTCTGGGAAATTATTCACCTTTCTTGATGGACTTCAACAATGGACCTCCTCGTCTTGCTCACAAAACGGTTTGATCACTATCTTACTATCCTGTAACATCGAAGTATGGGAACATTTGAATTTATATAACCGAAAGTACGGAGGAGCAGATAACTGTATAAGGGAACTTTTAATGGACATTTTTTAAACCACAGTTATAATTTATATTATTTTCCTCCATTGTCAGATTCAGCTATTTGAAAGTGTTTGGGAAATTATTTCAGAATCTTGTAAAGTAGTTAAAAGGAGGAAGGATGTGGAAAGCAGTTTTGGAATATTTGTTTGATGACAAAGTGGCTTTAATGCTCAGGACAGGGAGCTGAAAGATGTTCTGAGGATTTTTTATGTTTTTTTTTTGCATGTAATTTTTTTGTTTCATCCTACTTTTGTTCTGTCTTTGGGGTGTAGAGTTGAGTCATTTCTTTGGGAAGGAATGAGTGAATCCCAGATGTCAACAAGTCAGAATTGTGGTGTTCGCTGGTAAAGACAGATTTGCATCTCATTTGCATAACTGTAGGACATGGATACGTCTCTCCGCTGTGATGCATTATGGGTAACCCATGTGTTAGCCCTCTGAAATGTAATTTTGAGGTCATCCATTTGACCCTCAAACCTCTGAAGTGGAATAATGTAGTGGTGACCTTTTGCTTTGAGAATGTGGCTCACTGAATGTGTGATACTGAAAGTTAACTAAATGCTAGGTGTGTTACCACAGAATACAAATGGAACAAATGTACAGAAAGGCAGTGCTGAAAGAAAGCAAAAACAAATGTGAAGTTCATTTAAAAAAAAAAAAAAACATTTTAGTACCATGGTCTGGTTGTTTCTTTAATCAAATAGTAGCTACAATATTAGATACACATGATACTGAATTGGATGAACACTGAAATGAAATGCATTTTTTTTTTTCTGCTGTGATCTTCCAAATACATCGATAGCCAGGGATTCCAGTGCATTTTGTTTGTTTCAGTGCTGTCGCCTTTTACATGTCTAATTTCACAGACTGTGGCTTGTTTGAATTGCTGAAACAATATCTTTTTACTGTTGAGCACCGGACAAGCTTCACCTGTTCTTTTTTTTTTTTGTATTTTTTTTCTTTTTTTTGATTCATGCTGTGAGTGAAAGTGAAAGTTTACATTTTATTCAGTGAACGGTCTCCCTCGTTTCTGAATTCTTTCATGAACAATTTGGTACAATTTTAATTTTTTTTTTTTTTGTTCTCACATTAGTGCTGCTCTGTTATTTGATTATGATGGCCTTTTTGTTACTAAAATGAGAAAATGGAATGTCGATTTTTAATGTACATAAAAATACCTTTGGCTGTAGTCTTGGGAGAATCCAATAGCTGTACGTCATTTTGTAGAACAGTTCAGTCAATACAATGGTTACCATGCCATTAAGTAAATCCTAGATAGAAAGGCAGGTTGTTCCAGTTTACATTTCAGCCAATTTAAAAGTGTGGGGAATACAAATGTCAATTTTCCAATGTCCCGTTTTTTTTTTGTTTTTTTTTTTTTTTTCTCTGGAAAGAATCTTTACTGAATTTTTTTTTTTTTGCACATTTTTGAATACAGTTTTAAAAAAAGTTGTATCTGCTGATACAGATTGTAAATAAAAGACTTATTCACAAATCCTTAATAGTAATTTTTCAGTTCATTTGGACATCTGTGCATCTTGACATTTTCAGCTAATCATCTACTGCAATGCAGTTCGGTTTAGCAAAATCAGCTTGCATGAATTAGCAGCTGAAGTGGAACTTGAGGGATGAAAGATTCAACTGCGATGGCATATTCTGTGCCGACCAAATATTTGTTAGACACCTTTCCCGCTGCAGTGTGTCTGGTAGCTCTGCCATCTTTAAATGTCCGCATTAAATGAGCATAATAGTGATGGTTGAAATGGTATTTCATGGAGCTCATTTGGGTAGAGCTACGCTCGGCTGACAATCGTTGACTCTTGAGCCCGTCGAAAATGTTTTTCCCTCCACAGCCAGTGCAGTCATTCATCCAAATCGTTGAGTCACTGATGATGGCGGCTCCTCCCATTTTTGGCTTGGTGAAACCACACTTCCCATCCCGAGCGCATGCTTCAGCCTTCATATATAGTATGAAGCGGTGCTTTCCATTAAATTCACTAGCGAAGACTGAAATACGAGCGGACCAATGCTAGATTTGTGTTCTTCCACTTAATGTAATGTCAGGAAATGCGTAATTAACCAAAGAAGTGACTGATGCAGCTAAAATATTAAGCCATTTCTTAGTCCACCATGAACACATCTGGCTGTGGGGAGTGGGTGTGGTAACCATAGTGATTCATCGTGATTCATTCCTTGGACAGAATATTCCAGAAGGAAGCCTATCTAAAGATAAGTGTGCTGTAATGTTTTTGTGTGTGTGTGTGTGTGTGTGTGTGTGTGTGTGTGTGTGTGTGTGTGTGTGTGTGTGTGTGTGTGTGTGTGTTATTGATTTATTTCAGTGTCTTACACCCTTTTGGGCTCCCAGCCCATACAGATTTTCAATCCATGTACAATTGTTTTTACAATGAAATTACATTACTGTCATTCAGCTGACGCTTTTTATCCAGAGCGACTTACAGTTGATTAGACTAACCAAGGGCCAATCCTCCCTGGGAGCAGTGTGGGGTTAAGGGTCTTGCTCAGGGGCCCAACAGCAATGGTGTTCTTGCTGTGGCTGGACTGGGGGACCGATCCCAGTCAACCTTAGCCACTAGGCAACCTGATAAAAGATATGGTATCTTTCAATTACCAATTTTATCAAAATTAAAAGATATGTATCTATACACAACGGACATGAAGAATGCCTGAACACCTGATATGTAGTTACACACTATCAGTAGCTGAAACCGCTAATACAGAAAGATCATTTCTGTCTAATCCAGGTTTACTGAATAAACAGCTTCTACATCTATCAAATGTGTCGTTTCTAAAGAACCTGTCATCTTGGATTTTCCTCACCATAAAAAAAAAACATTGACTTGACTTGCAATGAAGTTGACCTTTATGATAATCTGACTTACATTAATGTAGGTGTAGTCCCTTTTGAATTGGCTCAATTCAAAACAGAAATAAAATATAATCCGTTTTAAGGTCAAATCACGCTAAGGCTCACTCACACGCCTATCCAGCTATCCAAACCTGTAGAACTTGCTTTGTGGAACATCAGTGTCAACTTCTCCAAGCAGTCTCCCAAGATCTCAAGGAAGTATGATATCCAAGCCTTTTCTTAAATTATTAGGCTACTCTGTTCAGCTCTACGAGTTTGATTTTCTTCTGCCCGGTTAAGATCAAACGGTCATCAGCTGACGAAACCACTTCAGAACGTTTTCAGAGGGACTTTCTTTGAGCGTTAAACCACAGAGATTTCAGAGGTTCTGCTGAAGGCTGCTGTTGTCACCGATGTCAGATCTCAAGCCCGGAGTTCAGAGTCCGCATGGCTCCTCTCCACCAGCTCATGACTCGTTGTCATGGAAACAGTCGTTTAATTTTTTTTTTTTTTTAAACCTCCGTTTTGATGTGGACTGTGTAGTCTTTACTCTGTAGCATTGTACATAGATTTAAACAATTTGTTTTTGGTAAACTCACCAGTCTTGTCATGCCCATATTGTCCTGAACAGACCCACACTAAATTTTGCTCTGTTATAAAACCTTTCATTTGAATTTATTGCATGTTGTTGTATTGCCTACAGTTGTAATGTCAGTAACATTGTTTATTGCCAGTGTGTTTCCAAGGTTGCTCTTGAAAAAATTATTCAGGTCAATGGGACTAACCTTGTTAAATAAATGTAAATCTCTCAGTTTCCATCAGAATTGGACATTAGAAGTTAAAGAAAGTAAAAGACAAAGATACACTACAGTCATTTAGCAGATGCTCTTATCCAGGGCGATCACAATGTACAACAACATAAGTGCATGTTCCTGCTTAATGTGAGCTATAGTACCAAACCTGGCAAACATTCCTAGACCAGTGACCGAATATCATCGCTAAAACACTACGCACAAGACAAATAATCTAACCAGAACTAACAATACGATCCTCAGCACAAACAATGCCTTCATGATAAGCCCAGGTGAGAAAAGTATAGTCATAAGCACCATAACCAAAGTTCAAAGCAGTCTGGGTCAGACAATGACAATTATTACCCGCCTTTACGTGGAATTTGGAATGTCACCCGAAAAAAGGAACACCAGGAACCACCTGTCACTTTTGATGGTCTAAAATATTCTTTCAGAATCATTCAAAGGAAAGTTTGTCTTTATTCTTAGATTTAAACAGGCTGGTCTTCCTTGTCTGACTGTCCTTTGGAGGCTTGACATAAGCGGGCTTTGTCGCTTCTCTCCAGTGTTGAAACAGGAGGTTTTTTTTTTTTTTTTTACCCTGTTTTTCTGGAATAGCGAGACCTCTTGTTTGAGAACAGCTGATATAACTGAAAGTGGCGGTGCGGGGAGGAATGGTTGTACTGTGTGAAGAATTGCATTTTCATGCCCTAATCCTGAACAGAGCACCTTTATACTTTGTTTTCTTCATGATAAAACTTTACCTGGATTTGACATCACTTAAACATTACGATTTTTAAACTTTTAAACTTTGATTTTACCTGGGTGGTCCCTCTGAGATAAAAACTGTTTTACAAGGGAAGCCTTGCCAAGAGGCATCGCTATTAAAAGCATGTACTACACAAAACAATGAGAGCGCATAAAAGCATCAGAACATGAATGTTACAAACACAAGCAAGAAATAAAATGGTGTATCATCATGGCTTATATCTGCAGAAATAATCACCTGAAGCAATTGCAGCGTAAAGGGAAAAATGAATTACATTTCATCATGTGATGCTATCTCTTTTTGTTGCAGAAATGTGTTGTTTGAACTGTGCTTGCTCTAACAGAGAGATACAGGTGAAGGTGTTCCTTTCAATTATTTCTGTTCTTTCAAGCCCCTTAAACAAATATAGAAAAACATTTAGCATGTACTATTTAGTCATTTAAAGGTGCCCAGACCAATTAAGTGAGCAACTAATTCATCTTACTTGAGACTGCTGCCCCAAATTTATTCATTGGGGAGATACAAAAATGTGCTGAACAAACAACTTTTTTTCTGTATTAGTGCAAACATATTTCTAACTGCTACTTTCTTTCATAAGGAATTTATCTGGGATAAATTCTAGTAGAGTTGACAAGGAAAGATTACAGAATAAACAGCGTTTGGGTTTGAGGCACATATCATTTGTTCAGCTATGCAGACTTGTGCTACCAGCCAGGCTGTTACCACTATGGCCACCGCTGACGCAATGGTTGGCATTGCTAGGGTTAAAAGGTGGGTGTGTTGGTTAGACTCATTGGTCTTATCGCTCTCTAGTGACCTCCCCTGGCTGGTTGGGTGACTGCAGGTCCGTGAACCAAGTACATGTTGACTCAATCTCCTCCAACAGCACAGTCAATACCTTAATTGGTGTCGCAGCTACAGTGTGGAAAAATAGCGAAGGCTAACCTCCATGTGAATCGGAGGAATCACATGTGTGACCGCTTCCTCCTGAGTCTGAATAAAACAAAACCTTGATTCAAATGCATCCCTGGACAGAAGCAAATTCTTCCAGGCCTCTTGTTTTGTAAAGCATCCTACAAAGTACCCTAGTCTGTAAAGGTGACTGCAGCAAGCTGACGACGAGGCCTGTAGCATTGAAATCTTTGATTTGAACCTGCTCTGTGTTTGCAGAATGCGATTGGCTTTGTCCAGCTGGGGTAATGTAAAAGCTAGCCAGTGCTTCTGCAGTTGGCCCCAGCTACACTTCTAGAGGGCCAGAGTAAACAGCATAGCAATAGGTCAGCAGATGTCGGACGAAGAGGTACACTGGGTGGGAGCTGTCATGCAAAGATTTCACAGGTTAGCACGTTGGTAAACAAAGACATGGGGGTTAGCAGTAACCTCTAAACAAAGATGGGCAGTTTGGCAGTTGTGAGTGAACAAAGACATACAGGTTAGCAGTTGTCAGTGAAGGAAGATGTTGTTTGAGTGAAGACCGGTAGGATAACAGATTTGCAGCCAGTGAAGCAAAACCTCCCCCTCCTTTGATGGTACTGCCTGGCTGTTTCATGCTCAGCGCCCAAAATACTGAACTCTTAGTCCTGAGTCTCCAGGTATTTGCTTGAGCCATTAACCGCACCTCTTAAGTTCACCAACTGGCTCACCTCCCAAAGCAAAGAGGTAAACTAATCAGTGTAAACAGTCAAAGGAGGGGGGTGGCTGTAACAAATATCCACAGAGACTGTGATCCTAGCACCTAGAGTTTCAGTACCAGCGGTCTTTGGCTTGTAGATTGGGAAACACCCTCAATGTGTCAGAGAACTAAGGGCAGCCCAGTTGCCATTAGTCAGTTTGCATATCATTAACTCAAGAAAACAGTGCAGTTTAAGAGTTTGGGACAAACCATTGTTAATTGGGGAAGGGGGGTTGGGGGGGTTGGGGAACATCTCATAAGTCACTCCATCCTTACCACAGACCTTGCTATCTCTCTCCAGTTTAGGGAATTCTCAAGTTTGCTCGTCCGGTTTTTAGCAAGACTGAAAACACCCCATTCTCTCTCCACTTTTTCCCGCCGCCTGACCCCCCCCCCCCCACGCATGTCTTTTGAGTGAGTAAGTGAGCTGACTGCAGATGGCAGGTTTGGAAATGAGTCATTCTCCAGAACACGCGCCATCCGCAACAGTTTAGGGAAGGGAGGAAATATCAGGCCCACGGCTTCAAACACTGCCAGCAGGAATCTACACCGCTGTACCTACTCACACTTTTCAAACCGATATGTGCTTTATTAGCCATTTTTAACAATTTAGGCCATGGACCTGTGCTTCCCTTATGCATGAATGAAATGTGACAGATGGTTTATAGTGTTTTCTTTCAGCTGACTGTCTTTTTTTCCCCATGTTTTTTAAAGTGAATGCAGACTCTTTTCACTGCACAACTGGACCAAGCCACATAGATAATAGGACAAACAGAATGAAAACACATTAGGGTGACTGGATACTTGTCTCATAGATAAACAATTCAGGGTTCAGTTAATGAAATATATTTTTTTTATTTTAAGGTAGTCACTTTCATGCTAAGACACTGGTAATTATTTGTGGGCTCAGAAAAAAAAAAAACCTGTGGTTGTAGAGTTTTAAATGGATCTTCTAAGTAGACTATGTTCCATAGCAAATTCTTTAAAATCTATTTATTTTGTGTGTTTATACTGTGCGGTTATATCAAGGTGTCTTGAGAACCGGATGCTATGCATGCAGATTGACCAGCTATCGGCGATTCGTGACACTGGCAGTCACATTGGCGTCTGAAATGTGGAATTTGGGACTGCGGCGCGTCCCACGCTCGTTGAGAGGAGACGAGCAGATATATCAGAGACCTATTTAGCGGACTTTCTTTACGAGACTCGCGACGCAGCCTCGGCCATCTGTGCTCTCGGCGGTACAACACGTGGTCCGCAGTGGCCGCCCTGGCCAGCAAGTTTATTTTTCGGGTTTTGAGTTGAGAGCGACTTTTATGTTCCTGCGGAGAAACAACAGCTGTCTTTTTTATGAAGCGCTAAAATCCGACTGCCTGGCATCATTCTCCACCCAACATTTTCCTATTTAAATTACCCCCCAAAAAAGCTGAATTAAAAAGTGCTGTGTAGGCGAGGATTCAAAAGTAATACTTTTTTATTAACTTGTCAAAATTGTTAAAGCCTGAGACACGGAAGCAGCAGGGTGGAACTCCGCACCTTAATTCTATTAACATCGTTTAACGGTATCACAGGATGCATAAAGCCGGCGCGCGTGAGATGTTGTGGGCGTGGGCCCAGCTCTCCGGGCCAGCACTCAAACAACACCTCCCACCAGCTCGCGTCGCTATACGTCATCCCGCGTGTTACACCACGAGCCCCTACACCCTCTGTCTGGGCAACGGATTCAAGCCTACGATGGTTTCACAAACCTCACTACACTCTAACGAAAAAAAAAAAAAACATCCACAGGGGCTCTTTGCTCAAAATCATATTTCTTGGTACCCAAATCATTAACAAACCCTACCATGGAACAGTAACTGGTTCTATATGGTACCAAAAATGTTACCCTATGAGAACACTAACCCTTTTGAGCTATTTAGAACATCTTTTACATACAAGAAATTGTGGAGGATTGTGACCAGTCCAAAGATCTGTTTGGAGGATAAAGAAGATGAATGACATTAATGGTAAAGGCAACAACTGAAAGTGAGATTGAATGAATGAGCTCTTCTCCTTCGTGCTTGGCAATTCAACTATATCAGACGGATTCTTATGCCACTATGGAAAACATCAAGTGAACTGCAGAATGTGTACACTGGGCACATATTGAAACAGTCCGTCCATTGTATGTTTTGTTTTTCGGTATGTCTTGGCTGGTTTCTTAACTGAGATAGCAGCAAAGCAACTACATTAATGCCATGATCTGTTACTTTGGCAGTCGTTGTAGAAAAAGCTACCAGATTTATTACAGAGCAGAAATTGTCCCCCTTGCCAGCATTCCTTACTGTGTTTATATTCATTTTTCATATGTATTTCACAGTGCAACAGGGGATTTTGCATGCACATTAAATCCTATTCTTTTACACTAATCACCATTAAATCCTCTTGTTGTGTTATTTTCTTTATTAGGTTAATAGTACTTACCAAGCAATTTTATCAAGAAGCTAATAGTCTTTAATGTAACAGTGAATCTCAATTATAAAAGCCCAGCTTGATGTACAACTCAGAGAATACCACTTTGCACATTTTAAGGCAATTTTATGCAAATATAATTCTGATTAAATGGGCAGGCGCTCATTTATTAATGGCTTTCTAACAGTATAAATAGACTCTTCAAATTTTGTGTGATCTCGGAAAGCCCACCGGGGTCTCTCAGCAATTAAGGCTGAGATTTGCCATTGCCAGTTGGGTCGGACATCAAGAGGCTCGCTCTCTCTTCTTTTCCCTTATTTCGCCCCCAATTTAGAATGCCCGATTGTACAGACCCTCGGGTGGGCTATCGCTGTGAGATCTACGGTCAGGAAGCAGGCATGAGCCCTCCAGCTGGGTGTTTCATTCCCAGCTGCACCATTACCGGCTATGGCTGGAGCAGTGGTTCCCAGCATCAGTCCTGCATGGGGGCGCACTGTGTATGCTGGTTTTTGTTCCAACCACAACTGTAACTCCAGAATCTAAACAAGCCGGTGAGTTTTAATTCAGTGCCATTCATGTTATAGGAACTATTTACCATTCTAAGCCATGTTGTCTCTGAAATATACAGTACCAGTCAAAAGTTTGGACACACTTTCTCATTATGAATAGCGTGCATGTTGTGAAGAATAAATGTCCTGTATTCACATTGTGCCATATTGCCAACAATTACATAAAGACAAGCAAAATGTTTCATTCATAATAAAGACCAGAATGAATCAATGGGGACTTAATTGGAAAGATTATGGACACATGACCACAAAAACCAACCATTTGGTAGACAATGAAGAATTCAAAGACAAAGCTAATTATAATGAGCCAAACCTACATTGATTTCCTGTGAGCGAAAGGAAAAAAAAAAGTTTAATCATGTGTTCAATGACTTAAGGACCCTATTGATTCACCCCAGTCTACAATTTGATTAGATATGAAAACTTACTCTTTTTGTGTATTTGTTTGCAAAATCACATAAACACAATGTGAATATGGGATATTTTTCTTCATGACATGAAAATTATCTCTCTAATCATGAAAAACACCTAATTATGAACAATTAACAGCTTGTTAAGATTCTGGGGTTGCAGTTGTGGTTGGAACCAGAACCAGCACGCACAGTGGGCCCATAGGACTGGTGCTGGGAGGTCTGCATTGGTGAGGTGATGGTGATGGAGATTAAGTTTGTCGTTCACATCACTCCTCAGCGGGCCCCCCATGGTCAGTTGGGTACCTGCGGGTGTATGAACCAGGAAAGAAGCGCGGGCTGGTCGTCACGTGAATTGCTGAAAGCACAGGCCCGAGGCTTCTTCGTCCCGAGTCGGTGGGAGAGGGCTGCTGCAGGACAGGATGGTCAATTTTGAATGAGGTTGTGGTTGGAAATGGGAAGAAAGTGGATTAAGAAAGAACGCCCTGCCGTATTTTGTACCTGGGCTTCTTTCTCCAGCCTATAGTGTTAATTCAGTGGTGAGGAACGTCTCAGGAACACAGCGCTGGCAAACCGCTTCTTTTCCATGCAGCATTCTGCAAATTTACTTTGTGCATGCGTACACTGAAGATGCCTCGCATGCAGCTTTGTGTAGACCAAGGCTGGGCAACCCTGGTCCTTGAGTGCCAGAGCCATTTCGGGATTTAATTCTGCCCGAGTTCTCGAGTACAGTTTGAGTAATTTTGAAGTGCCTAATCCTGAATGGTGAAGCTCCTCTTCCAGCTCCAGCACATGGTCAACTGCAGTCATTAAAGCCTGATAATTAACTCTGTCTGTTAATTAACCCCTGTCTGATTACACTGTCTCGGGTTTGGCTGGAGTGAAAACCAGAAATGTCTCTGGCGCTCAAGGACCAGGGTTGCCCACCCTTGGTGTAGACAGACTGCGGCAGAACCACCTGACTAGCAGGGGTTGATGGTGAGCGACAAGACACTTCTGCCAGCTAAATCTGTCACTTGGTGGTGCCAATTACCCATTACCTCACAGAGCATCTGGGCACAGCTGGCATTGACATGGCCTGGATTTAATGGCGGTGTTAATGCCAGCCACACACTGGAACAGTGTCTTTATGGGATGAACCACCCAGCAGCATCTCAGCAGCTCCCCATTCTCCTCTTTCCAATTTCAAATTTACCTTTTTTTTTTTTTTTTTTTTGCACCGCATTTTTTCAGATGTACCAGAACAGGAGTCCCTCGTGCCTTAGTTTGTGAACTTGCTCGATGCAATACCTCTCCCCCAAACAAGGCCACAGTGCCCCTTTGAAGCAGAGATCTCACCCCCATGGCCCTGATTACCGGTGCAGCAGAACGCACGAGTGTAGCGCTTCCCTGTCAGCAGGCCCGCTCACACGGGGATAATTATTCATCCTTCCCTCCCCTCCCCAATCCACCTCCCCACCAACCAACAAAAAAACCTACAGTATAAATGTATTTGTCTCGAAAGGAATATAAAAATTCTGGGAGATTATTCCTCTCCCGTCGTATTATTCAGTCCAAACGTTTGAGGCCTTTGTAACATCTGGCGTGGTGGGGGAACGTGGAGGTTGGTGGTGTTGGGGGGGTGGCGGTGGTGGTGGTGTGTGGTGTGTGTTGGAGGTGGGGGAGGTTGGTTTGGCGTGTTCTCGAATTTGAGATTCACGCACAGATTCTCTGAAAGTGTATGCTAAATGAGCTCCCTTGTCTCACCCTGCAGTGGAAATCATTAATAAAATGTCAGCAATTCGGCGGAAAGAAACAGGTATACAGAAGCACAAAATAAAAAAAAAAAACAACATAAAACGTGTTGATGTGCGTAACCCTTCCTGTCTCATTAAATTGGGTAGGAGGGTAAGACATGCATCAAAGAACCTTTGGGGGAAGAAAAAAAACGTTTATAATATAAAAGTGGTTCCTTGGGGATAAATATTTTGACAGAACCGGATCCTTCAAAGCCCCGGAAATACAGTTTGGAGCTATAAATCCGCACCAACTTGGTGTAGAGGTTAAACTGTTCCCAGTTTATATTCTGACTGGGGAACTCTTATATACCATTGAGCAAGGACTGGAGGCCAGTAAAATGCACCTGTTTAAATAAGCAACGGGTGAATAATCTAAGTCACTAACATTGAACCAAACGACCAGAATTATAATTGCAGTGGTCATTGTAGGACCAAACCACAGCTGTCACGCAGGAAATTGACGTGTATTCTCTCTTTCAAATTCAGGCTCGGACTGTGAGCTTCACAGCTGCCAGTCCTTAGTTGTTTTAAGTCTGAATCTCAAACTGTGCCAATGAATTCAGCTAACTGCTTGGCGTGCTCGTGAAGACAGGAAAACATCATTCACAGCCATATAGCAAATACAAATCACTGATAATGAGTCACATTTGTATACCTCTGTGTCTACCTGTGATGTAGAATGCAGTAACTCATTGAACTGGAAGGCTAGGGACAGGCACTGTGGCAATGTTTAGTTGCATTGAGTCCATGCAAACAAAGGCACCTGATTTTACCTCAGTTCTCACAGTTAAATTGCCCTGCCTTGTTGCTTGAGTAAGCAGGACACTCAGCTGATGTTAGACATGATAACAACCACATCAACACATGAACTAAAAGAGACCTGGTTAGTCCCTGTTTGGATGAAGTTGTAGGAGATATATTTTGTGAAAATGGTAAAAACATGGGTTGCACTGAGATGTGGCTGAACAGGGGCTACCCTGTGAGTATGCTTTGCCGAATACAGCCTGAGGGGTGTTCCACAAAGATGAACTGAGGAGTTATCTAACAACTAACTAACTAACTGTTGTAAATATTTTGAATGTGATGACATCTGATTGGATATGTGTGTGGTATCAGGAATTAAAAAAAAAAAAAAATTAAAGAAAAAAATAATTCCACCTTTGTGACAAGTTCCAAGCAATGTTGACAGCTATAGAAAAAATAATACTGTTTTGCTCAGAGATTTGACCAAGAAGCTCCACAAGACATAAAAATTACAATTCATATACAGTATTTAAAACACCTACAGTAGGCGCCACAGCTGTGGTCCGTCCCTAAAAGCGGTCCCCTGGGCTCTTTAAGCCCTGTGCCTGCAGGCTAATGGTTCTGAGGAAGAGCTTGCTAGGTCATTCTTGGGTTTCCTGACCATACCATTACATCTCTGCTTCTTTCTCTAAGCACCAGGAATACAGAGCAATGAGGACTACACCAACATTATCTGTCATGATGATATATATGTATATAATAATAGGAATCATAGAAATTATCCTGAAATGCTGGAAAGTGCAATGATAAAAAATTATTATGGTATTTTATGTTCTTTTTATGAAGATTAATATCAACATTTTAAAAACATAAGTGAAGGAGGTACAGAGAGGAATTTGAATATGGATATTAATTCTTGTAACGGTGGCCTCTACCCAACAAATTACATCGCATCTGCTTTAAGAATTGTAATGATTTTGTTTTAATTTTTTGCTCGATTAGTTGTGATTTAAATATTTTTCTATTTTTGAGCTTGTTCAGCATTGTTCATACTCTCCATTCAAAGCCCCTTACATAATCTAAAGTATCTCAGTTTCAAACAGGGTATAATAACAGAATTTTTAGTCTTCAGTTAGAAAGGCAGGACATTGGGCCCTCTATGGTAGTTTACTAATTTGCAAAGTCTGGTTCTGAGCCCCATAAAGCCTGTGTTCCCGTTACACGGCCTGTCAAACCACTCCATATTAATTCAGTAGAATGAATTTTCAGACAACATCGAATGCATTCGGAAGGAGTTTATTGTGATGTGGCAAGTTGTGTAACGGTACAGACATTTTATCTTGGGGTTGGAGTCCGAAGCGGCAGCGTCATGCCTCATGATTTCGGGTGAGGTGAACCTCCACTGGACCACCAGGAGAGAAGGAGAAACTCAGAGGAAAGGAAGTAGACATGAAGGCGGACATGGGGAGGGGGAGGGATGCCAGAGACAGTGAGCATGATGGGACATAAGGTATGTGACAATTTACTACCTGCGTAGAAAACTGGATTAGACAGATAGAGGTATTTTTGTGAGGGGTTGTCTGAAAATACTTTCTTAACAGACTACAGTAATGGTTTTGGCTGCGATTACCTCCAAACGTGAGCGTCAACATGCTTTATGAATCCAGAACATGTTTTCACAGTGTGTCTTTCTTCTAGAGGACAGTATATTGAAGAACGCTAAGTATTCTCTGACAAAAGGAAGCTCTGTTGTGAAATGTACGTGTTCTGCAGTAATCTGCTGTTCGTATTTGAAGGCATGAATTGCCCATACTTTGCTGTGTATATTTATTTTATTATATATATTTATATTTCATGCATTCATCAAAGTATGCTGGAAACACTACACCTAAATGAATACTCATAACCATTACAAATACTGATGGGACAGCCCCTCTTGAGCAGTAAAATACTGTATTTAAATGCTATATTGGTCTTAAATGTTAATTTTTATTGAGATGAATTTGATGCACTTAAATATTTCTCATACGAGGAATCTCTGGTGCAAACAAACACACTTGAATGAAACTAACGAGCAATTAAAACAGCGCGAGTTCTTCTCACGTTTAAACAAATGGAGTTTGTTGTTTTACATATTTTTCAAACTTGCTTTAATATACTTGAGATAACATTTTCAAACAAACTCATCATTCAAACTCGCTGCTCATAACAGTAATTATTGTGGTTAGAATGAATGTACCTAATTTTCTCCTGTTGCCATGGTTTTTACCTCCCCTGAGTAAAGCAATTGAATGATCTGCTGTATCAGTGGCCTCACTTTCCATTTGATCGACATTTTAATATCTTCAATCCCGGATAACCCAAGAACTGCAAGCGGAAACATCTTTGTGTTTTTTTTTATACTCTTTTTGCTAAGAATAAGACTCCTTACAGAGGTGTAATCTGGGTGTTTTCTTTCCAAAGCTCTGTGGTATGGATTGAAGGATGCAGGTTACGAATACTCAAAGATTAAAAGGCAGCTGTAATTCTGTGAACAAACAGGCTGAAAGGATCAAATTAAGCAAACTGAATAGTCTCTGATTGTTTCGTCTGAAACGCTATATCACAGTTTGTGTCAGGATAAAGCATAGACAGCAAACAGAAAACGCTTTCAACATTTAACTGTGATCATTACAATTTAGCTTTTAATCTCAATAATGAACAGCAGAAACTGACATGTCCCAACAGCCTGCATTATGCTTATGAAGAGAGCTGCATTCTTTTATTTATGAGACTCATATTGGTTTGTGTGCAATACCAATTCCCAACATAAAGGAATATATTAACATAATAATGTTTTAATATTAATTATTAATCCTATCTCTGTTTTAGAGATGACTGGTGGTATAATATTAGGTGCAAATAAACAATTAGAGAAGCCGCAAACTGACACTTTGTGGTCCGTTCTGAGAGTATCAGAGACCGCGTTCAGCCCATCCATTCACATTTGAGGGCAGAAATATCGGTCTCCTTCGTGAAATTATAGTGGAGGCCGGGTGGCTCATGGGCCTACAGCTGGTCCTCTGCTAGATGCACAACAACACCCTTTGGAACGGACTGCAAGTGTGGGACACGTCTGTTACCCACAATGCACTGCTATTAAATTCTGAGTTACAAGCAGATAGGATACTGAGTCCCTTTATGAGCGTCTTTGAGTCTGAATTTACGGTCAGCTGAGGAGGGGGTTTGAACCCCCAAAACTCCCAGGGCTAGGAGTTTAATCAAAAGCACTTAGACTGTTTAAGGATTCTATTTTATGAAATGAAAAGTACATTTTCCGAAGGACATGCTTGCTTGTCCCCAATAAAACATAACATGCTGAAAGAACATCGTGTTGTTATGTGAAGTCTGCTTTGATTGACATGTATATGCTATGAGAGACTAGCCCTGGGCTTCAACCAAATGCACATCAGTCTGTCTGAGGGCATATACAATCAAAATAGACTTTGAACTTTTGCTATTTTTACCTAAGATGTGTGCTATTCTATTTTAGAATGCGCAGATTACAGTCCAAAGGACGTTGGCTTTTCTCCAATAGCACAGAGAGTCCTCATTGAACGTTTTGATTGAATTGCATATTATGCCCTTGAAGAAGCAAAGCACATTTTATTGGATCCCAGCCTTAATACATCATTGAATCTAGTCCCCATTGTTTGGTTGGAGTCTGACAACAAGGCCACAAAACCTGGCTTGCTTGTTGACTGTGGTTTGATGCTGTGGGGATGCAGGATAAAACAAACAGATTTTGCATGAAGCCCCCCTCTGTGTGCTTTGTCGTGCGATAGGGCGCCGAGACACAGCGCGTTGTCAGGCGTTAGAGATGCTCAACTAACAAAAGTGTATTCAAGCCGGCCTCGCCGTTTTGACAGCGCAGTAATGAGGTGGATGAAGCAATTATAGAGAGTTTAGAGTCTTCCCCGCGCCACTGCGGTTCGGTCTCTGTGTAATAAGAGAATTCCCAGAGCGAATACATGGTAAACTGCGATACACCTTTAAAAACCGCAGCCTAACTCGTGCAGAATATGCATGTAAATGACTGCCTCATCCATTATTAAAGACATGTGCTTTTAAGGTGTCCCCAGTTCTCCAGAACCGCCTATATTCGATTGTTTCTAGTTTTTTTTCCTATGCATTCGTTTATTTATTTATTTATTTATTTTGTATGTATCGCAACGTTGTTGCATTCGGCCCGCCACGAGCTATGAAATAGTTATGAATTTGGGGAGTGGAATTTAAACAGAAGTGAAATTTCTCTGTGCGGAGAGAGGACGGTTCGGCATCCACAGCTGTCAAATGATACATCTTCAAGGGGCTTGTTAGATAAAAGAACGTGTTTAACTTTATGTACTGAGTTATTCATGCTCTCTGTGTGCAAGCCGGTGTGCGTGCGCGCGCGCGCGCCCACTCGTCTGTGTTTGTATCATCATATTTTCTCAAAGTACAAGATATCGAATTACATAAACCAGGTGTGGTTTCGGTACTTACCAATAAGAGTTATGCTTGAGGTGAACAGTTCTGTGTTTGTTGATGACCATGTACTATTTATGTTGTGAGATTCCAGAGCGCTACGCCCAATTGGGCCTCTTAGGGTTGACATTTGTTTTGCTTTTTTTTAAGGTTATTTTTTTATTTCCCATTTCATTCAGATGCATTACTAAAAACTTAAATGATAACAAAGTGTTTGAAAGGCAAAGCGTAGAGAGACCCTGGATTTTTTTTTTTTTTTTTTTCCCTGGTACAGGCTGTCTTGGTAATTAACTTTGGATCATTTCTTGCTTTTTTGTTTTGTTTTGTTTTGATGTCCGGTGCACTTTACTGTAATGAACAGTGAGCAGTAACCCACAGTGACATGTGGACAGACTTCATGTGTTTGTGATCTAGGATCAGATGCTCCTTTTAGTCAGTACTGACAGGCTATGGGCCGATTGAACCTGATCCCAGGTCAGCACATGCACTCTCTGATATTTTATGAGTACTGACCCTGAAGAGGTTTTTGCAGTAAATAGCCCAGGGGACTATTTAAATGGTGCATGCAAACACGAGACTTTATTCTTCAACAAGTTTATAAAATTGCATTTTTAATGCAATTTCATAAAGAACTTTCAAGCATCACTCGTATTTGCATAGGCTACTTCCTGTGTCCCTTACACGCCAGTTACGTAATCGTAACAAATCCACGTTGGGTTATTACCAGCAATTATACTTACGTGGATAATCCGTAAACCTTTGTACTTCTGTGCTCATGAACGGCGGATCTCGCAGCTACACAGGCGCGAGCGCTGAAAAACCCAGATGGAATGTTAATGTAGAATTTCTGCTCCCATTCTCTCATTAGCATAAACTGGATGGCAGCACCGGGTTTGTTATCGTACTTGACAATTTATTCCAAGGCAGAGGAACGACTGTCGAGTGTTGTTTTATTAATCTTTAGTTTCATAAATCACAGAGGTGTTCAGTGTGTTTTATTCACGTAACGGGGCCACTTACCGTTTCCTTTCCTCAGAGACTTACTGTACAATCGTGAATGTCGTTTGATTATTCATTTAGCCGTTGGTTAACAGCCACGAAGGATTTAGTCGAAATGGACGCGGAATCAGTTAATTTTGCGTTTGTTCAGCAGTGTCTTTGATTTGCCTGCACACCTGTTCCGCTGTCTTTTCATGATCTTTTTCTTTTTTTTTAATCACCTTGACATTCGCGGCAGAGTTTTTAAATAATTTCTTACTTCATTAGTTAATTAAAAAAGATGACACTCCAGACTGTTCGGGATACGTTACATAATAAGGTGTAGGTGATTGAGGATATAATGATGATTTTCATTTTTTTCAAGTATGTACGGAGACTATTTTTGACTCTCAAAATTGCTGTCAGAAGTATAACGCCTACCCAGACCTAAAAAGGCTGTGAATTCAGTGTCTGTCTGAGCTGTGCTGTTCTGCAAAATGATGGGTGGCTTATTCTGCTAGGACACAGTTTGTATGTAAGGCCTAAGATTTGGTAGAGTATCATGGCTATGCCTGTGCCAGCTGTAGTTGGCAGAGGTGATTTGGAAGTATGGCATTACAACACAACAATGGGAGCGGCAGCCAGTTACCGTATCTTGTTCTTGAACCAATTTGGTCAGTATCAGTGATTGACAGCTAACTGTAGCTCTACCTTTCCTTTGTGTCGGGATACGCAATTCTTCCATCACCAGTTGCCGCTCAAATAATGCAGCCCATAATTACAAGCGGCGTCGCCCAGGGAAACGGGATTGGTGACTCCTTGGGTTGATCGGGCATCGAGCAGTTCATGATGGGTCCTCTACTGAACCGCAGGCAGAAAGCAGGCAGCGACTGGCAGAATACATGTCTATAGTCTCCTGAATTAAACTTCACATGTGTGATTTTTCTGGGAAATACGATGTAATGCAAAAAAGCATTGCTAATTGGGGGTTAATTGGTGACAAAAGGTTCCTCACCTCTCCTTTTGACTCTCAGCAATTAAGGAGAGGGATTGTGGGTAATGGCTCAACAACAGACAATCCTGTGTCCGAATGTCCCTACTATGCCCTGTACAGTAGGCTAAAATTAGTACACGCGGTAAGTAGTGTGTCCAAATTCTCTTAACGAATCGAGTTGTACATGATCGTTATCCGGATGGCCTACTACTTCTGGTAAACTATTGCAGTGTGGAAGCACTGGACACTGCGCTATCCCAGAAGGCTGTTCATGTGGAGATACCACAGAAGAAGAAGAAAAAAATCCTACAAGTTTTATTCCCATTTGCTAGAAAAATGCCAACAAAAATTATGAGAAGTTTTAGGAACATTTTTGCCAATAAGTAGATTAATGAAGGAGCAAATGAATGAGCAAATTTCTCGTTTCCTGATGGATGCACGTCAGTTGGAGACATCCAGCTGTGAGGCTGGAAAAAAATGACAGCCACAGTGTGTTCGAAAACCAACGTACTGCAGATCTGTAGTAGGTACTACAGTGACGCAAGAGCAGTACGATTTCAGAGGAAATTAGGAGGCACTATGTAGTAGCCCATTTCGGATTCAGCTTCAGTGTGTACTGATCTTCTACAGATTACAGGCTACATTTGAACTGGTTCTTGTGAATGAAACATCTTGTCTGAAGAGCAGATATTTTGAACAGACAGTGAGTACACGTCTACCCTGACTACAGACCAACCATTCTTCGGAAGGCTGTCTTGTTTGCTAACCAACCACAGTGTAGTAACAGCAGTAGTGCAGGGTTGATGGGAGTTGTAGTCTTGTCTCTGTCAAGCAGGTCCTCAGGAACTATAGTGAACTTTTCGGGGTGGGGGGTGGTGAGATATTTTGGTACATGTTTTCTTCTCACAAGCATTTTTTGCTTTTAAATAAAGTTCAGTTCAGGGTTAACAGCACTACTGTGTACAAACTAGGGACATATTTTACAAATCAAATGAAAAAGAGCAAGTGTCTGGAGAAAAAAACCTGGATGTTTTTATTGACCCTATCTCAGAGCAGTGAACATACATGTCTCCATCGCAGCTGAAGCTGTCAGTTGAGCTGCTTTGCAATGCCCATCATTGTCCTCTAGATGTCCCCATTCAGCAGCTGTCGTTTTGACTGAAAGATTAAGATTTTAGTTCTCTGCACATGAAGAATTTTGACTCCGTAAACTGCATTAAGGTGTTTTGCATATAACAGAAAAAAATGTGTGAAGAAGCTTATGTTTCCAATGATGTCATCAAATGAATGTTGGAAGAGAGAGAGGAGGGGGAGGAGGAGAGGGAGAAATTTAGTGTGAGGGTATTTGCCTATCTACAAAACAATGCAAAATATTAAACAGATGCCTGATGAAATTTTGGGCAGAGCTGTGTAAAGATCTCTTTTATTCCTGGTCAGTGGTTTTGCAAAACATCTGGAGATTAATTAAACCCACAACAACTTCCCTTCCAGTCTAGACACGAACGTCACCCCAGTCTGTCTTTTTATAGTCTGAGGAATAGAACGTGTTCTGATTACACTTCATTTTTTATAGCAGAATAAGGCATAACTAGGTGTAAAACTTCAGTCAATTCCCAAAACTGAATACCGTGTTCACATTTTAACACTAATTCTGCCTGAGTATGTAATGTCCGATAATGTGTATAATGAACAACTAACACCGCAGAGCTGTTGAGATACAGAATTCGTAAGGTGGACAGTATGATTTCTGCACTCGAGCAGTGTGACATAGAGCCTTTCTGGTTTGTGATTGGACGGAGAATTTTTTGGTTGCTTTTGAGGGAGAGGGGGAGAGGAGAGTGGGAGAAAAATTGAGAGAGAAGGAGGGGGAGAAAAAGGGAGAGATGAGAGAGGGAGGAAACAGAGGAGGAAGCACTGAAAGGGAGAGAGGAGGAGGAAAGAGAGGGGCGAGGAACGAGAAGGAGAGAGAGACGGATGACACTTTTACAATTATGCATTACACTTACGGCAAAAGCTAATTGAATGAATTCAACAAACAACATAAAGATGAGCGTGGAATCTATGTTCATACATTGTCAACATCCATCAAATCCATACTGCAGAAATTGAATTTGAAGCATCTATATGTCAGTAATTTTTTATTTCTTTCAAATTTTTCATAACTTGTAAGATATTAGTACATACTATTTAAAAACTCATATTAATACTACTGTTTTCTATCTCTGAGTTACTACCTCACCTGTCGGTCTAATGTAAATTAATTACTTGTACATGCAGTCATGTTGTATGCATTTGTTCATACTGGATACTGTAGTATTCATAGTATAAATCCATATTCTAACTTGGCTAATCGTGAAAGCTGCTTTTCACAGACTGATCCAACTGAACCTCAAAGTACTTTTTTTTTTTTTTTTTACCGGAGAAAAATACCCCAGATGGTTTGACATCTTTTTCTTTTGTGAAATATTCTCAAAGAAGCACATAATACCCTCATTAAATAAAAAGGCCCCAATTTTTTAGTACAGATTATCTAAATAGATTTTTTTAAATCCTTTTTTTTTTTTTAAATTGCCCCCATACTTAAGCTTTCAGATTCTATTCTTCTCTTCTTAAAGCTGTTCACTTCATCTTATTTCCATTCCTGAACTGTTCCTCCTTTCACGGCCGTGACAGCTTGAATTGGAGGTCCCCGGTTTAGCCAGCATATTAGCATTAACGTTAGGGCTTTTATTCATAAGGACCGAGGAGTGGATTTGCACTGAACGTCACGACTGATGGTTACCCATGCTTCCGGAAAAGAAGGTCTCTCTCTCTCAGAAGAGATGCCCCTGCTCAAAAGATGTTGCAGAGCGGAGACACCGTGGAAATATCTATTTGACTCAAGGGCATTCCTTACCTGTTGTGTTTTGGACTTTCATATAGTAAACGCACAGACGAAGTGCTACTAATGCTGATTGTAAATAAGTGAGAGGAATTAGAAATAAATGGACTGTGGAAGTACTTACAATTTCCAAAAGAAAAAATCACCATGGCAACATTTCCAACATTCTCCCCCAAAAGGCTGTGAATAGCGGTAGGTCAGTACATCATGTAGTCATGCAGGTACTTCAGGTGTGATGGGTTGATGTTACCTGGAATAATTGCTTATGCCTCTGTAACAGATGTTAGGGGAAGTTGCAGCCTACCGGGGCTTAATGATGAAGGGGGAGTCAGGGACTGAGGGTGTGTGTGTGTGAGTGTGTGTGTGGGGGTTATCAGCTGAGATGGACTGTGCGTGTGGTCATAAAGTGAATGAGGAGGTTAGGGAGTGTGTGTGTTTTTTGGTGGTGGGGGGTTCTGTATCAGAAGTGTGTGTGTGTGTGTGTGTGTGTGCACAGAGGTTGGCTGTGGGGTGTGATCACTGTGTGTGGAGGAAGTCTCAAATGGGAGCAGAGGGATTAGAGGGCAACATTAGGGATGTGCAAGGCATGGTGTGCGTGTGTGTGTGTGTGTGTGTGAGTGTGTGTGTGTGTGTTTTTGTACAGGGGTTGTGTATAAGGGTGTAAAGTTCATGTTTCGATGGTGGGGGCCCACAGAGGTAGGGGTTTACAGAGGGGTGGAGTCTGACTGTGTGTATTGGGGTGTGGGCAGGAGAGCATTTGCAAAATGTACTCATTGTCACCCCACTGGCCCCGCCCTCAAAGGAATTGACACGTCAAAAACACGCGGGCGAAGCGACCTCATGACGCCTCAATGTTTTTTTCAGAGAAAGGCGCAACATCTCCTCTGCACTCACGCAACACTCCTTTTCTTGTTTCCTTTGTTTCCGTTTTTTTTTGTTCCCTGCTTCTTTTGGAGACGTTAAACTTTGCCCTCTGTCTCTTGCTTTTGCAGAGAGGGCACCTTGTCTCCCCTGCCCCCCCCATTCACCCCCAAGCAGACCCCCAGCCCCCCCCCCACCCCCCACCACCCCCTGTGGCTTACCTCAGCGGTAAACATCGTAGCTGTCTGGAGTCTCAACACCGCGGCGAGAAGCCTCTTCAACTTTCACTGGGAAGAGAGAGAGAGAGATAGAGAGAGAGAGTGAGTAATGAAGTGCAAGCCTCTCTCGGCCTGCGTTGCGTTTCTGCTGGTGTGAAGGAAGCTGTTGTGCTACCCTGTTGACGTGACACACCTGCACAACCCTGCATAGACTAAGCCGCCTCCTAATTACACCGCCAAAGGAGAACTGTATCTGTAAATTGCGTATTCTCCACATGCTCTCTCCTCCCCCTCTCGGGTGCGATGTTGCTCGTTGTGTAGGGTAATTTCCTTAGTAAACCTGTCACTTATAAACTTAAACTCCTGCAAGGCAGAGAAAATATTGTGACATGAAATTTCACCACCCTCTATTTATAATCTCTTTTATGACTCTTGGTGTTTCCGTAGATGCGATTTTCAGAGCAATCAGGGAATAGTTGGACTTTCTTAAACTAATGAGAATTTATGTTGTGCATAAAACTGCAAGTTACCAGGAGAAAACTCTGATTGTTTTTTTTTCCATTGAATGTTGCAAAGCAGCTTGCAGATTTACAGCAAACACAGCACAGTCTAAACTCAGCGGAGTTTGACCTTGAATGTGAATAACCAGAAATAGTCACCAGATGCTGTTTTTGTGACCTGTTGACTTTTTTTTTGTAATTTTTTGATTTTTTGTGGTTGCTGAAATTAAAGAAAACATTTCTTTTATTATAACATTCCTTAAAAAATATGATTTAAAGGGGAGGACAAACAGATTTATGTTGAATAATATCATTCTTATTATTTATTTTACTTGGATTGTCCAATTCAGATGAATGTCCCCTTCTGCAAGGGTGTCCCAGCTAAGATAATACATGGTATATATGATCAGTTTTTAACATAAGGTCAGATCATAGAACATAACATCATTTTTAACAAGACAACAATTCAAATTAAAAAAAAAAATCCAGACATTCAGTTTATAGCTATTGATGGGTGGAAGTATGCTCATACTTTGGAAACATATCTTTCGAGTCCAGCAGAAGGAGCAGCTCTCAGTTCTTAACTGTTTTACAGCATGTTACATGATCAGGGTACCAGATAAACTCTTGTTTATGAAATTAAAATCTCATACTGCCTGGTACACCAGTCGGCTATGTAGTACATTGAAGGAAGGAAACACCACACTGATTTTTCATTAACATGGTAATTTACATCTGAATCTGGTCCAGATTCCCTTGTTTTCATGCAAAACTACCCTCTCTAGTGTTCTCTGCATTTTCCTACCTAATTTTTCCACAGTGAGAGGCTAATTTAGGTTATAATCAAGTGGTCAGTCCGGTTTGCCTCGTATTTCCGTAGATTATACGAGCGAATCACATAATGTTCTTTGATAACATTCCAGGGTGAGATCAGAGTCCAGGTTATAATGACTTGGCAGGGGGAGTTATTATCTATCATTTTCAATAATCTTTTGTTCCGTGCGCGTATTTCCACAGTGGGGCTTCAGTATAAACACTGATAAATCAGATCGATGGGCCAGAGACCTGGGAGGTGGCTTTGCATTATGGGAACTTATACGCTGATTATGTATGAGAACATTTTAAAATTGACAGCTCTCTCTCTCTCTCTCTCTGTCTCTCTCTCTCTCTCTCTCTTTCTTGCTCTACCAGGTGGAGATTGACTGCATCTCCCTTCCTGGGGGAACCCGGCAAGCTGTTCTTCTCCCTCCCCTTCAAAAAACCGCCAAGCAACGTTCAGGAGTAGTCTGGAGTGCCATCCGAGGGGACTACGTGTGGTTTGCGAGAAGAGAAAAAAGGAAAAAGGTTTACAGCTGGCATGGAAAATGATGTGTACTGCATGTGTAGAGGTTGTGGCCTCACCTGGTGTAGTGACTTTCAGTTAGTGTTGGTAACCTTTAGCAAAGGGCCATCATTGTTCGTGGTCTAGCCTACCACTGCTACCTACAATGATTATGTTGATAACAGGTTTCATTTACGGAGCTCAATGCCCTTCACAATGAATGGGGGAAACTCACCTCTATGCATTTC
Source organism: Albula goreensis (assembly GCA_022829145.1). Taxonomy (NCBI): domain Eukaryota; kingdom Metazoa; phylum Chordata; class Actinopteri; order Albuliformes; family Albulidae; genus Albula; species Albula goreensis. The sequence goes on along the minus strand of CM040743.1, from coordinate 44,246,552 downwards.
AGCCATTTTTGCACCAGAAATATTCACCACCCATCAGCTGAATTGGACTGGTAAGGAGTAAAAAGTTAAAAAGTTAAAACTTAAAAAATTCATGAATTAAAAATAGCAATTAACTTAAAAAACTGATGAGAACACCAAATGACGAGAACTCTAGAACTCTGGGCCTGTTCTCTTCTGTAATACCCCTCCCTGTGCTGTGATGCTTTCACAAGGTTTCTGTGTGAAAGTAACTCCAGCCGACTTCTTAAGCTAAGATACATCTGACTTGCGTTTAGAGTTTATTCACTCGAGGAAAGTCTGCCCTGATCAGAGCAACGCTGAACTGCTCGACTCACAACGAGTCTCACAGACTCATTCACAGCGTCCACTTAATCCTGCAGGTGCCACCAGCAGGGGTCCCTGTTGAGTTTTTTAGTTTGTGGATATAAATCACATCTTGTGCCAGTCTTGTCCACTCCGGCTGTCTGACAGACGGAGGCGGGTTCCCTTCAGCAGGGGCAGGAAGGGACACACCACGATGAGCTCCGACCGGCGGTCCACGGGCGAGGTGTCACAAAAGAGGAAGGGTGGGGGCCAGCGGTGCCCATTTAGCATGGAATGTGCTCACATCATTGTTCCCTCCACAGATAGTATACTCACCATTCAAACTTATGAGGGCTTTGTTACAGTATACCCATTGTATACCCACCGATTAGCCCATTTAGCATGGATACATATGGGCTTTGGTGTCACATCATTGTTCCCTCCACAGACAGTATACTCACCTATTCACCTATTATGGGCTTTGGAGTTACAGTATGCCCATCCTCAGACAGCCATTAATACATATGGGCTTTGGAGTCTGTATGCTCACCTCCTCAGACAGTATACCCATCTATTAGCCATGTAACAATTAATACATACAGGCTTTGGAGTTAAAATGTGCCCACCTCCTCAGACAGTACACTCACCTATTAGCCTTGTTAGCATTAATATATATGGGTTTTGGAGTCACATTATGTGCCTGTCCTCAGAAAGTATACCCTTGGTAGGTTGCCTGGAACACAGACTGCTTGTGTCTAAAGAAAGAGCTGGACTTTTCATATTGTGAAAATAATAACTGTCATTTTTCTGACAGACAGCCCCATCACATTTCTTGTTAGTGTGAGTCCTTGAACCATCTCCTCTCCCAGGAAAAGAAAAAAAAACCTTCAAACACTTAACTAAAAGTTTGATCTATAACTGTGTAATTACATTGTAAGTACTTTGATAATACTGTTTGATAATAATGTTATCACTGAGTAACTACCTTGTAATATGAAACACAGTGTTCCGCATCACTCAGGTGAAACAAGGCGTGTCCCGCTTAATTGTATGTTACTTTATAAATGATACATAGCTATCAAGGGTTTTTTTCAGCTACATTTTTCAAGCTCAGGTGTAGTTTGCATTGTGAGGTGATCTTTGCTGAAGTGTTCCATCTACCTGACTGCATAATTGCATGTAACAATAAAACTCTTTTGAGTTCAGTCATTAGTGTGTCTGAAAGTGTGTTTTACACGGCATGGTAATTACCGGTGTGAAATGGATGCTGAAAACCCTAGCGATTTTGAAACAGTTTAACAACATGTTTTAAATTTTGGCACGGCTAGAGGGTATTGTTAAACACTACATGAAGCTGGAGTGTCAGCAAACCCTTAGCTGAGATGATATTTGCAGTGCAGCATGGTTTCTCTTTCAAAATCATTTAATACTGCATATACACCTATATCTGTGCAGTTTCTAGTTATGCATGGTTGCAGGTACTATGTGGTCTGCCTAAAATGAATAGAGTGTCATAGATAGCCCGAGACATGTGCTAATATCCATAAACCTGACTGTTATTCTTAACTCATGATTCTCACTCTGTTATAAAGTAACTGGACAACTTCACCAAATTTTCTGGTCTAGACGTCCTGCAATCTGATTGGTGCCAGCTATAGCTATCACTGTTGGTGGATTTGATTGGCTGAGGCCAATGATGTGCACACCCCTCCCCTCAACTCACATACTTTATCGTCTGCTCTAACCTTCGCGTTTAGCACGTCTTGCAGCTTTGCGGTACAGTGATAGATGTGGCAGCTGACAATAAGGTTGCAGTGCACATGTGTGGAGGTTTTAACAGAATTTGCTCTTTTCACGAGGCCAGAGTGAGGCTAATCGCAGGATGACTGGGAGGGGTGACACACCACGAGCCTGGAAGCTGTACTCTGTCACTGGCTGTGACAGGCAAACGAAAAAGAGGTGCCCTTGAGTCACAGACGTGAAAAGATATGAACTGCCAATAACACGTAAAAGTGTTGCGTGTATAACAGAAACATACAACACTGTCAACCCCCAGCTAATCAGTGAGGAATAATGCAGCTTAATCAGGTAAAGCAAAACGCATGTACAACCTGTGTCCCAAACGGCCAATTTCTATTTATAAAAGGTTTCATTCTCTTACATTCTTTCATAATTATTTCATTACAATTCCTTTCATTGGGGAAAATAGATATATTTGCTTGATTTCCATGGTGATCATGACACTGTCAATAATTTAGAGTATTTGGTTGCATATAAATGCTTTCTCCTTTTCAATTTTTTTTAAGGAAACCTACAAGATGATAGGAATATTGAGTTTTTCGCATTCTGTCCTGATAAATGAAAAAAAAAAACTAATAAATATATAAAAGTAGAGAATAACTCAAGGATTCAATTCGCATAGAAATTTGTTCCACTCCCATTGTTTATTTTCTTCTGATTTCTGCATATTTTTCTATAATAAAGCATTAATCTTATTTACAGAACAGCACACTGCAGTGTTGTTCTTCATATTAGATTATGGGATGGAAATGTCCTTTTATTTACATTTTTATTTTCATAATGTCTCCTGGATTGTTTTTTTAAACCAGAATCCATGTGAAGTACATTCTTTTAAGAGCACAGCCTTGATGTCTCTTTCCATACGTCAGTGGTGAGGAGAAGGCTTCCCTCGAGGTTCTCCTTGTTATTTCCGATGGATGAAAAAAAGAGACAGATGTCATTCCCGTCAGAGAGGATTCTGTCCTGCGGTATTCCACGGGAGTCTGAGGCGGAAACAACGCGCGATCCGGGGAAAGCCGATTGCGCCGGAGCCGTGTTTCAGGTCTGTCTACCTTGTTTATGATTTTCAGCATGCACACAGACACACACACATACATATATCTACTTATGTTTAACTCATATTCCTCATATTTTTTGTCTTTAGTCATGGCTTTGGAAGGTCGACTGAGCTCTCCATTGCTGGGAGCCCTGCTTCGCCAAAATGACCTGGACAGTCAAGATTTTCAACGCACACAAATGTACATCTGTTTTTTTTTCTTTTACATTTCCTTTTTTTTTCCTCAATCATTTCTAGTTTTTATGTTTAACATGAATTTTGAAAGGTCAGGTGTGAATTCCGTGTTCTGGTCTTCGTCTTTAACCTTAACAAGAGAAACCATGGTGTGAAGGGGCTGAATAGGAATCCCATTAGTGTGTGTAGAAATTAGGCTGAAAGATATGCAGAGTGCAAGGTTCCTAAAATTTCAGGTGCCATAGGATTTTTAATTCATGCATTATTTATTTTTTCCTTTGCTGTTTTTGAAGGCCAGTGTAACACATTTTGCCATGGTGCACATTTAAAGCAGGTCCTTCTCCATCACAATGGCACACAGCATCTGAGTCTTTATTCCGCGCAACAAAAAGAAAATGTGTGCGTAATCCTGATTTATTAAGGTGTTTTCACTCCTGACTGGTAAATATTTGTCTGCAAACCTCAAGGCTGTCTCATAAAAGTTTCTGGACTGTAACAGGTGGTAATATCTTAGTCATCAGGGTCTTGTGTCTGGTAGAAACTATGCTGTAGTTTTAGGACCCCTTTTCCAATCTTTCACTTCTGCTGTTGAAAAATGTAATGGATGGGAACGTTTGAACGTTTGTCGACACTTCTCAAGACAATCTTTTGCTACTGGGGAAATGAAGTTTTCCTGAGTGTCTCCTGTCATTTCTTACATTACATTTTTATATAGCTGCCTGACAGAACAATGAAATGTCATCTCAATTTGATCATGTAAGTTCAGAAGCATCAGTGCAGAGGCGGTACTGTCAGCTGCCAATGAAAAAATGATTCACAAATTATTGCACTAAAAATAATCAGATAGATATAGAATCACATGGATATAAAACTGTGTCATATTAGCACTGAACTCGCTGAGGGAAGGTATGACATACACCTACGTACACAGGTGTGAACATTAGCATGTTGCGCTAGCAGCGAAGCCCTGTTAACAGTGCCATCACGATTTGTGGAGAGAATCCGCCATTTCGAATTTTGTGATGCGTCCCCGAAACTGGTTTTCACGGTAAAGTGGGTAATTCTTCAGTGAGTCTGCAGCCCCCTTTTTTTTTTTCCTGAAGACGAGCCATTATAGAAAGACACTGCTTATCTGCTTTAAATATAAAACGGAATATTTAATGCCTGCCCTGGATGCGTTCTCACAGTCTGCATAATTTCGGCAGCCTGTCATGGCGCTGGGAGGATCACAGGAGTAGAGTTACTGGTTTACACTAATCCAGCCGCTGGAGGACGTGGAGGTGGAGGTGGAGGTGGAGGTTGGGGGTGTTGCTGGTGAGGGTTGGTAGGTGCGCGCACACACACACGCACACACACACACACACACGCACACTCACACACACACACGCACACTCTCCAGGGCTCTTGTTGAGGAGGACCCTTCAGGACTTAAGGCCTGCTTCTGTGCTTCTGCCAGCGTGCTGGTGAGGACCGGATTCATTCCACTCGACAAGAACCGAGCCCCCCGCCCTCCCCCTCTCTCCCCCTCTTTCCGCATCTCTACCTCTCTCTCCCTTTTTCTTCCTCTCCCCATCCCTCTCTCATTCTCTGTCACCCTCTCTCTCCCCCTCTGTCTCTACCTCTATCTATCTCTTCCTCTCCCTTTCTCTCCCCCCCCTTTGTCTGCCTTCCACTCTCTCTGTCTCCTTCGCTCTATCTCTCTTTCTCTTTCTATGTATCAACCTCTCTCTTTCTCCCTTCTAGCTCTTGCTCCCATTTCCCCCATCTCTGTTTTCCCTCTCTTCCCCAGTTCTCTCTCTCTCTCTTCTATACCTCCCTCTTTTTTCTCACTCTCTCTCTACATCTCTCCCTTTTTCCCTCTCTTCTGCCCCCCTTTTCTCACTCAATTTCTCTCCTCCTCCACTTTTTCTCTGCCCCTGCCTGTCCTCCCCCCACACCTCCCTCCCTCCCTCCCTCCTCTCTCTCTCTCTTTCTCTCTCTCTCTCCTGCATTGAGAGGCTCTGGAGATCTGTTTGCTATACCCTGCCAACAGTTATCCCTATTTGATTATTAGTTTCCATTTGAATTAGTTTCTGTGAAAGCCCACACACACACACACACACCCACACACACACACCCACACCACACACACACACACCACACACACACACACACACCCACACTCACACACACCCCACACACACACCCACACACACACTCACTCACACACACACACACACACACACACACCACACAGACATAAGCACACACCACACAGACATCAGCACACACCACAACACACACACACACACACAAACACACTCATAGACATAAGCACACACCACAACACACACAAACACACACACACACACACACACACACACACACACACACACACACACACACATAGAAATAAGCACACGCCACACACACACACACACACACACACACACACACCACACACCACACAGACATAAGCACACACACACACACACACATACACACACACACACCACATAGACATAAGCACACACCACAACACACACACACACACACACACCACACAGATCCACATAGACATAAGCACACACCACAACACACACACACACACACACGCAAGCACACAGACACACAAACCACACATTACATAGACATAAGCACACACCACAACACACACACACACACACACACATACGTACAAACTACACAGATACATATACTTACCTACACACATATACACAGATACATATACTTACCAACACACATATAGCACAGCCCCCCCACCCACACACACACACACACACACACACACACAGCTCTAGGTTATGAGACCCTTTGTAACAGAGGGTTTCTGACATGGCCTGTCCTCAGTCAGGTCTCATTCATTCCTGCGGTAATTACAGTGATTGTTCAGCAGCTCAAAATGAGGATGACTTCAGCGTGAGTGTGGCGGGGAGGGGCCGATAAGCTGTACGCAGTTTCACATGATCTGTTTCACAGAGAAAGCACAGGACTGATTTATGGATGTATTTAGGGGGATCAGTCAACTGTAAAGACAGCCAGGGGGACCTGCAAGTAATTGATTAAAATAATAGACTGAAATATGTGCATTGCCAGTCTCTGTCATATGAGACTGAAATCAGCATGGTACAACATCTCCACTCTTAAAAGGTGACTTTTTTAATTAAATGTTTTGCCTGTTTTTTTTTTTTCATAATGTTTTTCTCCATTCAGAATGAGTGTTTCTGGCCAAACAACTTTTGGACTGAAGGAGCTTTTGGGCACAAATTCAGTTGCATATTCCAAGGAGGTAATCAAAAATCTCAGTTAACAAAAGCAGTGGAAAAAAAACTCTTTAAATCGCAGCCAGATTGATTCCTTCGACCCAGGCGTGAAAACACGTCCAAAATAAGGAACGGCTACTTTGCCTGAGGTCGAATTTCCTGTGGAAAAAGAAAAAAACTCTCCCTAAAGGTGAAGCAGTGACATTCAGTGCAAGATAATGATGACAACAGCATCAACAGCAACATCAAAAAAAAAAAAAAAAGGAAAGGCGGCCGCAACTGGCAATACAAAAGGCGGCGGTCGTTTCCTCTGTCACCCCTGCTTAGCCGTTTTCCCGCTTTGACCCGTCATGTTGTCACGGCGAGCCGCGTTTACCCTCTCAGCCTGTGCGGCGGAAACAAGTGGGTCTAGTTCATTATTGATTCCTGTCAAGCCGCCGATAAATCATCGCAGCCCGCCGGATGATTGATATTCGCCATCGCCTCCGCCCGCCTCTGAAATCCCATTCATTCCTACACAGCGGCCGCGCCTCTGTGGTGGTTCTGGCTTCCCGGGGCTGTGTGAATGAGCGCTGACGGGATTGTGCCAGCATTAGCTTTACTGGGAGGCGGCCATTATGGCTCTACAATTGCACCACAGTGGTCTTGTGATGAAAAGAGTGGAGTGCGTGTGTTTGTGTCTTTGTTTGTGACTATACACATTCCTGCGAATGTTCTGTGCACGTGTGTGTGTGTACACCTGTGCACACTCGTGTAATATACTGTAGCACTGTGTGTGTCTCTGTTTTGTGTGTGAATGTATGTCCATAGGTGTGCTTACTATGTCTGCGTAAATCCATCTATATAAGTTTGTTGATGTGTGTGAGTGTGTCTTTTTGAGAATATGTGTGTATTTTTGTGTCCACATTCAGTATGTTCTCAATATGTGAGTTCATGAGTGCGTGTGAACTTCTGTTATATTTAGTGTGTGACAGTGCTGTCAAATGTAGGTGTGAGTGTATCACCATGTTTCTGCGGGAAAATGCGTGTGAAAACGCGTGTTTGTGTGTGTATATGCATGTATGTGTGTGCACTGGTATTGCCTCAAAAACTGTAAATGGTAAATATCTGCGGATAAATGGGCTATAATCTCACTTCGCCTTTTTTCTTAGATTCATTATTATTTTTAAATTTAACCTTCGTTTTGTAAGGTTAACTGAGAACTCTCATTTTCTGGTATCCCTCATTAGTGTTGTGACCTTGGATATCACCATGAGGTAAGCTATCTGTATGGAGATAATCAGGCTGATTCGGCCATTTTAATTTTTAAAAATTTTCCCTCCTTTTTTTTCCCTCACTGCAAAATAAACCTGTCAGCCCACCTCAGCAACCTTCTTCCTCTTACTCTGAGGAGGAAGAGGAGGCTGCGGACACAGGAGGACTGGCTCTCACCTCTTTCCATGCTGCAGATGCATCACCAATCACATACTGCCTGTGTCTTGAAGTAAGCAGTTGCTATGATCATGTGCTTGAAGAGGCCCAGTAAACCAGTAGTGGGCGCAAGAGAGCAGTGACATTGACAAACCTTAACCTGCTTTCACATAGCTTCCAGTCTGGTGATTTGACCAGGATACACAGACTGACGCTTTGTACTGTTTTGAGAGCCAGTTTAACACTCCCTACCATTTAGAATGCCACAGTATCCTCAATGTTTAGTAAGTTGCTCTGGATAAATGTGTCTGCTAAATGCCTAAATGTAATGTCGACAGTGAGTAAGGATCTCTCTTTAACTTTCTCTCCCATGAAGAAATTAAATAAAATAAATGAGTACAAAAGTAACTGAACAAGGGCTGCCCTAGTGTGTGGACATCCCATTAAAAGGGGTAGTTCACCCTAAAAATTAAGGTTATTCATCCATTTTCCAACCTCAAGAGATGTCTTTTAATTTGACAATACATTTTCAGGCAGTTTGTAATGAGAATGAGATCCTTTCAGAGCTCATATTGATACGGATATGGCTGTAATGCATGCGCGGCCTCTGAGTGAATCATTGATGCAACAATGCCATTCATTTTATTATTTTATCTGGTATTTCAAATAAATTTTAGTGCAGGAGCATTAGCGCTCATACACGATTCATTCGCTTTAATGTGCCCTTGTGGAACCTGCTTTCGTTGGACGCTCAGATTTGGATGCAGACGCTGCATTGCTGGGTGTAAGGATATTTCTAAAGGTAGGAAATGTACCAGCAGGTGTTTAGTTTTGTGTGCATTATTCCTGTGAGGTATTTGTGGTTGGTACAAAGCCTGAATTGAATCTGACCTTTGACCCTGATTTAATCCTAACTCGGGGCAACCCATCACTGATAGTGTGTTTGGATAACATGGTTAACATTGCCAGCCTTGCGATTGATTGGTGCCCACAGATTCTTGAGGGTGTACTTGATAGACATTGGCTGATTATCTTGTCAGGCATCTACCTCTTGGTTTTTCAGAAATATTAGTAGCTCACAAGTGCATTATTACTGTCGCAAAAGCTCTGGAAATTGAACAATTGCTGCTACACTGGAGAAAATTGTCAGGCTTATGATGTCACATGTGTTAGTTTGATGAGTGAGGCTATTCCCGAAACTGAGCAGCATTATTATTACATTAATACATTAATATATTACCACATAGGAGTAAACAGTTAGGCTAGAAGTCATGATGTCATCTTCATGAGCCTAACAAAAGCCAGAAATTGAGTTGTTGCTGCACTGGGATGAGGAAATAGTCAGGCTTGTGATTATGATGTCACATGCCAAGTGATGCATGTCCTTACACCGTTGACCAATGAAGGAGAGTCTGGGTTTCCATGGTTCCTCCACAGCCTCGTTGCTCAGTGGCGACCCCTCTGGTCAGAGCAGCACCAGGTACCAGCTGTGCCACCCAGCCAGTTACTTTGGCAGCTCAGGTGGGTTGGGGTGGGGGAGGGTGGGGGCTGGATCACATCGTGGTGAAGGAGCAGCTGGCCAGCTTCACACCTTTCAGAGAATTCATGCATGCAAGCATGAGCCCATCCTAATTGATGGAAGGGGTACTGAAGTGTCGGCACCAGCCCACAGCTGTGAGCTGGTATTTCAAAATTGTGCGGGGGCGGGAAGGGAGACAGGGAAAAAAGGTAAGCCTCACTTGTCAAGCTCAAAAAAAAAAAAAAAACTGTGAGCTTGATTAGCTTCTGTCTCTCTCCTCCCGATGTGGATGTAACTCTGCTCAACTTCCAGAGATGGGCTTTGCTAATAGAATAATACTCAGTTACTACTCCTGACAAATCCTACAATAGAACGCACGGGGGAGTTCGAATCTCTGTCGCGCTATGGCCAGAGCGACTATTTGGCAAAGCAAAATACAGGGAAAATATAAGCTGAGTCCAAAATGGGCCACTATATAGTGCCTGCTGAATTCTGTTGAAATCCTACTGCTCTTGTGTCAGTGTAGTGCCTACTACAAATCTGCAGTACTTTAGCATTCGGACACGCTGTGGCCGCCTCACGGCCGAATGTTTCCAACTGATGTACATTTACTCATTCATTTGCTCATTCATTAGTCTACTTATTGGCAAAAATATTCCTAAAACTTTTTTTTCTGCAGTTTTTCTAGCAAACTTGCAAGATTTTTTTTTTCTTCTTCTGTGGTATCTCTGCACAAACAGCCTTCTGGGATAGCGCAGTGTCCAGTGTTTCCACACTGCACTAATTTTAGCCTACTATATAGAGTGTAGTAGGGACATTAGGACACAAGAACAGTAAATATATAGTAGACTTACAGTCTTACAGCTTTATAGTGATTCTCTCTGATTAGCCAAGCATCTGCAGGTTAGTGAACTGAACTTGCACTGAGTTGACCATTCATGATTGGGGCAACAGTGTTGTATAATGGTTGTGGGGAGCTGGCTTTCTGATTGGTGGGTTTCATTCCCACGTATGATTGAGTCAGAATAGCTTCAGTAGAGATCCTTCAGTATAAATGGATAATGTCACTGTACATGACAGCATCCACTAACTGTCATTGCAATTTAAATGCAATGACTGGTGTTGTGCCTGCAGTGTGAAAATCAGCTAGCAGCCAATCAGAGGAGTCTGTGGGGGCGGGGTTACTATTTGGCAGATTACATAATCCAATCTGATGGCAAAAATTTGGAAAACTTTCTAAATTTACATAATAAATGTAATCACAATAAGAGCCCCTGTAGCCAGCCATAGTGACTATGTGCACAATCACTCAGTGCATATGTAAACTAACAAACTGTCCCACAGTGAAAAAAAATAAATAAATATGAAACGTTGATGGTAAAGGTTTTGTTCATTGTTTAATTGTGCAATTCAGACAATGCAAAAAGAAGATGAGGCTAAATTGTAACGGTATACATTATGCCACCTCATCTTGGCATGTTTTTTTTTGTGTGGTTTGTCTAAGCGTCTTCTTTGCCCTCTGTGCCATAGCCTCCCGCGGAGATGACTCTGCCACCGTCTGCATGTCCTTGTCAGCGTGTCATTGAGTCTGACAGCAGCTCACTGAGTGATTCCCTGATTTAGGTGTCTTTAATTCACTGATTCACTCCATCACTCACTCACTCAGTGACTAGCCTCTGCATTGACACTGGTCGTCCACTAGGGGGCCAAAAGGCAAGGTGCCAAGACACAGCCCACATGGGCAATGTACTTTCCATTCTTGGTATTATTGGGTCAAAGTTGCAGTACATGATAGTAATGTATAGCGCCCTATTCACCAGCCCTCCCCTTGCTCCATTTCATCTTCCACTGAAAAAGTGGGCTGTCAGCAGCTGTTTTTCCCTCCACAGTCCACTAGCCGAGTTACAATTGTACATTCAAGTTTCATTAGTCACTTCAAATAAATCCAGTGCTTTAGCACAATACATCACCGACTGCAATGGACAGTTTGGTGAGGCAGTGTGGCAGAAGGTGCTTTTCCTTTTCTACCCTAGCGGTGGTGGGGACATTACCATATAGCTAGAAAACAAAGGGGAGCCCCACCATTGCAGTTTCTGGATGCTACTTCCTGGAAGTATATCCAGAAAGTATCAACCAATCACCTTCACTGTTGTTATGTTGTTGTGTTACAATAAATTCTGTGATTGGTGAAGTTCCTTAGCTTGTTATCCTTGATTTACTATAACTCTCAGGTGTTTGTGCTTTCGACCCTGTGATGACCCTGTTGACTCCTGTCCTGCCATTGCTGTGTTTTTCAGACATGGGCCTCATATTTGCCGTACTGGATGTGCAAGTGGATCATTTCATAATTCAGTTCAGAAAATCTGTGAAGCTGGCACAAATAGCATTTCCTGATTTCCCATGGAAGTAAGGCGTTTACAGTGAAATATTGCGGCGGACGCTGTGTGTGAATTTTGTCCGTGAGGCCCGTTTTTTTGGTTTTTGCTGAGCCGGTGCTTAGCAAAACAGGTTGCCCTGAATTGTGCTTCTGGCTTCGAACTGAAAAAAAAAAAAAAACACAGGGATGAACACCTGATTTTATCTCCATCTCTGGGCGGCATATACTCCCATGATGCTTTGCTCTAAATGCTTAGATCGGCAGAAAACGCATGCACATGCACTCCCAGGCACACACACAGAAACCGTGGATATGCCCCACCATTTCAGCTCAGGATTTGCTGCTCTGGTTATTTAATACTCATTTAAATAAATTTGAAATATCAGAAGTTTAAGCAGGCGATGGTATCAGTACAATATAATTATATCATCCTAATTATCAGAGACACTTTCTCATTGTATATTATCTTCCTTGCCAGTACTGACTATGTGAAAGTTGTTAGCTTAAATCTCATATAGACATTAGAAAATATTACATTCAGTGTGGGGTTTCTATGCAGGGCAATTGTCTACAGATCTGGAAAGAGGATATGGTTGTTTTAGATCATTTCTGAGATAGAAACTGATTCTGTGAAAATAGCCCACCCGTTGTTTGTACTGTCATTGCTGACGGCCTTGGAGCCAGACTGACCCTTTGACAACGCTTGTTGTAGAGTCTGACATTATGTTCCAGGCACATGCACTCGAATAAAGCACCAACAATCTTTTTCTTAACTACCATCACGATTACTCCATCGAAAACTATCCCACATCCAAGAGGTCCCACCATCTATCACTTGAGCGAGCAACAGGGGAGGCCGATTGAAATTCTGATTGCGTGATGTGGAGAACATTCACCAAACATCGGTTACCAACTAATACCTCGGGCTTTAATGACCCTGTGAGCATGCTGAAATGAGAACACAGGCTAAGATTCAATAAACATTTGTTCTTAAATATTGCTTATAATTGAATTCTATTTTCTGTACAAGAACAGTTTGGCTAGTTAATTTCCATGATCCTGGCTAAACTGTACACTACACTGTCTAGGCTAATCTTTACATTGCCCTAATAGTTTTCCACTAGTGATACATTCAAACACGGACAAATACACTGGCAGACACACATAGCAACAGAGACCATAACAACCAAAAACTATATAGAAAACATGTACATACAGACAAAAAAAAATCTACATAGAAATAAATCTATGGGGAGAAATACACAGAAAAAATAACACATACATTTAGATTTACAAATAAATTTTCAGAAAAGTAAATCTACAGCCTGGGAAATCTGTTAAGGAAAAGACATCAATATATATATAAACTGCATACTGAAATATAAATGCACAGGCAAGAAAATCTACAGAAAGTGAAATCTGCATAGGGAAATGTGACCAAACAGACAAATAGCTGCAGATAAATCTATAAGCAGGGGTAAGTCTGCAGACAGACAGAGAGGAATGTAAAGGTAGAAGGGAGTCGGTGGCCTTTATCTCCTTGTGTGAACTCTTTAATGTTCTGATTAAAAGTGAGGGAGTGTAGATGAACCAGGCCCTCCCTCGCTTTAAAGCCCCCTGTTTTTTTTTTTTTTTCTTTTTGGTTTTTTTTTTTCCTTTCGACCTCAGAGCAAAGGGAAGAGCTGTCCTCTGGTGCTCGGCACACAAGCATCCCGGGTCCCAGATGTGGAGTAGAAAATCGCTCTCGGTGCCTCATGTATATTCATCTCTGCTCCTCCTCTTCTGCCCTACTCTGCTGATGCCACCAACTCCACAGGAAACAGGGTGGGTGGGGGGTGGGGGGGTGGGGGGCAGGGGGGAGGAGGTGAGGAAGGAGGGGTGGTGGGGGGTGGGTTGCGGGTTTTCGCCTCAAGAGAGGAGTCTTCACCGGTTCTACCTCAGAACCGTGTGAAAAAATATCGGTGGTTTTAAAATGTGCTACTTTCTCACTGATAGAGAAAAAAAACAAGACAGCAACAACAGGCTAAAGCACCACCACCACCCAGTCGACTTGACTGCTGGTGTCAAATCAGATGTTTTTGAAAATGTTTTTACCTATCGGGGCATGATCAACCTCGAGGTAATTTGTAACAGAATGAAATCTTGGAAGGAAATTTCTTCGTACAAGGAAAAAAGGATAATGTCTACTAATCGGCCCTCTGACTGAACAGAGAAGTGTGTGCTGTTTGTAGCTCGAAATCACATGAGGATTTCAGCAGGTTTAAATATGCAGTCTACTCACTGAGAAAACAACAAAAACAACAACAAAAGCTGTAAAGAAACACCCACCCCCTGTTATCAGATGAGACATTCAAAACCATTGACGGAGTGTGTATTTTCTTTCCCTACCTTGCATTGCACTATTAACCATGACAGTTTAATGGTTTCCTTCCATCATTCAATCCTATATTTGCACCCATTGGGTTTTGGGTTAAATGGGATGTGAGGTAGATACGTTAGTTACGATGACATCGTCTGCTCTTCGCACGTTGAAACACCCTTTCACACAGGTGTGCTTGCCATTGTTTGAGAGGATTTGTGTAGTGCTTTTGTTCTAGGCCACTACTAAAAACACACGATTCAACTAAGGCCAGTGTTATACTTTGCACATCCGCGAGTATGCGAGGGTCCGTTAGGGCCCGCGCGATGGAAATTTCGTCATCACAGGGTGTGCGCGAGGCTCTGCGTGGAAGTCCATGTACCTCCAATTTTTTTGGGGCTGCGTGAAAACCACTCTACAAGACCACCAACTGTGCATGCGCTGGAAGACCAAGAACGGGAACCAATGGAACATGGACCCCAAGCAGACTAGAAAGAAGTATGATAAGAATAACTACGCATCCATGGTGTCCGCAGCTGTCTGTGTGCACATCCACAAGGCAGTATAACTGAGGTCTAATTAGGCTCTTTATTAAGGAATATGTTTGGTTGGATCAAGCATGTTATTGCACAAGCCAGAGCAATGGCCTAGGGCACGTGCTATTCTACTTTAGAATGAAAAACATATTCCAAAAGACATGCAATAAAATTTTGATTAAATTGCATTTGCATTTGGCCATTTGCATTTGAGTCTAGCCCAACGTCTTCTAATTGTTCGTCTCGTGGGACTGAGAGACATGTGCTTTTTAACATAACCCCAGGCCAGATCTCAAACTATGCTCAGTCCAAGGTTCCTGAACTAGAGCTGAAAGAGTAGCATTCATGAGGTTCATGCTGTGATCTAAGATTCAAAGCGAAGTGCTCAGCTAAGCCCACCTGTGTTTGAAGTTGAAGAGCCAACCTTAAATTCATGTATTTTGAGAGTGGGGGTGTAGAATAGCCCTTCATTTCATGTGGACCCCCTACAACAAAAAAAAAATCAGTAAAATCGTCTTGCAGGGAGCCAGTGAGATAAAAAAAAAATGAACCGTTTTAAAACCTGAGGCTGACCTAATGTAGGAACGCCATGCAGAATAACCAGTCTGTGGTGATTTATGGCCTCACGCATGCACAACGTGTACTATTTCGCAATGTTGATAGTGATATTTTATCGGCGTGATTGTTATTCCCCCCAGAGAAAAATTGCAGGGATACCCAGAGTCGACAGGCAACTCCAGAGAATTACTTTTTAAGTTCCGCTGCATTCGGGGAAACACTTTATACCACAGCAAAAGAAATAAAAATCTGGGTTTAATTTTCTACCCTTTCTCCCGTCTTTATAAATCTCTGCATTCAAGACGTACGTTTGAAAGGATTTAATCGTTTTATTTACGGAGGCGCAGAAACTTGTAAGGCAAGTCTTGTATATTGAGAAAGGGGGAGGAGAAAAGAACTTGCTGATTCACATAATTATATGTAGTTTTGCCGAAATGCGAGATGCATGAGAAATCCCTCTGAATTTTGATACGCATCAGCTGTCAATGACTTCAATGTGATAAAACACGACCCATAGATCATCCTGAAAAATAACTATTTTTGGACGTGGAGCGCAATTACTTTTCATCTCCGGAGATTAAAAAGCTGTTTAAAGGGACTGGGGGACCCTGGCGCAATGCAGGGGCACGTGCTCATATCAGACATCAATCCCCGCGCGAGAATTACTGATTTTTAACTCAAAAAATCATTTTAAACGTGCCTGAGAACGCTTTATAGCGTCTCTGGCGAAAAAGAAGGCTATGTCATACCAAAATACAATTAAACGGCATAAATAAAAATAAATAAGTGCATAGGTATGGCGATGGAAAATAGATTTGTAGGTATAAAGTTTAGGTGCCACCCACCGCTCGCTGTCTAGGTGATTGGCTGATCCACTGACTAATTCATAAGCCAGGAAACCGCCCGGGTTCTGAGCTGCTGCAGTTAGCGGTATACCTGGTGGGCTGTGATGTCAAACCGCTGACAGCGAGGTGTTAAAAATATTAGGTCAGTTTTTCAGAAAAAGAGAATCGTTCCTGTGACACTTTCAAACAGAAATAGGATGCATCCCAGTACGAAATTTCACATCAGTGTGGGGGTAAAAAAAAAAAAAAAGACTCAATACGTGGAGAAATGCTTGCTTTTTAAAAAAATACATATGAAATGTGTGCTTTGAAGATGCTTTTGAGATGCAGTAAGCTGAATAATATTCAAGGCAAATGAAAACAGTGAGTTGCTGCTCCTGGTTAAAGTGAGGCTGGGCTTCAAGAAGCACGTGCAATTATCGATTATGTCACCTGACTTACTACCCACCAATCGCCATCAGCGGTGGTATCAAACTCTGTGCCAGGGAAAGGCGAAGCATGTTATGGCTTTCATTCTAACCAAGTGATGCTGACTTAATTGGTTTCATTAGCTAATCCATCAATATGTATGGAGCTATGTTTGCTTGTTATAGTTTTTGCTCATGTTATCTTATAGTCAGAAATCATCATTTGTCTTAAAGCTAACAGTACTAATTTAGTCAATAATTCTGTCCTTAGCTAATCATCAAGCCAAGGACAGAAGCCGGGGTTAATAATAGGATGTACACAGAGTTTGACACCACCGACCTTTGGGATGAAACTGTAAATCGAAGCTTCTCCAGCCGAAACCCCTTAAATACCCAATGGGACAAGACTCTACAAAAATGGCCCCCGACCTTATTTGGCAGGATGTCAATACCCACTCTGTTTTGTGATTGGTCGGCAGTCGTATCCATGGCAATGTACGATGATGACCTGTTTGCCCATCAACCATATTATGTACTTTTTCCTCCAGGCTAATATTAGCTATGCGCCTCCAGGGGATTCGAACCCACAACCACTGATTTGCAGAGCTTAGCTTGTTCTTTGCCTAAAATACACTCCTGCCTGTATGTCAAAGAGTCGAGCAGCTGTCATCTGAGCTCAATGGGGATGTAAGATATTAAATAAATGATTTGCTGTGTGTGTAGTATGTTAGCACGATGTCAAAGTACGGGGTCAAACTGCTGTCAAATTATTTTTGACTTTTCCAGTGAAATAAATGATGGAACGGTTTTGTTAGCCTTGTATAAGAGGTCAAGTCTAGCTGTGCTTGCCTGCTAATTTCCCTGGAAGAGAATGGTCAAAAGGGAAAAAATGTTGCATGGTGAAAAATACTCTCTTTTTAAACCTCTCTTTATTTTTCACCATGCAAATGTAAAATTAATACAACTATTTTTGTAAGACAATTTGTCTGATTTTTCATTCAGTGTGCATTATATTCCTTTCAACATTATTTTGGCTTCATGTACCTGATTACAACTATTTGATTGAGCGCAGCGATACCTTCTATTTTACTGGAAGAGAACTCTCATAAAATGGAATCAGAAAGTGATCACGTGACCTCTGGTTGACTGGTTGGGAAAAGTAACACCCCTTCATTCGCTAAGTAACTTTGCGAACAGGGTGGCCATGTCACATCTATAATGTGTGCAAAAACATGCATTGTGATGCATGGGCAATCATTTTAGGTGGAGGTTGGGAAATGGAAATCTTACGGTCTATTTGCATTCACTGACATGGCTGTTTTTGGACCCGGATCATTGAGCAGCTCCATTTTGAAACTACAGGATGTGATCTATAGCTTAAAAAAAACATCTGGATGACTCAAGAGGTTCTATAAGCATTGAAGCACATACTGTTCACACACAACATCACTTAAAAAAAAAAAAAAAAAAAGCCTGCTCCATGGTATACATTCTTCCTAAATCGACAATTATCGCCGAATCCCATTAGCCGCAGAGCCATTAGCGGCCCTGATTTGTGAAGGACCGCTGAGACACAGCATCCTGCATTAGAAGGTGGCAAAAGAAAAAAAAAAACCCGCCCAATTAAGCTTTTGCTCTCGTCTCTAAAGGTCCTTTTGTTTTGAAGGGACCCCGCCTAGTACCCCCATCCCCCCACCCACCCACCACCCTCCCTCCGTTACCTCGTATTGATGTTTCCTTCCCTTAAAAGCCGTGCCATCTGCCAAACCCCCACCCGGTCCAACCCCCCACCACCCCCACCCCCACCCCGAAGATTTGGGTTTCAGCACACCATGTGCAGCCATAAATCAGCAGTAAAAGAGAAGGATTAGGGGGCATCAGGGCCACAGGATGGGAATGCTAAAGCGGAGGCGGCGTGCAGCTAGCGCGGCGTCCGCAATGAGATTACACCGTGTTTATACATTCCAGGACTAGCGCGTCGCTATTGAGCGCGCCTGCATTTTCTCTGTCCTTTATGGCAAAATACATACATCAAATATACTGTTTGAAAGCTTTAAAAAAAATACTAATAATGAAGCTGAAAATATCAGGGTGGGGGGTTGGGTTGGGGGTGGGATACTGAAAATGAGTCTCACACAGATGTGTAAATTACACATTTAATGTCCCAGATCAACTGTTCATTAACCTATGGCAGAAAATGGCAATGCTAGGTGATGATCTAGCATGAAAGGGAGGGGGGAAAGTTGAGTGGTTTGCAATTTAAAACTGAGCAAAACTAAAGAAAAAAAAATTATCACATGATTTCTCAAGATGCTCATTATGTGTTCTGTGTTTGTGACAGTCTCCTGCTGACGACAGCCTAAATATTGATCGTGTGCATAATTGCTTTGCTCTTAGATAGATTCAACACACGCAGACAGACGCTGCTCACGAGCTTGAGACAGAACTATGGGCTAGATTCAATCGGAAGCACTTAGTCTCTTTTAGAGTATATATATGTAATTCAATCAAAACAGACTTTACAATACAGCATCATATTTTTTGAAGATATTTATCGGAGACAAGCAAACATACTGAGAAAGAGTGACTAAAGTCAATTTTGTTTCAATTACAAATGTCATTGAAAGGACTAAGTGCATTTGATTGTTTCCAGGTCTCCATGTTTGTTTTTTAAGGCAGTGCTATGAAAAACTGGTGGACTTTGGCTTTCAGCATTTTCTAACATTAGTTTTGAAAAAGGCAATTCAATTCTTAAAAGCATTAACTTCAAAGACAAACACCTGATGGGCTTTACACACCGAAGCCTAGGTTCACCCAACACTGGTCTTTAGTTTTGACAAGTACAAGTGCAAATGCAAGAATTATTATTTTTTCCTTCACATACAAATACACTTTGGTGAGTTCATTTTGGTAATGGCTGAACTTGCTAAACTGTCTGTGGAAAAAAAAAAAAGTAACACTTGTGTTTGCTGTATCTGTAAGTTAAAGGTTTGGACTAAATACAAGCTCGTCTGTCCTTGGTGAAGGGGTGTTCTGTTTGCATCTGTAGTAGGTAATAAAAGAAACTCCCCGGGAGCCAGCCTCCCCTCTGTAGCCCATTAGCTAAGGCCCTGGTTGCACTGGTGGAAATTGGCTACTTGGGATGTCGCTTTGGTGACACCTACATCCGTCATTAGCATTTTTATATGCTGTCTACACTGCTGTTTTGCAGGGTGCACACACACACACACACACACACACACACACACACACACACACACACACACACACACACACACACACACACACACACACACGCAGAGGAGGCTATAATAGAGAAAATGCATTTGGCAAAAGATTGCGTTTACTCTGGTATCCCCATCTGAATCCTTTGTACTCTGCGTTGCATATTACATTATATTACAGTAATTTAGCAGATGCTCTTATCCAGAGCAGAAGTGGGAGAACACAAGTTCATCTACCTATGTGAGCAATAGTGCCAGACCTTGGCTAACAACATTTGCATACCAGCAAGTATATATGCAGCATGAGTGAGCACAAATGTTTGGCTGTGCTACTCTACCTCTGAAGGTGATGTGAATTTGCTTTCTCCAAATCGTGATCCTTCTTTATGGTGTAAAAAAAATCTCAGTTGTTATCTTCTTAAGAGATGTCCCTTACGTTTAGCGTGAAAAGTTAGATGTTGTGGCCGTTTTCTGCCAAAATGCAGATGAAGCCTTAACTGCGCAGGTGTCATCATGGAGGCCTGCCCTTTGTTGTGCAGCTGGGCCATACATAGAACTGCTCATATTCGAAATCTTAAAAATACACACTAACACTGCGATATTTTACATGAAGCCTGAATCATACTTTAACGAAACACAGTTTTTTTTTCTGTATTCACAAACGGTCTGCGATGAGAATTCACACCCAGGTGTCAGCTTCATGATTCGAAGTCTGAAGCTGCAGATTTTGAGAGGATGCTTCCTAGAAAAGAAAGGCCAGATGTCTAAACGGATAAGCTGTCAGATTTTGAGAGGATGCTTCAGTAAAAATGGAATGGAGCTCTTTCATCTCAAGACAGTTGATTGACCATTCTGTAGAAAATCAGACCACAAGAAGACCATTCAAAAATCCTAAAAACACAGTTTACTTTATTTGTCACTTACAGTGTTGTGGGTGTCAGTGGATGGATAGGAATGTTTAGGAAGCTGGGCTTGTAACGTATAGAAGCTGCAGGTTCAACTCCATGGCACGGCATTGCCATTGTACCCCATGAGCTAGATAAAAACACACCTGAACTGCTTCATTGAAATATCCAGCTATATAACTGGGTGGTAAGAAATATAAAAATGTCAGCTCTGTAAGGAGGGCTGGATGAAAGCATTTTGCTAAATGCCTGAGTGTGTGTTTTAGCCATGCATACTGTAGTCCTAATGATTTCTTGTATAGAAAATTAATGGACACTTTAGTCAGTTTTTTCTCTTAAGTGCCAAGAGAATGTGTTAAAACTAGAGCAAAAAATCTTACATAATGATTTTGGAAAGAAGTCTGTTATGGTTTATATTCGCTGCCAGTGTCTGCAGATGCCGTGGATTATATTTCTCCAGAATGTTCCTCAGAAAAAAAACCCATCTTAAATTGAAGTCCATGCAAATTTTCCAAGATTTTGATTTTTCAGCCCTACCTTATTTTAAAATCCCCCATCTATCATGGCCACCCACACATATTTAATCTGAAACTTCCCTCATGAATTTTTCAAATCCACCACAAAATCCCCCAATCTGGCAACCCTGATTTCAGCATTAATTAAAACCAGTTTATGCATATTGTCTTGACATGATAGATGTTTTCTGGAGAAAAAATAACAGATGTTTGTAAATAGCAGACATTCGTAAACAGGCACACACTCTCCATGAAGCGCATAACCTAAAGCCAACTTCTCAGTCCACTTGGTAGATTTGCAAAGATAGCTTCTGGCTGGACAAAGATACTGACCTATACCAAACGTATTCCGACATTGACCATCACGGGAGGTTTGATATGAAGGGTGGAAGACTTCCCCCACGCCCAAAAGGAATTGTCTAATTGACACGCTGGGCACATCCACACACAAGGGCCTAAACCAAGCAGCCACCACAAATAGCACTTACTGTGTCACATCCATATTACACACGAACCTACAAAAACACAAAATACAAAAGAAAATCGTGCTAACGTTTTTAGGCCTTGCCCTTCCTCATCATTAGATCATTCGGCCTTGGCTTTTCACTTATCCATGCCATAGCGTAATGCTGCAGTAAGAGATCTTGACTGTGCACCATCTTAGCACTATGCTAATTAGAATCATGCTAAAGTTTGTAGGCCTTACCCTTCCTCAGTGTCTTCAGGTCTTCTCTTTTCACTTATCCACGCCTATAGCATAATTCTGCAGCAAGAGATGTTGACAGTAAACCATCTTAGTACCATGATAGTTGTAGACATAAAACAACATTGCTCCTTTCCACCTCTCCCGACGCTACGCTGTTTTTGCGGCGCTGACGGATACAGGTGCAGCACGTTGTTCCATGCCCGTGTTCTTGTCATGCCCCGTGATATCCACATTAATGCACTTTGCCCCGACGGCCTTGTTAGCTGCTGTGGGTAAGCCAGCACTTCTGCCAAGAAAATAAATAAATAAACCGTTTTTTTTTTTCTCTGTGATTTGAAGATGAAAACCCAATAATCTAATTACAAGGGGTATATGAGAAAGGGATGAGGCATTGGGGAGGGGTACAAGGGGTGGTGGTGGTGGTGGTAGGTGGTTGGGTGGGGGGCAGGCGTGGGTACAAATTGTACCTGTTAAAAGACACAGTCAGGGGTGCAGAGCAGTTGTTAGTGCTTCTCTTTACCCTCTCCTTCTCTCTCCTCCCCTTAATGAACCTGTGAATTTCGGTTGGGGTCGGGGAGCTGTGGGTTCGGGCCCCGGGCTCCTACAGTCAAGAAGCGGGGTGCCCCGCTGTGAAAAGCATAATCCCAGGACTCCACCCCCAGTTTAGCTCACAGCTGCAGCTGGGGAGAAAAAGGGGAGGGAATACAGATTTTTTTTTTCCGGAGCAAGGTAGGGGGGGGGGGAGGGTGACTCTGCCCAGGTGAAGCTCCAGTCGTTGTGATCACGCCCCTCGAAAGCAGATTTTAAACCCTTCAATAAAACACACAGCAGGCCATGGGCTATAATCACTTCATTTAAGGTGTCAGGTGGCTTTCTGCCGCCGACTCAGAGGTGTCAAATTAAGCCTCCTGACTCCTCGGTAAACTGTCTGACGGAGAGCATTACGTGGCTTGGTGCAGTAGGTGTTCTGCAGTAATTGAGTTTTACTATATATATATATATATACATATATATATATTTATAACCAACGGTACGGTTTGCAGAGGGCCCATGCCTGCAGGAGTGAGAGCCATTTGTCTGTCTGCCTTAAAGAACGTAACCCATGGCGACGGTCGTCGGCGGCTCCCTTTGAAAATCAGGTCATCAGTATTCCGTTGTACTCTCTTTGAAGGGTGTTGATTTTCGGTCGGCGCGCGCATTGTTCGGTTAGCTGCCGGCAGGGGTTTGGCGCAAAGTGGCGGGTGCGACGTGGGATCGGTGAGACATCTGCAGCAGAGCGACTCCGTGTGGCGCTCGGCCTTTTTGTTTTTTTTTTTTTGAGGTGGGCCGTCAGGTCGACACCATGCAGTCATTGTGTGAGAGATGAAATTTCCTATTGCTTGTGAAAGAGGCATGACTGAGTCAGTGCAACGAATAACAGTGAAGGTAGTTGTGTAGGCTAGTAATATCACTTTAATGAGCTGAAAGTGTGACTGTACACCAGCTAGCCAATCAAGACTCCTGCCATGTTAACTTCAATTAAGCACTGTCACTTGGGTCATTGCTATTCTCCTGTGGTTTTGGTAGAATGAATATATTCGCTGTTCTTGGTCCTGCATTGTATTTCAGGTTGTATTTTTGTGCCTAAAAATATCATTAGTTTTGGTGGCCAATTGAAACTCCACTCAGTATAAAATTTTTTAAATGTTTATAATGTTTGCCCAACTATATAAGGAGCCACATAAGCTCTTATCCTAATGCTGTCTGTCATATATTCTCACCGCCTGCACGCATTCGGGTGCAGTCAATGTTGCCTACACATAAATATAATTTTTTTATTTAAAAAATGACCTAGTAAAGTGTTTGATTTAACATGCATGTATCTCATTGGAGATTGTATCATATACCAAGACAATCATTTAAACATTGTTTATTTGTCATATTTGTATTGTACTTCATCTCAACCCATTTTATAGGTGGTGAGTGCCTTCACTAACTGAGAAATCCCCCCTACAAGGTGGATTTTTTTAATTTACACCAAAATGGTGGTAATATGACAGAATGAAGTCATCACTATGAAATACCCCTGTGCGCTAGGTTAGCATTGGTTCCTCATCACATATTAGTTGTTTGTCTTTTTTATTACCCTTTGAATAACTGTACATTTTTTATCCCAACGCTTTTGAAAACATACTGGTTCAGCAGTTGCTGAGTTGAATTAAACATGCAAAGTATATAATGACAGAGCAGCACTTGCTTTAATTAAGTTTGAGGACAAGCGGCGAAAGCGGGGGGTGGAGTGTGCCCTTCGTGTTCGTTGCATAAATGAGGAGGCTGAGGTACAGCTGTTCCCCTTCCAGAGGAGAGACCGATTTTCACAGCATCACAGTCAGGGAACCCTGGAGCGGCTCCAGAGAAGCTGATGAAAACCACAGTTTACACAGGATGGTTACGGCTCCCCTCCAACCCATTTCACTTCCTGGTTTTGCTTGAACTAATGTATATTATTACATTATCATCGTTTAGCTGACACTTTCATCTAAAGCGAATTACAGTTGATTATGCTAGCCAAGGACCAATCCCCCCTGGGAACACTGTGGGGTTAAGGGCCTTACTCAAGGGCCCAACAGCAGTGGCTGGACTGGGGCTTGAACCACCAACCTCAGCAGTCCCAGTCATTTACCTTAAACACTAGATTACAGGCTGCCATGGCACTGGTTGGAAAAGCAAAGTGACCTCATTTTCTAACTGGATTTAAAGATACTCAGAAAACAAAAGTGAAGAGGGGTGATTTTGTAGTTCATACACCTAGTCTGAAAAGAAATTACCACTCATTTCCTCTGTAAATTTACAAAAGGGAATCTTATGTAAAAAATATATATACTACTATTGTTCCTTGTTGTTACATATATATAAACTATGATTATATAAAAATACACATACACAACATATGGCAGGGGACATACGAAATCATTTCATGAAGCCTTTTTCATTTTATGAGGAAAAAAACATTTGTTGGCCACGATAAAGTGAAATGTACATTTTTGGATTGGATCACTGGTTTTGAGTTTGTTGCGCATTTGGAAAATCGAATGGTTCAACCCTAGCATGAGGTGAACGGGGAGTGTCGATTTTGTTGTGCGTGGTGACGGCATGGGAAAGTTGTTGGAAGTTTCCTCTCCAGATGAACTCAGTACTCTTACTGAGCTGTTTCTCATCTGCATCACTGATCTCGGTTTGTCATCTCTAAACAGTTCTCCTGCTGTCAGCCCCCTGAGAAAGACGTGTTGATGGTGGCATGACTGAAAAGTGCTGATATAAAGATGAAAATGTAAGGCGTCAATTTAATTTTTCTAATTTGGGCCGCTTATGAAAGTCAACGATACTCATTATAATTCAACATCAGCCCTTCAAGTTAAATTCTTCAGGTAA
The DNA here is from genome assembly GCA_022829145.1 of Albula goreensis. Classification (NCBI taxonomy): domain Eukaryota; kingdom Metazoa; phylum Chordata; class Actinopteri; order Albuliformes; family Albulidae; genus Albula; species Albula goreensis. The sequence goes on along the minus strand of CM040743.1, from coordinate 44,221,183 downwards.
GTCATTAATTTCCACAGAATTAGACAAAAAAATGTAAGATAAATTAGGTGTAATTTTCCATATCATTAACACTAGAAAGCCTTTTCTTTTAAGCGTCAATGTGTGACTGCTCTGAATGTTTAGCCATTTGGCATATACTTTTACCCACAGCAGATTACTCTCATCCGTTCCATAAAATCCACTCAGACAGAAATAATTCAGCCTAAACCCTTTCCCAGTTTATTAATCAAACCTGCAACCTCTGATTCACCAGCCTCTGTGACACCATTCATCTGTGACAATACTGACATACAGGGGGTCCTCGACTTACGAACGAGTTCCATTTCTACAACGTGTCGTAAGCCAATTTTCGACGTAAGTCGGAATTTATACCTAAATTATACCTAAATTAACACCTTAAGTCACTCACACTGTACACACAACACATGAAGGACATATAAAATACAGTAATTAAATGAAACAGTAGTAAAAAAAAAAAAGAAAACAATTCCTTACTTTATTTCTGTGGTCGTATTTGCGAACCAAACCGCTTACGTCGAAACTAGGTTTTTTACGTAATTTATGGGAGTGCGTCATAACCACGAAATGATGTAACTCGAGACCGTCGTAACCCGAGGACCTCCTGTATATATCTGTGAATGTATTACACTATAAACCATCAATTCAAGCTGCAATTAATTTCCTCTCTCTGTAACTGAATAGGCTCCTTTGTAAAATAATGATGAATTTCATATTCTCAACTAAGGTTATCATATTTTCAACTAAGAAATAACATCCCATACATTTAATATGGCTTCATTCGATCCAATTCAATAAGTCTCTTTTTACAGTACATGCAATTCAATCAAATGGACTTTTCCCTCTTTCAGGGCATATGCTATTATATTTTAAAATGAAAAGAACACATTTCAAAGTACATTTGATCGACTCCAGCATATATTTGTGGGGGGATAATGAGGACCTAAGTAAAAGTAAACGGGGAAAATACTCGTCTCCTAGGATTTGAGGTTCATGAAAACATTTAGGAAAATCTTTCATTACGTCTATAATATCTCTGTTTTTTTGCTCTGCAAATAGGAGTCGTGTTGACTCACTCATGAGAGGGCTGGCCTTCTCTCAAAAGTTTGTTGCGGGGCTCCTCCAGTGTTTGCTCATATCCTTCTCTTTGACCTGGAAAACTAACCTCAATAAAAGCAAATTCCTGCGGAATTACAGAGGATCAAAAGATCTCCCTGTTGTGTGTGTGTGAGTGTGTGTGTGTGTGTGTTTGTGAAAGACTCACTGGAGGGAGGGAGACAGAGAGAAGAAGAAGATGAAGAGAGAGAGGGAGGACTGCAAAATATTTCACATTATTTTAATTCGACCTGCATAAATTAGCAATGTGTTGCTGTGCTCTTAATTGTGTGCGTTGCTAAATAACAAGGACACATTGATTATTCAGCCACTAATTCAAAATTCAGTGAAGTATCTGTCCATTTTGCATTATGTACCATTTCAGCGACTGGTGTGTTTGATCAGAGTGGCATAACACTGTCGCCCATCCATTGCAGGGGTGTGGAGAGCGACAAGGCTGTGCTGGTTTTTGTTCCAGCTCAACACTAACAAACCTGATTCAGACAGTGACATTAATGAGCTGCAGAGCAATTGTACCAGGTGCTGGGTCAGAACAAAAGTCCTCTCAGGCTTCTTCTGTCGAGGAGCAAAATTCCCTACCCCTGGTTTATCGCCTTACCTATGGACCCACGCCTGTCCAGAGTGGACATTAAGAAGCTTCTAGAACAGGGATCAGCAAACCTGGTGCCGGGTTACCACAGGGTCGGGTTGTTTTTGTTTACACCTTTAAAATTGGCAACCAATTCACAGCCAGCAGACCCAAGTGGGGTGAGTCAGCTTTGCAATAAGTGCTTTAATTACTCAGTTAAGTGTTTATAAGATTAAGCAACAAAAACAGCTCATCCTGTAGCTCTCCCACACCGAGGTAGTCCCCTGTTCTAGGCAATATTAGCCAGTCCACATTTTCAGACTTCAATATGGAAGAAAGCTCAGACAAACATTGCAGCCAATCAGGGGGCAACAGCCCAGGGGGCTCAGGGAGGGGGGGGGGGAGGGCGGGGGTGTTGGGTGTGGTGTGGTGTGGGGGTTAGGGGGGATAGTCACAGAGAGAGCAGGATAGCGGTGTGGCCCTTAGCACACCCAAAGGTGTGCTCAGCCTCCGTAGCCTAATGTACCCCTACCGCAATATTCCTGTGCAGCAGCCTTTATGGCCAGTGTGAGGCATTGTGGGTAATTGCCCGGGGGACAGGAAGTGCTCACAGAGGACCGCGGAGGAGATGGAATGATGGGAGTGACACGGTGGACTGTGCTCTGAGGAGGCTGATTCAGACCACATCTTACATCAGCAGAGCTTATAGCAATAAATACATATTCTAATAATAATATAATAATAATAAATACGTATCCTAATAATATAATCTTAAATAAATAATAGTGTACTACTTGTGATATTATACAACCAGTGCATGTACGACTACAGCTAGGCTACTTCGACTCCAACAATGATTACTACTACTGCTACTACCACTACTACTCGTACAACTACTACTACTACTAATAATAATAATTGTGGTAATTTTGTTGTTGTTCTTACTAGGACAATAAAAAATTACATTAATAATAATAGCAATAATAATTGTAATATGTGTTCTGTTACCTCTTCTACTGCTTCTACTTCTTCCTCTAATAATAATGGTAGTTGTTATTGCTTTTTCAGGGAGTGAGGCAGAGTGAGAGAGAGAGAAAGGGAAAGAAGCGCGATAATAAGAGAACACAGTCAGGTGCGTTGGGTGTTTCCTCTGTGGCTCTCCATATCCACAGAAGAAAAGCGCTGCGACGTAACGCTCAAAAACAGACGTGGAAGGAGGGGAATGTCAGTGAAAGGAAAGAGACGACAATGGATGACAGCCCTCACTAAGCAGGACCCCGGGAAAAGGTTGGCTGGGTTTTCCAGGGGAAGTGTGCTCGGACACGCCAATCATTCTCCGATGAGCTGGGGGAAGGGCCGCTGTCTCGGCGCGTGATTTCCATGTTAAGACCAAACAGCTTCCCTGGGGTCCATGTTCAAACTCTTATTAACCTTTTCCAGAAAAATAAAAATTGATTTCGAACTCCAATTAGATATTCATTGCAAATGACAATTTTAAAGCAAACCACTGATCACTGTCAACAAACAGCCTTTAGGCAGGGTCCCCTTTACCTTTTAATGAACTGTGTGTGTGTGTGTGTGTGTGTGTGTGTGTGTGTGTGTGTGTGTGTGTGTGTGTGTGTGTGTGTGTATGCGTGTGAACGCGCGCGTGTGTATATTTTCTGCTTAATTGGCCTCACTCTCATCTGTAAAACCAAATATTAATACTTCTATGATTTATGTAAGCTACATATATAGCAATTATAATGCAATGTTCATAGTAGAGTCTAATTTACTCACACACACACTCACATATGTATAAGTCCTTATAAAAACAATGAATGATTGATTTAGATCATGCATAAAAAGCAGAGCGTATTGTCATATAAATGTTATTAAATATGTATTTCGCTACAGTCTGTGTTTTATGCCCTAACTGTTTGGGGGTTATTCCCTCATATTAATATTCTCTACATGCAAGTGTGATTAATATTTGTTCGATGAATACAGAAAGATAGAAATCAATTCAGTCTGCCTGGTAGGCCCGGATAACTAATTCTCAAGGTTTGTGTGCTAGGATTTCACTAATGAGCCTGTTGAAAAATAAAAAAATAAAAAAATATATAAAAAAACTTTTCCATCCTCACCTTGTGTACAAGGAATTCGCTGATCAGTTAGAACCCTGGGATTTTAAAAACTGACATTTTTCATCCCCCGACGTCTTTTTTTTTTGTTCCTGTGCCCCACAGGTACGCCTGTATCATCAACGCATTATATCAAACGGCGCGACTCAGAGCACCGGCCCCTCCGTTCATCCATAAATGAAGAGGAAGCACCCAGGGAGAAGCATTGATTTAGCGCGCCTCGCCGCGCCTTCTCCTCCACGTTCGTCTGGGGTTCATTTATTTATTTATTTTTTTATAAAAACACATTTTATTTATATATTTATTTATTTAATTATGTTCCCTCTCTCTCTTCTAGGGTGGCTTTACAAGGCTGCTGTGGTGAATTACGCTAGTGGTGTATCGCGGGGGCGTTGGGAACGCACTGTAGGTCCAGCGCACGACAAGCGAATGGGTGAGGGCAGGGTGGGGGTGGAGGGGGGAGGGTGTGTTGGATGAAACACTGCAGACCAAAGGAACACGTTTTTTTTTCTTCTACGTGCTAACTCATAAAACACGTAGTTAGGGACACCAGATGATCAGATGTTGAGGTGTCTCGAGTCACTCGCCTTGCGGTTTGGTGGCAGCCGTATATGGCCGCAGCGGTCTCCACGCAGGGGCGTTCAGGCCCTTGCTGGATTCCCCGATGGCAGCTCTCAGTGTTTGACACGCGCCTCTTGCTGTTCGATCACTTCCATGTTTCAGATTTTTCTGTTTTTCTGTAAGTCAAATCAAAAACACATGTCAATCTTCATTTAAATACGTGCATTTCCCCAGAGAGTTCAGTCTTCAGTCTGCACCTTGTTTGGTGGTCTGTGTTTAGTGTTTTGCGCTTGACTGTTAAGAAAAACAGATCCTCATCCTATTCCATGACAGTCCATACCCTCATAGTTTTCACAGCGGTCTCCTTGTCTCTCTTTGAATCTCCAGTGTTACCTTAGACTGGGAAAATCGGTTAGAGAAGGTGAAGCTAACCCTTGCCCTGAAGCACTGTAGCATCTGCTTTCAGTCTTAATTGCACTCACACTTAATTAATCAATTAGCACAGCTGATTAATGCAGTTTACTCACCTCATCTGGTTTCTGTGGTCTCAACTGATTTCTGATTTGTTGCTCCCTTTAGCTCTCAAGGGAAATACAGACTGACAAGTGAGTGGATTTTACTGGTCAGCCTTCGAAAATATCTCTCATTCTAATACAGGGAGTACTTGGGTAACGACGGTCTCCAGTTATGACGTTTCGTGGTTACGACGCACTTCCATAAATTACTTAAAAAAAACCTAGTTTCGAAAATTTAGGTTTTATTCGTAAATACAAACACAGAAATAAAGATAAGAAATTGTTCTCTCTATTTTTTAATACTGTTTCATTTAATTACTGTATTTTATATGTTCTTCATGTGTTGTGTGCACAGAGTGAGTGACTTAAGGTGTTAACTTAGGTATAATTTAGGTATAAATTCCGACTTACGTTGAAAATCGACTTACGACAAGTCGTAGGAACAGAACTCGTTTGTAAGTCGAGGACCCCCTGTATTTAGAATGCCCTGTAAAAGTTGCTCAGGTATGCCCAGCTTCAGGTATCTTGCACAGCAGGTACACTTCCTCTCTTATCTTTTTGAAGAACTGAGGGTATATCAGTATGAACTTAAGTGTATGCCAGCTCAATGCAATGTGTGGTTGGACAATGCAGACTGTTAAGGGCCTTAAAATTTTTTGCCGTTTGATTCCCTTTTATGCCTCTATTGTTGCACACTTAAGCAAGATACTTAACCTGAATGACTTCAGTAAGTATCCAACCGTATAAATTGATAGAGTGCAACAATGTGAACTATTTAAGTCACCCAGCACAGGAAGCTGTGAGTTTAATTGTTATTCATAAATAATTATATCCATATTAAATATACTGCAATGCATGGTCATAAGAGGACCAGTTATCACAGCAGTAGACAAGAATAATGGTTTTAAAAGGGAATATGAGCTAGAGCAGAGAGTGAATGAAAGGAACTGAGCGAGACAAACTGTGAGAAAACTATGGCAAAACAGGAAAGCCTGTGGGCTAAATTATCACATCAGTAATGCAGTTAAGAAAGCCTTGTATGAGGTCTAAGAATAACACCCACACTCTCCTTTCATATTCCACATTAATCTTACATTACCACCAACCGCTTTGCTTTAGCTTGTAATTCAGTCCTCCCGCAACTAGATGGCGATGACTGTCCTCATGAAGCCACCTGCTGGGCAAACATTAACAGTCATCCCACTGCTATACCTGATTTAGCTCAGTCAGAACTTCAGTGTGGTGCTAATTAAGCGTGAAAATATGGTTGAAATTTTTCCCCGTTTTAACGGGAGTGTTTCCTGTTAGATGGGTCTATCTCTTCTTGTGAATCTCATTAGCATAGTCTGGCAAGTGGATTTGTGAAATGATAAACTGCTCCAGCAAATCAAATCCATCATCAGAAATCAGCTGGAACCAATCAGATTGCAGGTTGCCCTGGTCAGAAAAGTTGACAACACCACCTGGGTAACGTACCAGAGTTTCAGTGACTGAAGTCAAGACTTCTGCCAAATTAAAGTATCATTATTCTTATGGTATGGATTTGTACTCTGATCCTAGGCCTTTGGCAGTCTTCTGTGTGACTCCTTGGGCAGTTGCAGTCAGCATGTATTCCAGGGATCCATTAAAAACGTGAAGGGTTTGTAAAGATAATAGAATCGCATGCTGTGGTGTCACCGTTGAGCGAATCGATCTTGTGTGTTATGGCAGGCTGTCTTGAACTCGGATTGATGCGTTCCCGCGGTTAAAGCTCATGACGCGCTCGGCAAGGTCGTCACCCTGAACTCGCCGTATCGATCGCCTTGTGCAAGGAGCGACTTCCTTGAGTCCTTGAATCTATTCTGATCGCAGGCTACAGTGATGTGATTGATTGACTCGATCTCTTATGTGGAATTAATTAACAGATGACACAGCAGATGTTTCATTGTTATTCCTCCTATTCTATCGTTGGCTATGCGATTTCACATTCAAAACGTGACGCGCAATATTTATTAACAACTTTTGACGTCCTCGCAATTAGTAGTTGCAAGATGCCTCCTCAATATGACAATTAAAAATTAAATATAAATTACAGAAGTTTTTGTTTTTAGCAAAGAGTGAGCTTCTTGCAGGCAGAAAGAAAGTTTTTTTTTCAGTTGATTATTTTTGGAACGGAAAACTTAAACATCACTGTTTTTTTGTTCGCTTGGTCTTCCGCCAAGGATTGACATTGTGTTAAGGAAACATGGTGGTATGAAGGAACACTTTGAATGTGAGAATCAAGAATCCACTGAATGTGAGACAACTGACAAATTTAGCTTTAGCCCTTCCAGCTAAATGGGGAATCAATTTTCGTGCTTCCATCCAAACATTCATTAAAGGTGACACTGCGCCTTTTTATAGGAAAATATGTATCAGTTGAAGAAGGGACATCCTTCACTGCATGCAAAATGCTTTCGACAAACTCAAAATTCAAGTGGGACCGATAATATACACTCAAATAGATTTTGGAAAAAAACAAACATTTTATTCCACATTATTCAGTTGTTTATTGATTATGCCACAGTAACAATGCATTCCTTGTCAGCATCATATTGTTTATAAATGACATTTCTGTGCTAGTAGTTTTCCTGTTTTTTTTTTTTAATCTGAAAAGCACTTGTTTTGTGTACAATGGTGTCTCCATTGTATGAGCACCGTAATTGAATCTGAGTAGCTCTTCATCTTGTCTTCCATCCGTTATTTACCTCCAAGTCCTGTTTCATGTTTTAACCCCTTGTTGATTTCACAGATGAGGTTCTTCCTGCTGAAGCAGATGGATGCCACATCCCCCCACCACGCTGCCCCCCCGCCCCCCCCGACCCCCCCACTGAGATACAGACAGGAAACGCCGGAGCACCTGCCTGTGGTTTTAATTACTGACAGTAACCTGGGGAACCAGTGGGGCGTGCAGACGGGCTCTGAACTTTGATGTTCTCCACAAGGCCAAACAGTGCGGAGAATGAAGAGGAACAAAGGTGAAACAAATGCACACTGACACACACACGCACACACACACACACACACACCATATACGCTCATACACACCGAACTGCTGGCATGATATCACTGCTAATATTAATATAACAGTACCTCATGGCGTATCAGGTGAGGTTCAGGTTCACAATGAACTAATCACCGTAACTGAACTGGGAATGTACTTCAGTTCAGATTACCCTGTGCATATGAACTAAACATAAAAGCCTTAAGTAACTGAGCTGGCATAAAATGTTCTACATCATATTGTGACAAAAAAAGGCTGGCTTTATCAACCATTTCTGAATGCCACCTACATGCATCACTCAATACTACAATAGTTACAACTACTGCTACTACTACTACTATGAGTTGTACTACACATATAAAAATGTACTGATGTGTGAGCTCATGCTTTATTACACAGCGGTTAGGTTGCAGGGGGCAGGAGTGACCTAATCAGTTTTTGCATTGATGTACCTCTGCTTTAATGTTTGTTGGCAGCAGCTATTCTTTGAACATGGGAGATTATTTTCTGTCCTGTAAGCACCAAATATATATACCAGAAGACTCACAATGACTCTAACTCAACCACAACGACAAGTACTGCTACTGCAACTACCATTACATCAGCTATTTTTCCTCCTATAACCACTACTACAACAGCTACCTCTACTGCTACGACTACTACTGCTACTAAAACTATTACAATCACTACCAATGCTGTTGCTACAACTACTACTACTACTAATAATAATAATAATAGTAATGGCACATTTAAACAATCCAAAACAGGAACAGCATCTGGAGATAATCACAACGTTTCACTTTTATTCTGTTTTTATTTTAATGGCACGCGCTCTCATCCAGAGTGACTTACAAGGTCATTATTGCCAGGACATTAATATGCGCATCACAGAAGCAACAAGAACAAAAAGGAGCGCGGCCACAGAACAGCCCCGCGACACGGCGAATGCTCATCACCCAGTGGAAAAAAAAATAAATAAAAACCTTTCTTAAAATATGAGCAAAGCAACAATTATTGTGTTTTATAATCCACAAGCATCTAACAAACCCCCCCCACCCACCCACCCACCCCCAAAACAACCCCAACCCCTTCTCAGCTCTCTGCCAGGTTCCTTTTGTTGACCTCCAACCCCCACCCTCACCGTAATCACCCCCCCCCCACCATAATCCTCCTCAGTCTTCATTTTGCAGTTGCAGCCCCATTGCCCCCTGGTGCAGCTGCTAGGCCGGGCCCTGCTCTCGCCTCCTCGGGGCCCTAGTGATTATCCAGGCAAGTGTCCAGGGCTGTCCATTCACCACCACTTCTAAAGCATTTGGCCGTCTGCCTGGGTGCCACTCGCTCCTCTCCCCTCTCCCGCCACTCAATCTTTCATACTTCCCCATTTATACGCTGGTCGCCGCGCCACCTGCCAGAGCCGCCTGAATCACCCACCATTAAATCCGCATGAGCTAATGAGCTAACGAGCTAACGGAACATCGCACGTGTGCCTACGCCAATGCGCCACCGGTGACGCCACCATTTCATCTTCCGGTCAACAGTCGGGAGCAGAGAAGGCAAGGAACGAGCGAGAATTTGCCTGAGACGTTCGGTATGTACCTGCATAAAAACTCTGGTTTTGTCCCCACTTTTCCAAACTGATTTAAGTGAGATTTCACCCTATTATAGAGTAGCATATACCTGTAAAAAGACTAAAGTCCATTTTAGTTGAATTGCATATGGCACTGAAGGGACTTAGTTTATTTGATTGGGTCCTGGCCACTAGCTCGAGAGAATGTGATATTGACCATAAATATCATTGGAGAGTTCCAAATTGGGAAGAAAAGCCAAAATAGGGGATACAAATTGTTTAGAAAATACAGGCTGAAATGAAAGTACAGTGTAATCAGTATGAGAAATTGACTTATTGAGAAAAGCTATTGAAAAGTCTGAATGACTAATGGATGTGTGATGCACTAAAAATAGTAAATAACAGAACTCGTCATCCGAATTCAAAAATCGACTCTGAATTTTTCTTTGGAGCGAAATCGCCAACGTCTTCAATCGTTCAAGGCTCATACCATGGGTATTTATAGCTGTCAGGGGGTGGAGGTGTGGTATGATGTTTAAGGAGCTGGGCTTACAACTCAGGGGTTGCAGGTTCACATCTCAAGTGAGTTAATTCTGTTGTACTCTTAAATAAGCATTTAAATCTGTTTGCTACTGTATACATCAAGCCATATAAATGGATTGTACATACGGATATGAGCTGCTGCAGTCTCTCTGGGTAAATCCCTGCTGCAGAGTCTCTCCTCCCCCCCACCCCCAAACGAATGTTCCAACTCAGACAATTACAACATAACATGCATTTCACTGATTCAGTTACGCTACAGTTGAAATCCCTCCGCCGCAGACCTCACAGACATCGGTTTCCCAACGGTGTTCATCCGTATAGGAAATACGAAGATTTACAAACATAGACAGTGACCCACCGCAGCTATAAAAGCAAGAAATGTACATGAATTTTCTTGTCTGTTACAGCAATAAATTCATCTCTGGGTCATGGTTCAGGCTTTTCTGAAACCCATCTTGCAGTCATACAAGGCTGAAATCCCTGGTCATCACAGTTAGAATTTAAATAGTATTTATAAACCTTTAATAGACATATAAATTAACAAGCATAAAAGGATGAATACAGGTTTAAATGGATAAAATGAAAGTTAAAGTTTTGCATTGAAAGGTAATCAGTATTAACTTTATAACTTTCTTCCCTATAGTGTGGTCTTCCTAGCTGACACTACAGTTAGTGCTCTCTATGAGTCCTGCCCATATTTTCGTAATTTTTGCTTCTGCAGGTTTTTCTGATTTGTATGTCACCGCCTCCTCTAATAAGGAGGAACCACATTTAGCATGTGTTTAATTAACACTTAATATATAAAGCTCATGGGCGTTACAGTGGCGGGGAGGGCCAGTATTTGTGTTTTCCCCTTTTCCATGATCGCACTTTGCTAGATCACCTGATAATCAGACTGTCACCGGGATACATACGTGGTCCTTGTTCTAACTATACATTTATGGAAATTATAACCGCACATATAGCGTGCCTGCGGTCCCACCGCCCCCGTGCGACTTACATTTTAATATTCACAGTTATGCATTTAACTAAGTGCTATTATCCACAGCAACTTATAAAGGTGTATTCTCAAAGGTGAGACAAAGAGCGCAGAGGATGCACACACTGACAGCAGAGCTCAGTACTTGAACATACAACAATAATAAAATAAAGGATAAATTCATACATATAGTGCAAATGCTGATCTACAATGATTTATCTATACCTACAACAACAATAACAATGGGGGAAGATGATGAAGAGGAAGAAGAATAATAGAGATTGCGTTGCATTTAGAACCATTATTCTAAAAGTGTCTGAAAGCGAAGGCGGGAAGCTCTTCTCTGCCACAGACGATGTGGAGCAACCACCTGGGGGATCCATGGCGGCCATTTTGTGCCAGAACGCTCACCACATCCTGGCTGAGGTACAAGAGAAAGGGAATAATGGAGCAGATAAAACTGGAGGGAGAGAGAGAGAGAGAGAGAGAGACAGGTTTAGTCTTTTCCTCAGAGTGAGTAAGCCGTTTGGTGCTTCAGTCTAAGTATTTATGGAATGCTTTCTTTGAATACGTGGGTCATACTGGTGTTGCCTATTAAATATGATTCTGCTTCTCTGAGCAATCTACCCTGGAGCTGGGATCAAGGGTCTCCTCCCATCCCCGGGAGCCAGTCAATGAATTAACATGAAATATTAATCATCCTATAGGAGGAGATCATAAATACCTTTAATCTCAAGTTTGTTGTCATGCTTAAATTCCTGCATTTTAGAACAGAAGACAGCACCACTTTTAAAATCAAAATGTGTACTTAACATTATATGGGTTATACAACTTGCATCTTTAGTTGCTATATATTTATACAGCTGAATGTTTTAGTGAGGATCTTGGTCAAGAGCACAACAGCAGTTCCCTACAAAATATTAGTCCAGCCAACTAATCGTTGTACTACCGCCACTGCCCTACAAATTAAACCAGCATAAAAATTTAGTTAACATCTTGGACATCCGTTAAATGTTTTCTCTGATCTTGACAGAGCTTATTTGGAGCTATAAAACATTCCAAAACCTTCTGGGAATGTTCTTGTCATTATGTTTTCTCCAACGCAATAGAAATGGGAAGTCATTCTACCCATTAAACATTATCTGAAACGGGAATCAAACCAAAATAAGTTCCTGAAATGGCCTGGGATAATGAGTTTTGCTGACTTCTGTGCAATGCATTATGGGGGAATATCGGGTTGAGCTCCTTCCCACTCCTGCCGAATATATGCAGCTCAGGTTTTATCCTGCACAGCAGCTACACGGTACTGATTCCCCCTAACAGGCCTGTACTTTTTTAAACATGGATTCTGACATTGTGTAATTTCAGCCTGAGAGAGGAGCTCTTGACACTTGGTCATACCTGAGTGGTGTCTTTTTAAGGGGAGCATGTTTCCCTCGCCATTGGCATTCAGTCTGCGCGGGTGGCGAGAGAAACCGACCCCTCCGCTGGAGCAAACCGCTCCCTGTGCGGGAATCGCCAAGGTTGTTCCTATCCCACTTGGGCAGAACTCTCGGAAACTTGGAAAAACCCCTGTTTTAAACAGACTGCTTTTAAACTCCATTCTGAAACATTTTCCTCGAGGTTCCATTGATTTGCTCTGCAGGGATAGGTGAGCCATGTCAGTTTATGCAATGGTTTGCTGGCTCCCATTTGTCCATCCACCAAGGACAGCGTCTGTCACATGTATTCCTATAAATCTACAAAAAAAAAAAAACGTGACGCGTGTCACTTTAGGCAAAAACACATTCCAAACGCACATTTGGAAGATTAGAAAGTAGAGCTTCATTACTTTCTATCCACAGTTTCGACTTTTTTAACGTCACAAACGGAAATCGGTGGTTTCTGTAGGAACACGATATCATGCATCCGTTACAATAAATATGAGAGAGATGTGTGATTGTGTCTACAACTTAAACAAGGTCTGGCACTTACACAATCTCAATGGGGTCCCCACTTACTCTACTGCAGATGACTGCTTGTGAAGTTGGCAGCTTATCTCTTGCTTCACAGCAGATTCATAACAGCTCTTATTTTATGAATTTCTTTGCTTTCAGTTGCTTCATTTCCTTCGGCAGAGAGCAAGAAAGAACTGTAGCATCTTAACAATCCATTTATATTCAATTAGATCATAATGCAAAAGTAAATATATGCACAGAGAGGGGGAGATGTCTTGGGTCTCCTGGCGTTCAAACGTTGGCAGCCTTTTTAAACCTGCTTCACGATATGCAGACAATGAATTCAGTGTTAGAACCTGTGAAAGGATAGCGAATGAATCTGAAGAGCAATGTATTAATTCACTTCCTATGACACTAACAGTGTTAAATTAGCATGATCTGCCACAAGTTCATTCCTTGTTACCAGCCCAAATTTTTCAATAAGACTTATTATTAATAAAATAATAAAAAGGCACTTTATTAGCGCTTGCTCTACTTCTCACTTGCCGGACACTGTACATATCTTATTCTACATATGTGAACAATGTTAGTCATACATAAAGAATGGATCCAGTTGACCAGGAGAATAAAACTATTTTTTTAATCAAACCTGCAATTTCCAAATCCTGTTCTCTTATATCTACATTATATTGCTGAATTTTAGAGGCTGTATTCAAAGTTTCTCAGGTGTGCCACTGTACCACTGTGTAGTGTAGGTGCTGTTATGCTAATTACTACTAAAATGCTAATACTAATTTGGCAGGATCCAACTTTGTTGGAACCCAAGTATTTGCATTTTTGTCCAATCAGCTACAACTTAGTCCATCTTACTGGCACCTGATTGGCTTACCTAGACATGTGCTGTGATTCTCCAAATCTTCTGTCCCCAGGTATCATCAGCAGGAGCCTAAAGATAACAAAAACATGATGATCTTTGACAACTGGTTTAAAAAGAATTCTATAAGATTGCTATAAGAGTGTAGTGTTTGTAGATGCCAAATCCACGAGGATGCATAATATACATGTACAAGTTTTCAGCTGTTTATTCAAAGTAGAGAGGAAAAACCAGAGAGGACTTGAAAAAAAAGAGTAAAGAATAAAGAAATGCTTTTGACTTTAAGAGGTATTTATATTAGTCATCACAGAGTAGAGTGGTGATTGCTTTGGTCATTAAAGAGGCAAACACACTGACAGAAGGTTGTGCTGACTGCTTTAGAAAAACACTGTAGTTTTCTTCTTGATCACTAATTGCACTCAGTTCTGAGTCAGTGCACTCCTCTCCCCCTGGCAGGCAAGTTCACATTTTAGCTTAGTGGGCTGCCAACACAGGAAAAAAACAACAATAAGAAAAAAAAATATAAAATATTTTTATAATACCCATATGCTAATGAATCACCCTGAATAATTCAACCATAAAAAAATTAAAATTCTGACATCTTTTCCTTGTGAGCGGCATAATTTGCTGTCGTTGAGCCAGGATACTTGTTTTCCTTTTTAGTTTTGAGAAATAAAGAGTATTTTGTGGATCTTTTGGCTTAATTCACGAAAGCAAGCAAAGGGAGTGGCGCACTCGTTGTGTCCCAGTGGGGGGTTTAGGCAGGGGGGTTTAAAATTTAGAGACTGCTCAGTATTCTCTGTTATGTATTCTCTGGAGAGGCAGAAAAAAGTGAAACTACGGAACTGCTTTTTTTCTTCTTCTTCTTCTTCTTCTTCTTCTTCTTCTTCTTCTTCCAAACAGCGGCAATCGAGGTCAGCAGTTAAAGCTAAAGCTGAAGGTGTGTGAAAGTTATTTGTTGAAATCTGGGCCATCATATGAATTACTTTAACTCCGCAGTCGCAGAAGAGAGGTCATTTTGTACGATTTAATTTCCTAGCGCATACAAATATCTCATTCTGGAGGTGGAGATTTGGATGTTTTACTTGGTGAATGCTTGACTTCTGATTTTTTATTTTTGTGGTCCCTTTTTAAAGTGCCCGTTTGAACTGGTTGGAACCACATGGAAACTTTCATACGGAGATTCAAACCTCACAACAGTGCTGCAGAATTGTATCAGGTGCTGTGAATCTGCAGGAAAAGATATGCTAAGGTTGGTCACAGCTTGTGGTTGCAAACAATGATTTGGAATCATGTAAACCAATTTGACAAGAAATACAGTAAGATTCACAAATGAATAGAACAAAATTTGCAAAACTGTGGGGAGATTTAAGCATAAATACAAGGCAAAATACAATGTCGTGAACAGCGACTGTCCTTTTGTGATACTAAAAAAATTGCAAATCTGCACACTTTGAGTTTTCACAGTGTTTTGGTGGGTAACCTCTGTTTAAACAGTTTTTGTGTTTGCTGTTCAGCTTTTGAGTTATGCGTATTCTGACATGAACTAATCTCCAGAATAACTCATAAAACAGGCCGTTACAGGTTGAGCTCACTGAATAAAATCAGCTTGCTCTGTCTAAGCACATAATAAAATGGTCTTGGGTAAACATGCACACAGACTTCCAATTCAGTGATTTTGCTCTATCACAATGCTCTGGAGTGAAAGTAATAAAACACCTAATTTACAGAACGCAGGCAAAAAACTCAGCATCAGTGTGAGTATTTAAAACCTAAAATTGGTCTTTCTCGACCACTATCTGTTGGGTGACTGCTTTAAAAATGTCTTACTACACTGTCGCAATTTAAAGTAATTCGCTTATTTGTTTACATTCTTGTTTAAAGGAAGTAAGAAAATAAACAAATGATTCTATAAAACTCTTCAGTATTGTCTTAAGGTGACACTGATTCAGTTGTTCTCATGTCCAAAGTCACTTTGTTCCAGAGCCTGGGAACTGTGACTAAGTAAGGTGATACAAGTGAATCAAGGAAAGGTACCAAATTAGTGGAAAAAAGCTCAGATGGTAAAAGATTTCTGTATTCCTTTACACAGAGACCATAAAAACCACACAAAAAAATATTATACAGTTTTCACAATCAGTGAAACCATAGACATGGTTTATTTCCCACAATGCTCGTTTCTGCAAATGCGCATCTCTCATTTCGCCCTCCGTGGCAGTTCTTGAAAGTGAAACTGTGCACTAGAAGTTGTCACCAGTCCCGAGCACATCAAAAACACAAACTCAGCCCTTGCATTCTAACGCTCCGCGGAACGGCGAGGCCTCGGGACGGTTGCCATGGAGACCGAGGCCACACTCCGGGTTGACTCCTATTTGGGCAACTCGTCTCTGAGAGGATTCCTCTGCGGAGCTCAAAGACTCAAATTCAGCACATCTTTGCGAGGGTGCAGCTCTAATGTCAGTCAGAATTTTTTTTTTGATACATATTCAACAGAACAGAACCTCCTGATGTTTGGAGACTCTCAGAGAGGTTTCTGTTGAATGCATAAAATGAAGATGCTGAATAAATCGCGATTCGCGCCCCGTGCTGCACTGTACTCAGACTCACACAAACACACATGTGTGTTTTGAGAAGGAGTAAGAAGCTGGGCGTTTGTCATTTATTTTTTTTTCCATTGTGAAAAACTTTCATTGTCAGGTTACAGCGATGACAGCAGTGGGCATAGGAATTGGGTGAGGAGCTGGTGTCGCAGGTTTGATTTTGGCTAACACCCTTTTTCATCATGCAGTGGTGTAGTTTAGGGTAAGTGTAAGTCTGCAGAGCAAATCCACATACTTATGGGTAAGTACAGCATACCCATCTGCTAGCCTTGTCACTAACACTTCATAGGGGCTCAGGGGTTAAAGTATGCCTACCTCCTTGGAGTGTATACAAACCTATCATTACTATTGTTATTATTATTATTATTATTATTATTATTATTATTATTATTATTATTATTGTTATTTTCATTCTGGGACATATGCGTGATATATTTCTTAGAGTACATCATCATAATAGTGGAATAAATGTTACATAAAAGGGTCATAGTGTAGACGATGACGTCAGAGAAATTATCCTCTGTGTAGCAGTGCTGTCATTTTTAAAGCGGTCTAAAGCGGTTCTGTAAGCCGCTGTATTCAGTGACTCTGTTTCAGTTCCTTACCTGGCTAATAAGGTTAACTCTTCCTGGACACCCAGGCGTGGCTGGCCTGATTTATCGGAGGTAAAATGTTAACCTGCGCTCTTCAATAATGGATTTTTTTTCCCTCACCGAACGTCCCAGCTGAAAACACGGCGGAGGTTGTTGACACCGACACGCATTCGGGTTTGACTCCGTTTGACCGCGAGATATTACAACGGCGCCTGTCCGCCCGGCCTTCTGTCGCAGGCGTGGGTCTGGAAGCCCCTCGGAACGCAGTCAATTCCCAACCAGGAGACGTTGCCAATGGTGATGGCCGTCTCTCCAATTTGTCCAGCAGCCTCAGGAGCCTTCGCACTTTAAATTGGGTTTCTCTCTGTCATTAACCATCCCTGCTTTTTCACACTCCAACTTTCTTTCTTTTTTTTTCTCCTTCTTCTCCCTCTCCACAGTTTATTTGTTTTCATTGTCTTGACGCACATCAAGGGCGGGTTTTACTTGGCTGGGCCAAGATACGCTGGAGAATGCTAATTGTAGTTTTGTGGAGGCACCCGGAACGAGGCTGTCTCCTGTCGCTATGGTTCCTGTGCACATTCCGTCATCGCCCAGCAGCACCTCCATGCAGTCAGTGACGCAGTTAAAAAAGGCACCTGTACATTCCATTAAACATTTTACCTTGAGCAGCTAAATTAAAACCATATCCTTTTCTTTCCCCAGCACATCAGTGGGCTAAACTTGAGTAACTGAAAATTATATTCTATTACTCCCTTTTGCAAGTGGTTAATTTATAAATTAATTAGAATATTGTGCCCCAAATAGTGATTATTTATAGTGCAGTGCCATAGCAAATATGCAAGAACATTACATTATTATTTGTTACCTGAGAAGACAGTGGTTTTTTCCTTGTGATTTCATTGTCTTTAATTAACACATAAATACAATCCATTAGCAATATAACCCCAATTAGAAAAGAGCCAGGAAAGAGTTGATTCGTGCTCAAATTAGATTACATGAAAGCGCAATTACTGAACACCTAGAACATCTTGCTTTAATTACCTAATAAAGTGGCTTCGGTTATTGTTTTGAAGGGGGTTACCCTTTAGACATCATAAGAAAAATCACCATGAAAAAAAGCAGAAACAAAGCTTCTTACAGCTTCTTTCTTTCTGCAGCACTGTTTAACTCACAGCAGGGTCAAAACCAGCTTTCAGTTTAAGTTGAGTAAAACTCTGTCATCCCACATTTGGGTTACAGGATTTACAGCAGTATAAAAGCAAACATTTGCAAATTAACAAACAGACAGTGCAAAACACATGATAAAGGAATGTCACCTGTACATAAATACATAATCATCAATAAACGGTTCCGAAACTCCTGAAATCCAGCCAGGAGATTAAAAATCAAGGCCGAGTCAGCTTTATGAAAACGGTCACATTCAGAAAGTTTTTCTGGGCAGACTCACATCGCAGACTCACAGAATTCCCTTGTGTGGAGGGACAGCAGTCAATTATGCAATGATTCGCTATGTAAATCTATACAGTGAAAGTAACAGTGCAGATTAGACCCTTGAGTTCAAAGCTTAGAATAATGTCTAGTGTTACAAAATGACAAAAATGCTTTCTACTGGTGCACACACACACACACACACACACACACACACACACACACACACACACACACACACACACACACACACACACACACACACTTTATATCGTGTATCAGGGGTGGACAGAGTGCATGAAGATTATTGTATCCACCAATTAACCTGGTTCAATTAACTAATTAACTTTGTGCACGCAACGCCAGTTCACTTGTATATTAGACTTCAGGTAAATGTTTTAAACAGCAACAGATACTTAAAAGAGAATTAAACTGCCATTCCTGAGATAACATTAACAATCATTAAAAAATCATTAAAAAAAGCAAAAATGGGGGCACCCCGGTAGCTCACCTGGCAGAGCGTGTTCCACACAAGGCTGTGCCCCCGCCACCACCACTGAACAAAGCGAAAAATGCCAAAAAAAAGTCATCTTAAAAAAAAAAAAGCAAAAATGTTTTCCAGAAACCACCCTCCCTGCTCACGTCTGTTTTATATCATAACAAAGACGGAGCATGAATAAAAAAAAAAGAGCAGTGAGGTTTTTGGAGCGCTTGATCAAACGTAGCAGTGGAGTCGTGTAAAGGTGATGTTTTTCGAGGCTTGATGGGTAACACCAGCGGGCTGTCAGGCTGGGGTCGCGGTCTGAAGCCTCATGCCTGCAGGGGATTGTGTCATGTGCGGCAGAGGAGACCGGGGCCAGAGACACGGTCAGAGCAAGAGACAAAACAGAGTTTTTTTTTTTTTTTTTAATGCACAGCTGGTCTGAAGTAGGTTTCTGCAGCCACCAGGCAGTTAGCAGTCTTTTATTTTAATGTATTCATTCATTTCCCTACTTTTCCCCCCAAAAATTTGGAAAGCTATCCTAATGGCTTCAACTTCAGGTATTGAATCAGGAGAGCCATGACATGTGTTCACCCTGCTGTGAAACATGTGCTGTCAGCTGTCACTTACTTTCACACCACGGTCCACAGCTTGCAGAGGCATGACTCAAAGGAAGACACTTACTCTTGGTAGACTGTGGGTGTCAGATTGGCCAGCAGGGGTCACTGGTGAGTCATGAGACACTGGCATCCTTGCTAACTGTATCCCTCCCTCCTTGGGTGACGCTTTAGCCACTTATGGTCTCTGCTTGACAGGGCTGCCAGCCACAGTCATCACTGGCATGGTTTTTATTCGATACATGACAGTAGTGCATCCACACAATGAAGCCAAACCCCAAACCCCAGGAAAACCCCAGCACCATGCTACAGTCCTGCCATGTCTTTGTTCCACCTGTGCACTTTGTAGACCGCAAGAAAAATGGAGCTAGTATGTGTAATGGTTTTAAAACATTAAATAAGAAAATGAGTGTCCTGAAAAACCTCCCAACCTAACTCTCTCCTTCTGGCTACCCATGATCCCCCAGTGTAATTGACACAATGATTCCCTCCTGTTTAACAGTGTGGTGAGTGTTCTGGCTCAAAATGGCCGCCTTGCATTAGCCAGATGGACGCTACGAATTGGTGGTGTTTTAGGTCAATTTTCCCCCTTATTCAGACCTGTGGCACTCATCTCTTTATCTAAGTGTAAGGAAAGGGAGCTTTAAAAATCCACCTTCTGGCTTCAGTAGCTCAGCGGTTAGATCCCCATTGGTTTGTCTGTTAAGCCCGTACACGTACATACGGGGCTACCCTCTCTCTTGTTATAACCACAACTAGACATCTTCAGCTGGGTCTTGTTCATTGATTTTCGCTCAGCCTTTAATACTAGAAAAACTCACACGCTTAAGTAACGTCTCCCTGATCTCGGTGCAAACGGGATTCTTGTTCATTGGATCAGAGGGTTTTTGATGAACCGTCCACAAAAAGTTGAATGTCTTTTTTTTTCAGAGGTGATTGATTCAAAAACCGGATCTCCTCAGGGAGAACACCAGCCTCTCTTTTCGGTTCTAAACGATGAATGATGAATGAATATATTCTATTTGTGTATCCTACAGGAAATACAATATACTGCATTATATTGCAAACATATTGCGATAATCTCTGCAATACATTTAAAATATATTGCAGTATATAATACTTTTGAAAGTGTATTAAAAACTGTATGCAGGTGATATGGTCTTTGATGGCCTGCTCTGAGAGGGAAGCCACATCCATTTTTTATTCGCAACTGTTTTGGAAAACTGAGAAACTGGTCCACACCTTGTTCTTTGGAGATCAAGGTAGAAAAAAACAAAACAACTAGTTATATTCCACCAGAAGAATGTAGTTCAGCCACTTCAATTAATCCATCCACAAATCCAGTTAAATCCAGTTCTCAATGGGCGTCCTGTTGAAGGTCTTCAGCATTTGAAATATATGGGCATGCATATTGACAACATATTAAGCATTAGATTCAATCAAATGAACATAGTCTCTTTTGGGGAATACGTAATTCAATTTAAATTGACTGCAGTCTCTTCACGGGCAATATTTTCTACGTTAACATGATAAAAAGATATTCCACAAAGGGCAAGCTTGTTTGTCTGCACTGAAAAGTAACATAATAATATATCAAAAAGAAAATTATGATGTTTTTTTAAAGTCTGATTCAACTGAATTGAACAGAAACTAAGTGCCATACATCTCATTCAAAATGCTGCCTGCAGTTTTTAAAATTCAAAGAAATGGTGGCATCTCTTGAGGAATTTCAGAGTTCACACATCCTGGAAAAGGACTGGGTGCTGTAGGAAATGTCTTGTCATTTAACTTGACCGCATAGTTTGTGAATTCAAACGTTAAGCGCAGGGCTGGGTTGTCAAGCCGTGAACGCAGTGAGCAAGATAATCGGCAGACAGCAGAGGGGAGCCGGTGACATTTACACCTCAAACATCGGCAGGAAAGCGCGGCGTATTACCTGTGATATATATCTCACTCCATATACCTTTACTTTAAGAGACTACCATCTCAACCGACCTAACTGGGGAAATAAAGTGTGAAAAAATATGTTCTACAGATCACTAATGAAAACGAAACATATTTTAAAGAAATCCTCCATATCAATTTCAGTCATTTCTAAACTATTGTACATGACACTAACACATTGTCCAATTTTTTTTCCTTTTTAAGTGTTATGACTTCATGACATGGATCAGTCACTTTACTGAAATATTATTATATTTTTTGTGGATTTGTTGTTATTCTTTTTAACTGTTTTTGTAATGTGTTTATGTAAATTACAGGCACTATCCAATCAAGCACGATTCTTTATACACAATCTATTTCCACATAATAAAATATGCAATTTAATCAAGAAAAGCTTTAGATTCAAAGATATTTTTCTTTGACGTTGTCCTTTTTTGCAGACAGGTCCTTGGAAAGTGTTATTTTCATTCCAAAACAGAATAGCACATGCTCTTTAATAGAGGAGATTATACTGTAATATAAAGTCCATTTTGACTAAATTACATACGGCCGAAAAGAGACTCAATGCATTTAATTGAACTGAGCCCTCGATATTGTGCGTGTTTGTGTTAGCGTGTGTGTGATTGTGTGCATGTGTGTGTGTGTGTGTGTGTGTTAGCATGTGTGTGTGAGCGTGTGTGTGTGAGTGAGTCTGTGTGCTAGCGTGTGTGTGTGTTTGTGTGTGTGAGTCTGTGTGTAAGCATGTGTGTGTCTGTGTGTGTGAGATTGTGAGTGTGTGTGTGTGTGTGTCTGTGTGTGATTGCGTGTGTGAGTAGGTGTGTGTATGTGTGAGTGTGTGTGTGAGAGTGCGTGTGTGTGCTAGCATGTGTGTGTGTGTGTGTGTGTGAGTGTGTGTGCTAGCGTGTGTGTGTGTGTGTACTGAGTAAGGAGGCATAATTTTGCACTGGTCTGTCACTGTGTGAGAGGCAGGAGAGGTGTTTGCCGTGGGCTCTCTGTTTGTGATGGCGGTGGTGGCAGGGGTCGATCCGCGGGGCTACCGGGAGAGATGGAGCAGAAACTGAGCGGAAGGAGCAGGAGGAGCAGTGACTCAATGGGCCCCTGAGCACCTGTTCCAGGCACCGCATTACCCAGAATCCCTTTCACCAAACATTGAGCTGGAGAATGGAGAAGTGGCACAGTTTCTGCTGTTAGCTGTCCCCTCACAAAACGCGTGGGAGAAGTTACCGTAAATGTGTGTTCTTCTACCATTTCTCAAGGCCTTTTGATTGTACATGGAGGTAATGTTTCTTTTTTGAACTGAAACATCCTCCGAACAATAGGTATTGATGTGTCTGTTCATTATTGGAATCAAGGTATCGGATTATAAAGAAGCAATAATGGGAAAATTGGATGTAGGTAGACAGAATATTTTCGGAATAAGATTCATCAGGAATCCGTGTCACATAATGGAAGAATATAAACTCTTTCCCGCATTGAATAACTGAGGGAATTTAAAATGAGATTCTTTGTTTTTGAAGATACTGTTTTTTTTTTTTTTAGTTTTTGTTTGTTTGTGCTCCCACTAGAATTTCAACATTGAAGCTAAATGCCAAGGTCATCTGAATTTTAGCTTTGAGCGCCAAAGTTTCTGTCACATTTTATTATATTTCCACAATAAGTACTCACATTTTCTGTGGATATTGATTCCAGTGTGGAGGTTATTGCTTTGTCGTAAAATAAAAACATAATCATTACTACTCCAGTAAACCACCCATCTGACAGGATGTTTGAAGACTCTAAGCTCTTTTATATGTGTATTTTATTCCAATGCTGTCTCTTGATTTATACATTTTTTTGTTTGTTAATAATATGAAAATACCTCTGGCAGGGCCTTGTGGTGGCACACAGAGTGAAGGCACTTGTTTGTGGCACAGCTGTCCATCCTGTGGCTGTGAGTTCAAATCCTAACCTTGCTATGCTTGGCTATGGCCAGAGGTCCATATTGGCAGGAAACAATTAGCTGGGCCTCGTTGGATCTGAACTGAACATATTGTAGCTCAATGGCAGGCGCGGCTGTTTGAGCCAGGTGGTGAGAGGAGGGGAAAAAACAGACAACAATTGGACAAAAAAACCAGGCCAAAAGGTCATTGATTTTCCCCAATTTCTGGGAAGGCAAGAAAAAATAACATTATGCTCAAAAATCAAAACAAGGGTATCAGACTTGAGCAGAAAAAAATTCAACTCAGCCTAAAACAAACTGCGTCACCAAAATCTCTCCTCCAGCCTGACAAGCTGTGCTTTTAATATGGCGGCCAAACGAAGTCAGTGGCTGTCACCTGTGCTGATTAGAAATCCACCACAGGTGAGCCTGCATGTGGCCACCGCTGTTGCAAGTTCCTTTAGTCTCTCCAGGCTGAGGGAGGGAACAGGAAGTCCAATGGGGGAGCAGAGGAGATTACCCCACCTCCCAGCTATCCCAGAATGCAAAGGCAAAGACAGTATGTGATTGGTGTCGCACCTGAAGTGTGACAAATGGCAACATCTACTTACTGTGTGAATCACAGCAGTCAAGTCTGTGGCCACTTCCTTCGCTCTGTGATGGCCCTACCCTGCATGGCCAGAACTACTGCAAATACCGCCGTACAGAGAGACAAGAAGCTGGCGACTCCAGCGCGCATGCAAGGTAACCCAAAAGTGCTGCTGCATTGTGAGTGTAATTAACGCGACTGCAGCCGCAGCTCGTAGCTGAAAAATCATTAGCGCTTCAACACTAACCTTGCGCTTTGAAAACGCGGGCGGCGGTACGGAGAACGTTCACACGATGACTCGGCAACATTCACCGCCACCATCACCGGCCCCATGTTTTACCTGGGAACATATGCTGCGCCGATTTACACCTCGGTCCCCAACCCTCCTGGCACCACGGTTTTGAGTCTTCACAGCTCCACAGAATGTGAAACCAAAACAAAAAAATACTCCCCATTCCACAACCTCACCTTTTTTCTGCTTCCTGCTTCCTTTTTTTTTAGTATGTTGGCTCCGCTAAAAGGTTTGTGGTGGAAAGTGGTGATTGAGGGGGTGTGGCTAATGATGGGGGAGTGAGAATCAATGATATGGACCAATGACTGCCCTGGCTGTGGAGAGAAAAAAACCAACACTTTTTTAATTGGTTCAAAACCAGTGATTGACAGATGAGTGTAGCCCCACCCAAACAGAATTCATGACTCTTCTATTCACAAATCACTATGTATGGCTGTATGTATGGCTGATCTGGTGTGGTTGGGTGGTCAACTGTGGAGTTGTGATTACATTATACTCTTTGTCTGAAACCAGTAGAAAACTGGTTATAATCATCAGTACAACCTTGCAGCTCCACCCCCCACCTAGTGGAGGAGTCGGGGGTGTCGGGGGTGTTGGGGGAGGAGACTGAGCGCCAGATTTATTTGCACCAGGACTCAGAAAATTGTCGCCCCGCTAGTTAACTGTGTGACACAGCTGGCCCAGTGGGGAAAGCCCCTGCCATAACCTTGTTTAATTAAAAAATGAGAAAAGAAAAAAAAAAACAGGCTGTTTGAATTTTAGATACCGGAATAATTATGGCGAGCTTTAACGCTGACAGAAAATCGGTAAGACCAGTGGCCTCAGGCTAGGAGACCTTTAGCAGTATAGCGGCCTGCATTCCCCGTGTGGATTCTGATGCGTTGCGCACGCCTTAAATAAACAACAAGATCCCTCACCATTCAGCATCCTCATTAAACAAAAAACCGTCGGCTTGCTCGTTATGATTAGAATTACTTTCCACACATATATTTGGGCCTGGCTGCTGTGAGGCTGTTGAGGTCTCCTGGATGAAAGAGAGGCTGTCGAATGTGTCATAAACCCTTCACCGAAATCATCCATATTACATGTTTTTATTATGGTAACCATGAGATTATTGTGGAGTTTGAGTCCATCAAATAAATGTTCAAACGCTGTTGTAGCTCAAAGGCTACTAAAAACTGTATTTAAATTATTTCAGAATTTTCATCTATGTCATGTTTAACTTACTTAGATGTGGACAAAGGCATCTTAAGAAAACATATCATTCAAATTCAGTAAACTCAAAGCTCTATGCTGATGGTAGATATAATCTATTATCTTGAGTTACTGCTGTTTTGCTTAAATCAAAATTATGTGGTATCTTTTTCACACAAGTGGAATGTGACAGTTTCATGGTTAAAGTGAAAACATTCTAAACTGCTGTGAAACAGATGTAACAGCTATCACATAAATTTGAATATTTAAACAGAAACACACTTGAGGTGTTTATGTCCAGGGTTAACACAGCACTGGATACTCTCTGTAGACCTATCCACTTTCTGTGTTAGGAGGGGGCAGACCAGCCTTTGTAAATCAGTATTCACTCAGAGTAATTTAAATACCCTGGCTAACTTAGCCTATTAGCTGCATTATGCTACTGCGGATTCACTTGTAGATTAGGCTTAGGCAAAGCATTCCATTTGCTGTCCTGAGAACATTCTTTAATTGTCATTCATTATCAGGTACTTTAGCTGAAATGTCAGATTACATAGTTGATTGCGCTCATTAGGTATTTAAGAGCAGAGTCTGGCATGAGATCCAGTCATAGACTCCTTGCCCCAACCCCTCTTGCGTTTGGGATGTCGGCAAATGATGAGCTTAGGTGGGACTGCATGGCCCTGTTTTTTTTTTGTCATCATAATTATTATTATGCTCTTATGGTCTTAATATAGCAGCATCAGCTGGCTAGGCTCTGCCAGAAGGACTTTGGTCATGAAGCATGAACAGCCGCGCAGCTCGTCTGCAAGCTTCCCGCCATGTGTTGTGCGGTATTGACACACTTCCACGTTTTCCCCGTCTTCTGCGATTAGGGCCCGCGTTCGTTAAATTCTCATTAAACTGTTTTCCGGTTCCACACGGGGGCACGGGCGGCATGCGGCTCCGTTTTCATTACTACCTGTGCACTGTGTTGTTTTTATTTATTACTTTTTATTTCAGTTCACTTCAACTTTACTGTGTATTAAAAATACAATGAAATACATGATCTCTGACTCTCTCTGCCTTAAACAGAAAACCAACAAAGGACACATTATATACACAAATACATATATGTACACATATATACACATTATGTATATATGAATATATATGTAAACATTACATACACAATTATATATTTTTACATTTTATATATTTATTATTTTATTTATATTTATATAGTTTTAGCAGGATTACTTGCTTTACCCTGTCTCCCCCTTGCCATTGGTTCTTTGTGTATCAGTACTGCTGCAGTATACGGAAGGAGGTGTAAACAGAGTGAGGCCTGAATATTTAAAACACCCTTGATGACAGCTGGGCACTCAAAAGTAGCCTTTTCTCACAAATCCTTCAGCTGTTCCCCTCTTCCGCATGGTCAAGTTCTCACGGTACCGCGGATGAACGCATCAGCCGAAGGAGTCGTCGGAAATGCCGTGATGCAACAGCCGAGCGCTCGTGACGCTGTTGCTAGGCGCTACGAGGAAGCGGAATGTCACTCCGCTCAGCTGGAGACGGGATCTGACATATGGCATCAAAGCGCGGTGAAGGCCCCACCCACTGCGCGAGAGGTGAGGCCTTTCGAGGAAGGCCGGCGCGAGGTTACGGCCTGGACCACAGATGGACTGATCCATCTCAAATGACCGCCGTTCCCCCAGAAGAGAATTTTCCAGAACATGGCCTTTAGTGTCATTGTGAAATTCGCAGACTCGTGCATCTGAAAGGCTCACGTCTACCTCTACAAGACTCCTCTTTCTCTCTGAAAAACAGAGTACTATTTTCTTTATTATAAACTAAGAGAAAAGAAGACAACGCTATAAATATTTATTATGAATGTTGCAGAAACCAGGCATTTAAGAAGAAATTTGTGCAACAAATCTTTCCATCCCACGACTTTCTAAACGGTCAGAGGTGATTTATTTGAATTCAACAGTGTTATTGCAATATCTGACTGGGGGGCAAGATTCAGTCTAACGCACCTTAAGGTCCCTCACATTACAACATTGAGCATATTATATTTTATTGGAGACAAGCAAACATGTCCTTTGGTATATGATCGTTTAATTTTAAAACAGAATACCGTATGGCCTTAGGGAGGTTGAAGTCCATTTTGATTGAATTGCATATAGCCCTTAAAGAGACTATGTGGGTTTGATTGAATCCCAGCCAGTATCTTTTACTCTACAGAACCACGGTGCAGAGGGTTAGTGCAGTCTGTGAATCCAAATCACCAAACAGAGCAACATAAGCTCAGTATTGATTAAAAGAACAGATGAAATTTTTATGATAGGAGACAGGAAATTTAATTACATGACCGCCTGAGGGCACGCAAGCATGTTAAGAAAATTTTTCAGCAGATATAAGGTATTGCTCTCTTTTGAAAAAATGAAGAGTAGATTAACATTGAATTGACATTCACCTTGAATCACCCTGGGCCGGGTGGTTCTGGCAGACCGGATTCATGACACCGTTGTTACAAAGTATCTGCACAGACCTTAGAGTCCATGTTCACACACACACACCCACACACACACACACACATGCATCATCCATGTATTTTCAAACCAAAGGTTATGTTTCTCAAATATGCATAAAATCCATACCATGTTATATAATTCAACACATGATATATAATACCATGGAATATATAATACCAATGAACACTGGAACTGAAAGGCCTGGTGTAAATCTCTGAATTTTGTATTGCACACACACACACACACACACACACACACTGCATTTCCTGATCATGTAGCTAAAGTGTGATTTGTTTGGGTGTGAGAGTTTTTTATTATTCTGCGGTTCAATCTCACACTTTGCTCTTCTGTGAACCAGAAAGGAACTGGCTGTACCGAGCTGCCCATGCAGCTCGACGCGATCACAGCAGCCAGACACTGCTTCTAGCCTGTTACAGCCTGAGAATGTGGGGAAACTGGGAACCCAGAGCAAATAATAACAGAGAAAGGCGAGAGAGTATTTGCTGCGTGAACCCCAGAGAATGCTGGGATACTTATACCAGGACCCCGGCCCTAGACTGGCCGCCCCACCACCCGGTCAGAGAAGATCCAGTGAAGAAGGGAAGCAGAATATATATATATATATATAGTATGAAAAGATGTGCACAGAGAAAAGAAATACACACACACACATACACACACTCACTCACATACACATACACACACACACGTATGCACACACACGCACTGTATTTCCCAATATACAGTGTGAATCTAAGGTGTGAATTATTGTGTTCTTTTGTTATTCTGTTGATCATGTTCACATTTTGCTCTTCTGTGTACCAGGAAGGAACTGTCTGTCCTCACACACACTCAAACACAGACAGTGTACGGGTGGACGAATGGAAGCTGAATCTCACTGACTGTGGGTGGAGGTTTCAGGCTGGAGGATCTGCCCACACTTTCCCCTCCACAGGCCCACACTGACTCCCAAAGCTGTCACTGTGAATACGAAATGGTTTCTCAGCTGACCCGATGGGCTAAGAAAACGTCAAACAATTAGAAGAAAAAAAATAAAATCTACAACCTATTAAGCAGATACCATCAGCCACATAGTGTTGAGTGAGGGGTAACTTACAGTCAACGTTAGGGTGACGCTAGCAGCTACAGTTAGCTTCTGTGGCGGCGCCAGAGATTGTCTTTTGCCGGTGCTATGAGGTTGCTCAGTGAGTGTGCTCTGAAATTTAGGGCATCCCAATGTGCCAGTCACCACAGTTTTTTCTACTGCAACGCCCCCAACACACATACACACGCGTGCACAAACACAGTACCCGCTCTGCAACAGTTACAATTATAAATAAAAAATATAAGTAAACCACAGAAATTTCTTGGGGGTGCTATGGCTATCCTAGGGGTAGCTACAGCACCCCCAAGCCCCTCACTGACGCCACCTATGGTTAACTTTTCAAGTTACAGCCAATGAATGTCGTAATTAAATCTCAGGGCTGTTAATCAATCTGATTAGTTTTGTAATTCACTCAAACTGTTTTCATTTTTCTCACTGATTAAATTATAGGCTGACAGGTGAAATCAGTGAAGTCCCAATTAAACGGCGGATGGCTGGACACTGAAACTAAAACATTTGGAGAGAATGGAAAGTTTGGTGACAGAACAAATGGTGCTGAATCAAATCTTCAATGTTTTACAACCAAAAAAAGGTGGCAAAATTTGTTTAACACATTTTTTCTCCAACAACAAAACATGATCAAGAGACTGACTGCAACAGATCCAAAATATGCAGCGAGTCCCTGGTAATGACTGGAGAATGAACTTCAATGAACCCCATTAAGGGTGGAGCTAAAATATGCTGTCACAATTACGGACTTGTTCGAACCAATGAAAAGACTGTATTCCTCACAGAAAAACATGATGTGCCTCATCTATCAACCAATTACATACCAGCATTTACATTAAATACAAATATTTTGATTGAGACAAGTATTTTGCTTCTCCCTTTCCGCCGTTATTAACTTCATAATATTAATTAGTACTTCAGAAAATGTATACAAACACAAATGTATAAATTTTTGACAAACAAGGCCATATTTTCAGCCCAAGTCAGTGATTCTCTGATGGTGTACAGTTGCTTTGCTTGTTTTATTTTTTATTTTGGCTTCATGGTACCTCAGTCTCCCATTGCTAGCCCTCAGGTCCGTGGCTTTGGCATGGGACCCCCTGCTTTAAGCCATTACGGCAGTGGGACTGGGGCTTCGGGACTTCTCGCCGATCTGAAGAATGGCTCATATCACATGCCTGTCTTGCAGCCATTAGCAGGGGTTTCTGACAATTAGTGACTCTTGCTGAGTGAGATGGCAGCCTGATGCTTTCTTTTTTTTTCCTCTGCCGAAACTGGGTCAAAGTCTGTCAAGGCTCTCTGCATGGCTTTTCAAGACATTTGTTTTGACAAAGGCTCACAGCTCATGTCTTCCCCAGCTAACAAAGTAAAGAAAAAAATGGCTGAATATAAATCTGTGTCGTTGCTTTGATTTTTATTTATTTATTTTTAAACTCCCCTTGGGGAGAACTGTGATGTGGACTTGGGTGGGTTTGACAACATGGTTATGTTTTATGTCCGAATGTTTTCTGTGTGACATGCTAAGCAAACAACCACAAGTCCACTTGTTTATGGTGACAGCACAATGTGCAAAGAGATTGGTTTAAGTCTTTCTTGTGCTATTTTGTGTGTCGTTTGAATATCATAACGTTTCAGTATGCAGTATTTAAGGATGCGTATACACCTATAAAAAGAAGTGACTGGTATAAATCCCTTTGTGTTGTGTTGTGTTGTGTTGTGTGAGTGTGTGACCTGAATATGACTCTGTGCTATATTTACTATGGCATATGTGCTTTTGATTCCACATGCGTATGTGTTTGTTTATGTTCCAGTATGACTGTATGTATGCATGTACATGTGGTTTTTATTGAATGCTCTATTTGTGTGTGTATGTGTGTGTGCCTTGCGTGTACATGTACTCTGTAAGTGTAGTACTGTGTGTGTGTGTGGTTGTGTGTGTGTGTGCACATGGTTGTGTGTGTTTGTGGTTGTGTGTGTGTATGTGTGTGCATGCATTTGCATGTGCTTGTGGTTGTGTGTGCAAGTGTGTGTGGTTGTGTTTGTGTGTGTACATGTGTATGTATGTGTGTATATGTGTGTGTGTGTTTGTGTGTGTGTGAGTGGTTGTGTGTGTGTGTATATATGTGTGTATGTGTGTATATGTGTATGTGTGTGTGTGAGTGGTTGTGTGTGTGTGTGTGTGTGTATGTGTGTGTGTGTGTGAGTGGTTGTGTGTGTGTGTGTATGTGTGTATATATGTGTGTATGTGTGTATATGTGTATGTGTGTGTGTGAGTGGTGTGTGTGTGTGTGTGTGTGTGTATATGTGTGTGTGTGTGTGTGTGAGTGGTGGTTGTGTGTGTGTGTGTGTGTATATGTGTGTGTGTGTGTGTGTGAGTGGTTGTGTGTGTGTGTGTGTATATGTGTGTGGTTGTGTGTGTGTGTGTGTGTATATGTGTGTGTGTGTGTGTGTGTGTGTGTGTGTGTGAGTGGTTGTGTGTGTGTGTGTGTGTGTGTATATGTGTGTGTAAGTGGTTGTGTGTGTGTGTGTGTGTATATGTGTGTGTGTGTGTGAGTGTGAGTGTGTGTGTGTGTGTGTGTGTGAGTGGTTGTGTGTGTGTGTGTGTGTGTATATGTGTGTGTGTGTGTGTGTGTGTGTGTGTGTGTGTGTGTGTGTGTGTGTGTGTGTGTGTGAGTGTGTGTGTGAGAGAGAATATGATGTACACAGATGACCTCTTTTCCATCTTTGTTCTAAACTCTCTGACCAGCTTCCTTCAGCCGGGACTCACATGCTGAAGTGTTAATCATATACTTTTTTTGTCCCCTGCCGCCGTTTTCGGGACGGGGTGGTTAGCGCGACAATGATTCGGAGACATGGCCGCGGGCGTACGGAGCGCGCTCCGTCGTGCTGACGGGGAGCTTGGCAGGCAGAGGAAGGTGAGAGCGGAGAGCCGCAGTGAAAGTGTGAGAGAAAGAGGCTGTGTGTTAATGAACTTTATCAGGCCCCAGTTTTACATCTCATTTCTGTTCGGAGAGGAAGCAGCCCGCTCTTTCTATTCCTCCCTGGCCCTCGCACTTCCATCCATCATCATCCTTAATTTCGACTTAAGAAAACAAACGCTGGACTCTTTTTATTTTCTCCCCGCAAACACATTTTTGCGAATCGATTTTAGTGATGGCAGAACTCCATGCTGACAAAGAACTCATCCTCCACCGCCCCCCCCCACCCCACACTCCAAATAATAATAATAATAAAAAAACAATTCTTCATTTTAATTGTGAGTCAAGGGGCAAGCAGACTCTTTGAATAATTGAATACTCAACCTCAATTTTAGCTCGGAAAAAACGAATGCAAGTTTTGAATCAATCTTAGTAACTGTTGTTAACCACCCCCATCCCCCCAACCCCAAAAATCGTAAAAGTGGCAAAGTTTCGATCGGGAAGTTTTGATCGCTTCTGTACAGTCAAAATTGCAAGGAAGTTACCAAAACAAATGACTCCATCTTCATAAATCTCTGCATATCAGAATGACCGATCACAGATATAAGAGGTTATGACTTCAGTTCCAGAAAAAAATGAAGAGGCAACAATTGAAATGCTTGTGGTTTGTTTACTGCTGTCTATACTGTCTGCCTAATGATAAATACATAGCATTTATATTTTAGGCATTTACCAGAAGCTCTTTCCCAAAGTAACTTCCACAGTTTGCATTTATGTTTTTTTATTTCTAGACACCCTATCCAATAGATGGATATTTACTGGGCAGTGCTCTGCCTGGGAATTGAACCAGCAACCCCTTGGTTACATTTCCAAGCCCATGCTACTGACTGCTACTGCAGTCAAAGCACAAAAATCAGATCATATATGAAAATGAGCATGGGTAACAGGTAATAAATACAGCCTCATAAATATAAAATACATGTGTAAAATTGGATTCCAGCTGTAGTGTTGTATAATGTAAACTGAGAGTATCCATGGCCAGGCCTCTCAATCCTATGGTAACAAGTGCAGTCAGAATGGAAGGCTAGACAGACATGGTAGATTTCACATTGGAGCCATTTTTGTTTCCTACACAGTTGTGGGACGGAAAAGATTGAATACAACAAAGAAAATAAAGTGCACAGGAAGTGCTGAGAAATGAATATGATCGCTCATATTTGCGGTTCCCTTCTTGGCAGTAGAAGCAGAATCCCCTGGAGTGCTGAAATCCAGTTTTGATGCACCAGTCTCTAAGCTGGACGTACTGACAATACTAAATGACCTGCACGGCCTGTCATCACCTTCAGATATGTTCATATGTTATCGCTTTCTCATACAAATGTATTTTTTAAAAGACTGCGCTAATTCAAACCACAAGATTCGAGTGTCAACTGCAGTATGAATCCTGAAGTGACTGAAGTTTAAACTTCTGAATAATGATTCAGAGCTGGCAGGCTCAGACGTTTTATGTCACCTTAAGGCCAGTCTTTGTGTCTGGGACACGAAGTACTTATACTGAAAAAGCGAGCAGCGAAAGTGTCTCCGCTAACTTTTACTGTGTTTACCAACAAGTTTACAGGTAGCTTGCTGCTTTACTTATTTTATTATACAAGGATACGCTTGAGAAAAGCTGCGTGTGACAAAAAAAAAACTGTCAGCAACTGCACTCAGCAGGCTAATTAGATCGTTATCCCTATTCAGTCGTTAGCCTTAGTCTGGACGTTTGCTTTTGGGGGGGGGGGGTGGCGGGGTGCAGGGGGTGGGAGGGGTAAAAAACAAGATAATGTCCATCTGGAGAACGGACAATCTAACATACGGTTCATAATGCAATTAAAATGAACTTAATTGCCTCTGCTTTCCTTCCCAATTAATGGGGCTTGATGGCGGTTGAGGGTCAATAACCACGACTGACATTTAAGACTCTGTGAGCCGAGCGTTCTGTTGCCATTTAAGAGAAGAAAAATGTAATAAATAAATACTGGTTGCACTAGGAGACCTCATTAGGCCATGCGTGAGACAGAGATGCCTTTAAAACAGTGTTCATGTGAATACATATTACTGTTTGATGTGCCGTTTCATGAATATTAGCATTTTTATTTTAATGGCAAGGAAGTTTGAGGCTGGTGGACTGCCGGAGACTCCAGCAGAGAAGATGACTCAATCACCCCGGCCGATCTATTGCCTCGTACCCACTGCTGCCGAGCAGAAATGTGCAGAGCATTGAGGGCTGTTTTTTTTGTTTTGTTCTGTTTTGTTTTGTTTTGTAGCCCTTCCCCAATATGTTCACTTGTTTACCGTAGACCGCATGCTTCTTATTTCCTGCTAGAATCTTCCATAGGGAAACTTTTTAGGCCTGTCTGCTTTCTGCTCAGCGGGAAAAATGCATTGATTTAAACGCCATTATGTTCTTTGTTCTACATCTGTGGGCTTCCTCTTTTTATGAAATTCTTTGGTGCATCAGATCCCATCTGTGAATGTGTGCATATTGAAGCATATGTGCTTGTCTTTATCAGTGCCTGTGTACATGTGTACATGTGAAAGATCTAAAAGACGCTCGAAAGGCATTGATGAAAAAAGGAAAGTTTGTATTGTGTGATGCTTATCTCAATCTGTGTGTTTTATTCTTTCGGGATATTCATAGCGTAGAGCACTATGAAAAATACAGCTTTGTGCCACAACTACAACTTACGTGTGGCTATTTTATTGTTACAGCAAAAGCCCATGGAACTTTAGTGGAATCTTTCATCTGCCTCTTACTTCAAACATTCTCAACTCCCAGCCCTAAGGGCCATAAGGGTCAGCAGTTATTTGCTCCAGACATCAACTGCACAACCTGAGTTAGCTCACTGGCTTACCTTCCAAACCCAACGGGTGAACTGATCAGTGAAATCAGCAGGGCTTAGCTGGAACAAATTCCCGAAAATCCTGCGGCTCTCAGGACCTGGGGTTTAAGTGCTGCTGCCATAATGGGTGGAGCTACCATGAGCTGTCAGTCAGACTTATTGTAACCAATCAAAACGTTTTTGCAGTCACAGCCAATCTCAACTCAGTCAGGTACTGGTAGAATGTTGCAGCTCCACCCATTTGTGATGTCATTATGGGTGGAGCTGCATTAAAACCTCATTAGCCCATTACTGTTCTTTAATAGTTGCAGGATGTAGTTGTCGTTCACCCTCTCTTTCCATATAAACACATAAGATGGCGCCTCTCTGTTTTCCATATTTTCCCTATCTCAAGCTACTATGAAACATGAAAGGTACAAATTGAAGGTTAAGAACCTACCACTTCATGCTGTGAATCAAACAGATGGCTTCAGGAGTAAAAGACTGACGATTCATTCGCAGGTTTTCACAATTACAAAAATACAAAATTATGAGGTATTTTTGGATGAGATAATTCCACAGGGAACATATGGGACAGGAGGCTGGAACAATGGTGCGAAGCCGACATGCACTCATTCTTATTTCACACTTTGGGAAAGTACAGCTTTGCGCACACGTACAGACTGTGATACGCCTATCGCAAGACTCCTGCAGTGTCTCCAAGAATAATGGAAGAGCAGTCCCGCTGCTTTGGTAAGGATGTGTTGTATTAAATCAAATAAAATAAAATAATAAACTCAATTAAATACTGCTACTGACGAATAAAACCTGTCATGCCAACTCTAGAGACAAGATTTTAATAATACATTTTTTTGGGGTGAAAATGCCAACATAGCACCCTGCAAAAACACAATGGTGTCACTAAGAGCACATGCGACATCAGCCTCTCAGCTGGAACCTATGTCTCTCTTTCTCCGTTTGACTAGCTCTCTTAACGCTCTTTTGTTTTTCTCTCTAGTTATTCCTTTCTCTCTCAGTTGCTTCCTCAGTTCATTTTCATTTCTTATTTATCCCCTCCACGTCTGTGGGCATATCCCTTCTTTTCTCCCTCTCTTTTCCAGTTTTTCGCACCTTTTTTGTGTAAATATTCATAGTCATTTTGGCGTCCTCGTCGGCTTTATACGTGTTTTAAAAGCGTTGCAGATTTGTGCAGCCTGCAACAGAAGGGGCAGTAATAAAAATGGAAATGATACTGTTAACGGGGCCATCTCTCTTTCTGA
The DNA here is from genome assembly GCA_022829145.1 of Albula goreensis. NCBI lineage: Eukaryota > Metazoa > Chordata > Actinopteri > Albuliformes > Albulidae > Albula > Albula goreensis. The sequence continues at coordinate 44,185,012 of CM040743.1, read as the reverse complement.
CATACGATGAATCTTTCGGGGGAAAGATGCATCTGTGATGCATTTTGTTGGATTTAATGTCGAACCATAAACTTTCCCTTCAATGCACTTGTCTTATCCACTTCGAACGTAGACCAGACGCTCACAAAGAACACTGCACAAAGACGCACATAAAAAGAGAACAACTTATTTTGTTAGAAATATTAAAGAAAACTTCACTAAATTACGATGTCAAAGTGCAACGCGAACAGAAGAGGACGTTTAAGCATGACCAATGAGCGCTGTGTCATTCCACTGAACTAGTGACAGTTTAAATTAAGTTCATGAATGCTATTGGGGCTTTGTATTTCATTAGTTAAAACCTTAAACAATGGCTTCTTCCCCCAAGCTGTCAGAATTCTGAACAATCAGAAGACCCTCCAGTCAGACAGGGCACCAGGCACTAGTCACTTTACTGTCTCTGCACAGACATTTTATCCAAGGACTTGCACTCTCTCTACTCAGGGACTGTGGTACATACCTCATATAATCCATTGTGTATCGTTACTGTATTAAATACTGCCTGAATCATACCCCCTTGTCTGTACAGTGTTCTGTCTGCAGTGATATTGTAAAATAATGTGCAGAGTTTGTGTATTGTGCACTTTGTGTATTTATAGTCTTATTGTGTTACAGTGTTGTATATAGTTCAGAGTTGTATTAGTACAGTTTTGTACTTACATGCATTTCAACTGCACAGGCAGAATTTTGGTTATTCTAGTCCACTCAATTCTGTGTACATAATGATGCATGTTTTTAAATGTTGCACTGTGGACCTGGGAAACATAATTTCTACTGTACACACAGAAATGTGTGGCATCGAATGACAATAAAGCCTACTTGACTTGACTTGCAATTACTATAGTTGCTCATCCCCAAGCAGAGTGAGATAGTCATCGTGAGAAATCTGTGAGCACCAATCAAATAACAGGAAGCCAAGACCTGAAAAGTTAACAAAGTTATCCAGGCACTCTGTCTGAGCCTACATAAATCATAACACACAAGACATGTTTTAAAAAATAATAATCCTAGACAAGGACACATTGGGTATCCTTTGTTTATTAAACTGAAAAAAAAACAGTTTGTCAGGGGTCAGGAAATGTGGTCTGTGGTAATATCAGACATTGGTGCACTTTATTGTGTCAGAATAAAAATCTAGAGGGCAGCCATTTACTGCCTAATTAATTACCGGGGTCCGAGCGCACGCCAGGCCATTTTTCATGAATAATGGACAGCGTTTTTGAAGGTCATTAAAAAGGGAAAGCGGCTATCTTACAGAGGAGGGAAGCCACTTAGCAGAGGGCGCGCGGTGAAGGCTTGCAGGTTTCCAACGCCACCAAGAGGCTCTCGTTTCAGGCGATGGAAAAAAAAAAAGAAAAAAACCGCGTAGGGTAATTTGTCAAGTGGTCCGTCGGGGCCATCTGTGCCAGTGACTGACAAATAACTCCCTCTTTTGTTGTGAGGACACGTGTCGTACAAGTTCTGAATTAATGGGCCCTTTGTAGAGCATTTATTTGTCACCCAGGTATTTATCCGAATTCCTGTCTCGCTCGACTTATTCTTGCATCGCTCTGACAACCAAGGGGAAGCAATTTTCCTTTATCCAAATCAGACAAAAAGTGTACCAGCAGTGGTTTTCACAGAAAAGCTGAAATGTAAAAGGGCACAGTGGGAATGAATGAAAATTATGGCGATTACGTTTGGAATTATTTTCTTTCCAGAACTAAAAATACATTTGAACATTCAACAGAGATGTACCATAACCATATATGGTATATATGCCTTGTGTTATGAGTCAATTTTTTTTTACCGAATTGAGCCGAAATGTGATAACATCTATCGCAGACAAGTTAGCATCTGTCACAAAGCGCACATGTGTATTTTATGGCTGAATTTTTAAAGACTTCAAACTTTGTGGTGAAGGAAATGAGCCGGAGTTATTGTTGCGAGGCTCAGGTGAATAAAACCCACACAACCACAAAGGAAATAAAAATATGCAATATATACACAATGCACAGGCTTACTCAAAATAAACACTTAAATGTTATTTGTGTTTATTGAGGCCTATAAATCCACACATACCATGTGCTCAGGTGCTCTGTAATGCGCATCACTGTATTAACAGTATGGTGTAACAAAGTGCCGGGGCCCAGTTTATGGCTCTTCTGTCCTAAAGAACAGACGGATCTTAACCGAACAGAGGGAGAGAATATTTGGATTGGCTGGGTGAACAGTACATACACTATAAGCCCACATAAGTAAAACCTTGTGCAATTCTGGCCTTCTCATAAATGACCTATGTTAAAAAAATCCATTAGGACCGAACTTCAAATATACAGTGCATTATTACAGTGGAGTAAAGTGTGGTAATAATGGTAATAATGCGATTACTAATGCTTTATTGAGCATTTATTACAGTGTTTCTGCTGTAAGGTGTTTCAGCCTTTCCCTCTCATGAGCGACATGAAGCACTGATATTATCTCTGTATCATTAAAAAAGTGACACTTAAATAACCTCACCAGGTGAGGATGTTTTCTCTGATCAGGGCACCTGTATCTGATTATCCAGCTTTGCTCATAATAAGCTGTTCAAATGCAGGGGTTCGGTATGAATGAAAGAGAGAGTAATCTCATTACCCTATCACAGCAGCGAGATTCTACCTCTTTGAACTCCTCATGCCACTGACTCAGCTACCTGGCAAAGAGGAGCCAGCAATTTATGTAACAATAACTCATCTGATTGATATGTCAACTAATGCCATGCAAAAAAAAAAAAAAAGAGAGAGAAAAAACCATGCATCTCAAATCAGACAAATTGAATTGAATTTTCTGAAACAACATTACACTGGGTTTTCAACCACCTCTATTAGTCGTTGAATTATGAGGTATTTGAAGTTCAGAGACATGGATGAGAACAAATGACAAAATTTTGTAAAGTTTTGTATCAGACAATGACGAGAACTAATATATTACCAACTGCTATATAAATCCACAATATCGTCGGTGTCACAATAAAAAACCTTGTTTCTCCTTTTTTTTGACGTTTTTGAGTTTGATACATGAATAGAAAGCTTTCATCATCATTTGTGCACTGTGAATCTTTCATGGCTTTGTGACTTACGAAAGTTACCCAAAACACTGTGACTCAACCTTTTCTAATGTAATGTTTTAATAAACTTTTTTTGTCATTTCTTGAAAAGTTGATTTTTTGGAGATGTGCAAGTATTTTTTTTTTTTTTTTTTTTTGCTTTTTAAAGCTCTGAAAATATGTTGAGGAACATTATTTTATTAAGTGAAGGGTACCAGTGCACAGAACAGGAGTCCAGTAGTTTTATTTTATAAAAAGAAAAAGAAAAAAAGGGGCGCTAATCCTCGGAAATGTTCAGTTGAAAAGAAAAAAGAACTTGGACAGCAACTCCCGTTGCATAATTTATTGGGAATCACAGCGAACGCATGTTGCGCAGATGAAGAAGCGTGCTGCTCCGAAACGCGTTCGCTGTGGTTCTCAATAAATGATTCAAAGGGAGTTGCTGTCCGAATTCTATTTTTCTTGTTTTCTTTTCAACTGAACATTTTTTTATGTTTCATATTTCATTTAGTGGATGGGAAATCTGTGTCTGTAGCAATACCACCTTATTTTTAAGGCAAAGTTCAGTCAGCAAAGACACTCACCATCAGTAGATGCAAGGCCTCGCTGACAAGACATTGTAGGTAGCGTGTGGCTCGGGCCGCATATTTCTGTCCTAACCATATTTCCCGAGTCCGAGAGAGTAGCAACCAAGCCCGACCCAAACCCGACCAGTACTCTGCTTTTTTTAAGTCCAGACCCGACATGAGTCCGACGCAGTTAATGACAGCTGAAGCTCTGAGTTTGTGAATTCCCAGTCTTCTTGCTGTCTTATCCCATCAGAACCCCACATGTTTTACATTTTACATAACCAACTGCTTCAATATTATCTGTATTGACGACTAAATCGAAATGACTTCATACTGTCTTTTTCCCTGCATGGTTTTCAGTGGTTTTAAACTTCCCAGATGATAAATTTAGTTTGACATCCTCCATCTTTAGCCAATGAATATTCACCGCCTGGAATAGCCTGTGTTGTGTTGTCAGGTAAATAAACAAACCCCAGCACTGAACAGAGGGTAGCCCAAAACAGACAATAGGTCCATCATTTTTATAGGCTGAACTATCCTAATTAGTAGTTCAAAAGTCAAATGTTTGCAGTCTAGTTATTTCTCGGCCGACGTGACCAAACCCGACCCGAACCCGAACATCATTTCTAAATTTTTGTCCGAACCTGGCCCGACACATTTGATCCTGATATCTGTATCTCGGGTCGGGTTTCCACCCTCTGATTGCAGGTTTGAACATGGAATTCACAGTTATTAAGCTGTTCATTGAATGTATTTCCATTCAGAAATATACATTTCACTGTGGCTTTATTAACACATACACTACATTGAATTCTGAACAGTTTGATAAGTGTGAGCTCATGCTCAGAGTCTTGGGAAGGACTACTCGGCTGAGTCTCTTGCCCTTCTTCTAAACATGAATAATAAACGGAGAGACGACAAATGAAAACATGGAATAAAGATGGAGCCTGGGAAGCAGAAGGAATGTCAGGAACAGGTGACACGAGTGAGGAGAGGTATGAGCCCAATTATACTCACAGGTGAAATCAGGGTGACAACTACAGGGGAGCCAAGGGGAGCTTGGCTCCTCTTAATAAGACATGAGCTCCCCTGAAAACATAATTTGTGAATTTTTTTTTTGGGAGGGTGGGGGTCTCTAAAATATTGATATTATGCTATGTTTGCCATGCATTTCTATTTTTCTGTATCTTCATAAACATGGGTAAAATTAGGCTATTATTGATGTGTGTGGTCAGTGAAGCTTGGTTCCACTGAAACTTAATAACTGACAAACTGAATGAGCCAAAAGCTGCATTTAAAATAGCAGTCCATTCATTAGATTGATGTGATAGGTCGATTCTGAAAAGCTAAGGTAATATGCAGAGTTGAAAAATCTCAGCTTCTGGAAGTAGAGGTCTTATCATGTATTTGTTCCCCCTCATGTCCTACAACACCTGATTTCAATAATTAGCTACCCCGCCTGATTTAAGAGCTGTGCTAATTAGGATCAGCTTGTTTTGTGCATGGATGGAACCAATAGATGACAGTAATTTCTAAAGCCAGAGCTTAACACCTCAGGTAATAAGTACACTGAGATGTCAGCTAAAGTCTGTCCTCTTTAAAAAGTATCCTGGCCTACTATGAGCTGTGCTGTGTGGACACTGTCCATAGCCAGGATGGGCATTCCAGTGATGGAGTGGTGTATTAATGGTAATAAGGCTAATAGGTGGGTATACTGTCTGAGGAGGTGGGCATACTGCAACTCCAAAGCTCATATGTATTAATGGTAATAAGGCTAATAGGTGGGTATTCTGTCTGCGGAGGTGGGCACACTGTAACTCCAAAGCTCATATGTATTAATGGTAATAAGGCTAATAGGTGGGTATACTGTCTGCGGAGGTGGGCATCCTGTAACTCCAAAGCCCATATGTATTAATGGTAATAAGGCTAATAGGTGGGTATACTGTCTGAGGAGGTGGGCACACTGTAACTCCAAAGCCCATATGTATTAACGGTAATAAGGCTAATAGGTGAGTATACTGTCTGAGGAGGTGGGCACATTTAAACTCCAAAGCCTAAACTCCTCTGTAACCAGAAGAGTTTAGAGTCTCGTCGTCACGCAGGAGACAAACTAATCACACGTTGAACTTTTGAGTGAGGACACGGAACGTATTCATTTCAAAGCCATTCATCGTCCCTGAGGAACTTAATTTCTTCCTCTCCTGTTGATGATGGATGCCTGTTTTGGGGGGTGTGGTTTGGGAGGGGGTGTGGGGTGGGGTTGGGGGGGGGCGGCCTCGCCATTGTAAGTGATTGAATCAAAATGTAAAACTGTCCCGCGCATGAGAAATTGCTCTGAGAGTGCTAACGACGGACGGGCTCTCTCCGGATGAAACAGCTGGCCGTCTGCTAACAAGTCAAACTATGAGCAACGGGCCAGTCAAAGGCATAATGCTTCTGGCAGCCGACGTGCAGCACCTTGTAGTCACTGCATTGCGAAAGGGAATATATTAGCTGTGGTCAACCCTGGGCCAGTTATCACTTTGATGGGTCTGTTCTTGGTTAATGGTACAGTACACCTGACTGTAGCACTGAGCCTCAGGTGAAGTGGAGCATTCACTACTGTAAACCTAATGCAGGCCCCTCTGCCTGACACATTCAAAGAGGTGCCGTGCTCCTTTAAACCAGCACAAGCTGCTTAGATGTTTTCTTTAGGACTCTACCCAATGCATTTATTTTGAAGTGCATATTGTGTTTTATCTCAAATAAGATAAGAAACCAATAAGTGATGAATTTATATGAAAAATTATTTGTTTGAAGTGTTTTTTTTTTTTTTCGTTTTTGTTTGGCTGGTGGGGAAAAAAATTCACAGTTGTGCCTGGTAGGCATAAGTGCTGAGTCCAGTCATTCGTCTGAAGTGGCTGAGGTCATTAAACTTGACAAGCAGTTCAGTTGTTAGCTTGGTGCTCTGCGTTCACTGTTACCTTGCACAAGAACATTATTGATTGTTCACAGCTGGGGCAGTTGCCGTTTGTCATACACACATAAACATTTGGTTTGGTGTAAAGGGAAAAAAACACGAATAATTGATTCAACGCTCGTACAGTGTTTTTTTTTTTTTACAATTTGCCCATGTAGACAAATGATTTCATTCCTTCATTCCTGTATTTTCTTTTAAAGGTTTTTGCTGAAATCGTTCAGCACTTAAATCATAGTTTAACAGGAAAGCAAAACCACACAGTGAAAAACTCGACAGTTTGTAGTGAGGTATTGATCTGAGTGACTGATTCATCTCATTTTATACTGCACAAGTGTGTGTGTGTGTGTGTGTGTCTCTGGGAGTGTGTGTGTGTGTGTATATGTGTCTGTGTGTGTGTGTGTGTGTATGTGTGTGTACGTGCATTTCCCTGTCTGGTGTTATTCCTTATGTTTTGTACAGCGTGGTATTGAACTTTCTGTACATTGTACACAAGTCGTGCGCGCACTCGTAATCCTAGTTCAACCTGACGATGCAGAACCTGAACCCAAGGTGAGAGACTGAAAACATGCCCCGGAGCCAATATCTATTTTCATCAGGATCACAACGACTGGGAGACGTTACGCATTTTTCAGCACACCTGGACAATAGGTGATAAATTCATGCGGCCTTACTGAAGGATTATTAAGCTTGTCATACCTGAGTTTTACTAACCATGTATGGAATCAGTAACGCAGGTAATGACCCTAATGCCTTAACAGCACCTGAGGAAAAAGCAATCGTTTTCGGTGGGGTGAGCAGTAGCCCCCCGACGGAGAGGTGCAAGACAGAGTGGTTTCATTAATTCCATTTGTTTCAGTAAAGAGAGATTATACAGTGACCTTTCCCGAGACCACCCTGGTTTAATCATTTTTTATCATTACCCTGGAAGCAGATGAAATCCAAGCCGACATCCGACACCTCTGGGAGCAATTACACAATAAGTGAATCCTCTGCAACTCTGTTAGCCTCTTCAATGTGTCTCTGAAAAAAAAAAATGAACAACAAACAACCCTGTACAAAAAAAACTGTAGTTCTACTTCAGGGCATTTGGACAGGCTATCAATGCTATTTCTAGGCTGAAAGGGTTTCGAGGGGGCAGGAACATCACGGAAGACTGACAGGACACAGCTGGTACATTTAAAGCTTCCCGCCCATACGTCAGTCTCAAGCATGCTAAAAATGTTCATACAATTTTTTTTTAAAGACGTTCACGATTGACAATCTCAAACACATGCAGTCTTGTTCTGGACTGACTGGAGGCCATTTCCCCACAGTGGTCTCTATTATGTATATCAGGTAAAATTGCCTCGCTCAAATAATGCATTCATACTAACCAAATCACACCTCTATTGGAATCACAGTCAGGTGGAGTAAGTGTTCATTTTTATATCTGTTCACCTTTATAGCTGTTTCTCATTAACTGTAATTCCCACATTCTAACGGCATGTTTTTTACATATTTGGTGTACATATTTTACCTATTGGCCATTTCCATGAGTTTAACTATGCTTACTGTCATTTTGAAGCCTGAGCTATTTTATACACTCTAAAATATATACATTAAAAAAAAAAAAAAAAAAAAAAAGTTTTTTTATATTAAAACATGATGTAAAAACTCACATTTGTGATTTTGTATTTTTTGAAGATTAAAGACCTAAAATCCTAGTTTTTTTTTTTTTTTTGTAAATGTACCCATACGTGGCCTGTGGGGAGGTTGGCGAGGGTTTTAGCCGAATGAGAGAGCGGGAGGCAGGAGTGAGCATACAGACAGGCACGCCTTCTTTGGCTGATGTGAATATTAAATGCGCTCGAAATTGAAAACGAAGCGCGGCAATCTCCCAGGCTAAGCCCGGCGGAAATAGCATCATCTGTGAGGGCAAAACACACATATTTACAGGTGATTGAATAAATGACAGCGCACTAAAGCCATCCTACAAAAATATTGTGAAGGAATGGAATCATATTTAAAAATAAGGAAGCACCTGCCTCAGTGACTTACGGGCTCTAATAATCTATTTTTTTCCTTCACGGCAAACCCATGGCGATGCAGATCAGAACCGGGGGAAGGAAACGCCACAGACAACACAGACTACAGAAGAGCCATTATACTCTATCACAACATGAGAATGGCGCACCAAAACCTGTTGGATATTGCAACTCCGCAATAGGGCTTCAAAATCCATTGTAGGTCATTCTGACCTTGTAGCTCCTCATAGATAGAGACATGGTGAAAAATTCTGTCTGATTTAATCCAAACCCATCTCACAATTACCATTCATTCCAGCAAACAGATAGAAGGTCGAGCGATACAGAGAGCAAATATTTTGAAAGAGAGAAAGAGAGTGAGGGAGAAAAAAAGTTCCTCACATTTCCATGTATTATTTTTGAATTATTTTTTATTATTTTAGACATGTTTTATGCTTTCATAAATCTAACATTACAATACAATGAACTTTTGCCTTGATGATAAACAGAGCTGAAGAGGTTGCCTTGAGCATAACGGTGCTCTGTTGTCATTAGAGCAAGATAAAGGGTAAATAATGGGAGACTCACAGATGCTATAATCTATTATTTACATTCAGCTATGAGGACGTTTCACAGGCCTGTCAGCTCAGCAGACTGCGGCTGAATAAGCAACCCATCCTGTAAGGAAATGGCTCCAATATCCCGCTATTCAGATTACAGTCAAAACTATAATAACCAAATAATAAATATGCTGATTTGTACCCTTCACAGACATTTAATGGCTCATTAGACACTTCTCAAGCAAGCTTCCCTATCGCCCTGGCGTGCATTAACACCATTTCCTCTGACAGACCAATAACTAACATAGTTTTTGGATGCTGCAGCAGTTTTGGATGCTCAAGGTCTGTTAATGAAATAGAGATGTAACTTGTGGTCCAAAAGTTTTTTTTTCCTTTATCAATTCTCTTTCTATTTTTCATATTTCATAGTTCACTGTCATCTGGAACAGCTGTAGTCTGCCGTTTGTCATACACACATAAACATTGGGTTTGGTGTAAAGGGTTTGCTGTAGTCTGCCTTTGAAAATTTCATTCATAGGTCATTACGTTGGATCAACTCTGTTATGTACTGAAACATTTTTTTTCTTTGTTAATATATATTCTGATATTTCATGCCTCCCCAAAATGACTCATGATATGTCATTGTTTTTACACATGCCATTATTCAGCTAGACTGATTCATTTTCACTGGCCTAATGCAAGGGCAAATTTGAAACAACTGACAATTTGAAACCTGTGAGAGGAAAAAAGGAGGAGAAAATTCAGTTGAGTCAAAAAGAGTCTAGTCTGAGCAAAGATTGTGGTGAACTACAATGTTTTCTTTAATATTGTGGCTCGACCTTACCTTTCAACCTTTTACTAGCAAAATGTTATTTTCCATTGACTCTGGGTACTGTAATAAAGGAAATATAAAGGAAATAATGGTATAATCCGATTCGGAGTTAATTTACCTGTGTATGCTTAGGTAGTCAGATCAACATGTATATTTTCATTTAGAATTTTTCTCCTCAGTTTTTGGTTGTACTGAGCTTGTTTCAATGTCAGGGTTCATTAAGAATGTCGACAATGCTTTGAGGATAATGACTTTATATGGAGCAAACTGCATTCTGAAATATCAGTGGAAAACTAATATCCACACATATGGTGCCTGCTGGTTCATCTAATCAAAGCTGTCCAGCCTCCAGACTAGGTCTACTGATGTTATTTAGATTGATATGATGGAACTTCATACAGTGTGGGAAATATGACTTCCAACTGTTCTTCGTATTGGTTTATAATTTGCGCGGACAGCTCTAGCTAAGCTATGGTAGGCGTGCCTTGGGAGAGCGGGGAAGAGAATGAATGACAAAGAGGTAGATGTCCTTTGATGGTCACGTATGGGAAATTTGCATCCTTCAGTCGAGTCATTTTTCATCTTCTGTTCTCATTTGTGAATCCTCCATTCTTTTGGTGGCACCTTTCCCAAGCTGTTCGTCAATACGTTCGCCAATAAAGTCAATCCTATAGAGATTCCATGGTCCTCATCTTTATGGATCGGGAAAATTTTATGGGATAGAGGTATTGGTCACATCTCCTCATTAATGTCATTTGGAAACAAGTCAGGAAAGGGGATGATTCTCCTAGTAAGGCCTCCTCAAATTGATATACTACCTTGGATGTCCTGGACACATCTGAACACAGGAACCGACCATATCGAGTCTCTGGTGGAATGCAAGGATCATATATGTCTCTGAAATAATCTGATGTAATGTTTGTCAGGCTGTAGTTAATATTGACTACAAATACCCTTCAGAAATGTTCCATATGTTTTCATAGACAGGTCAAGTCAAGATTGAACAAGACTGTTCAAAGCTGCTCTTTCCCAAAGCTGTTAAACAATATATCTTCATTAACCCTTTCTCAGCTAGTTTCATTATAGAAGACTGTTTACTCATTCTAATGCTCACATGTTAAATATTTCACTAGCTCAGCTCTCAGGTGTGCTGTAAAAAGAAATTGGTATAAGTAAGATCTAATTCCACCAATCAATCAAATCTCCAAATATTGAATAATTAAACCTTTCCTCAGAATTCTCTAATATTGAAGGACTTTGATTATATGGTTGCCATGGAGATGTCCCTAACTCTGACAATCATTAATTTTGGTCATCGCTCTGAAATAAAAAAAAAAACAACATCAAGCATGACAGGGACATATGGATTCATAACCAGTTTCATTATGAATCCTTCCTTTTTATCTGGGAGACTCATCCATGTATAGTTTTTTTCTTGTTTATTACTTCAGTTGAAATTTTGCCATCTTGCTATTACCTTCTGCATCCCTGTGTTCACCTTCCACAGGGGAACAACAAATTCACAATCAATATCCCAATTTGTCAAACGTTGGAAGCAACCTAGGAACCGAAATTCCCAACCTAGGAACCGAAATTCCCAACCTAGGAACCGAAATTCCCAACTGTCCACAGACAGAAGTCTTGATGGAGGACAAGAGTGACACAGGAATTAGTGACCCATCTTCAAATAGATAAAATAATTATATAACACCTTAATGATTTGTAAAATATAGTAAGTCCTGTGTTCTTTAACATACTTTTATGGTTTTGATCATGTATTTTCCTTTGAAATACAGAACTGAAATAAAACGTGTGTTCATGATAAGATATCATTTGCATATATTATTATTAAAATATGTCAGTACATCCAAAATGGCAGACAGTCAAAGGCAGTCAAAGAAAAAAAGTGTTTCATGTGAGGAAATGAACCTACTTCAGAACCACTGAGAGTTTGACGACTGTCTTCCTTTAAGGAGTACTAATTCTCGAGGCTTTACCTAATTCAGGATATCTATTGTTTCAACGCCCTTACGTCGCAACATCACACAAGTACAGTGAATTATTATCCAAGCCACTTTATGAAAGTCAATATCCCATAAAGAATCCCACAAGGAATATATGGAAAAAATTATACTCAGTCTTTCAAGGTTCTTTTTGATGTACTGCTCTGTATATAGCAATTGCCCAGATTCAATAAAAGGCACTGAGTGTGCTTTATAGTCGATTGAATCAAGTGTTAGATAGGGTTCCAACAATGAATTATAAATGGACGTGAAAACGCGCTATATGAAACATACCACACACATAGGATGGGATGACCCGAATGACCCTGAGTTCACCCTCACAACCTTCTGACATTGAACATGAATTAACTGTGGGGGTTGTTCCTTACAAGCCATTGTTCATTTAGAAAAAAAGATAAATAATGAAGAGAAAGATTTTAGAATCAAACTGAGTATTCCTCCAGTGAAGAATAAATTGATGTTGAAGTGTCAGAAGATTAAAAGGCAGGGTGCCTTTTTACTAACTGTAAAAAAAGAAGGGAGAGATGAAAGAGTGAGCAGGAAGAAAAATGGAGACAGAGAGAGAGACAGAGAGAGAGAGCAAGAGGGAGAGAGACAAGGCTAGTCTGTTGTAATAAACCATAGGTTTCTTTTTAATGATTGCAGATACGACTGCACCTTAAACTCCTCTGTTGTTGAAAATGAGTTTGAGTGAATGGGGAGCAGCATACATTTATGTGCTGGCAAGCTGTCTCCCTCGCTAGGATTGCGAACAATATGAAAATTAAGTTGAATCATCGAGATAAGTAGCTGTCTAACTAGTTTAGAACCGATTTCCACAACTGCAGGGATAAGTCATGGTGTTTCAGTTATGAAATGGTCACTATGGTCACTGACTTCCTTGAACTGTTTCTATGCTCTGTACCAGCAAACACAAAGATTGGTTGAAGTCACTGATGGAATTAAGGTAGCTCCACCCATTTTTGGCTTCATGAGACCTTGTTCTTTTATCACTAGCTGCAGGGCTGACGATTCTATTTTTTTTTTTTCCATTATGTGGGAGCATGTACTCAATTTCAACCTAGGACAATGAAACACATACCATGTGTATTGGATTTGTGTTTTGTCTCGATCTGAGTGGAGTTAATGCCTATCTTTGTACTACCTAGCCACATTGTACATTCACATTTTGCATTTTTGCATTCACAAAAGCAATTTTAAAAATGTGCATCTAAAATTATGTTGGTGAAAAGCTAGGAAGATAATTCTTCCAGACAAACAACATTAAAAGTAATTTCATGAATTTACAACATAACATTAAGAGACATTATCGCATATAGGAAGGGAGATCAAGGAAAGAACATTATTGTGAGAGTACAGTGATAGTTGTTTTCAACACAGTGTTCATGGATTATAGAAACTGAAATCTGGCATAAACAGGTGTTCTTTCAGTCTATCATATTTTAGTTGCCAGAGCAAGGAAAAATTTTGATCGTGACTAGCTACCGAGGTACCTGTCTCTGCAGTGGTGTCTTTGGGCTCCTCTCTGCTCCGGCCTGGAAGAATGGGTCCGGCACTGGTGAAGAGAACATAATTGGTGCCGACCCAGACTGCAGCTGAATTTTTTGCACCCTGGGTCAAACTCGGCTGGAGATCAGGAAAAATCCACCATGGCATAGAGAAAAAAACAAAAACACAGTGGAAGTGCAGTCTGGTCTGCAGTATCTGCTGTGTTGGCTGTCTTGCTAATGAGGATGATTCAGAGAACATTATTGCAGTTTTTTTTTGTTGTTGTTGTTGCCTTGTGTTGTGTTGTTGTGTTGTTTTTTTTTTTTTTTCCCCGTCGCTGTAGAATGAAGATTGATGACAGAGCTCTGAGCTCGACAGTATCACTGAGGATTTGAAATTCTCATTAAACTAATTACCGGGCCCTCAAACCGCCAGCTTTCATCAGCATTATTTTCCTGTCCAGTTCCACTGGAGCCCGGCTCTTTGTGTGCGCTGGAGAGCAGAATAACTACTTTAATATAGCTACTTTAATCACATTTCCTTGTTTTGGCTGGGTCTGACATAATCAGATATAAAACATAAAAAATGGAAAATCACATAATTTGAATATGTTTCCTTGTTTTACATCATGATTCAAACATAACATACATCAGGCATTTAGTCGGTAACTGCCAATAGCTGTTGCTCAAAACATTTTTTCTAACATGTGTTTTCCTACATATGCAGTAGCAATATGTACATATGGGGGAATGCAAATCAAATTCAAAATTTTCTTGCATTCTGGCTTCAGAGATTTCAGCCAACTGTTAGATTGTGTGTTTATTGAAATTACTTCAAATTATGGGGTGAGTCATTGCTATTAAGACATAATTGAGCCATTTCCCATACTGGGCTTACTGTCACCAAAGAGAGGGCAAAAATCCCTCTTGGGAGAGCACCATGTGGGGACCAGCATTGACCTCGCTGAAGCAATGACAGAGAACACATGACTGCAAGCTGGGAAAACTACACCAAGACAAACAAAAACAACACAGCCTTGTGTATTGTTTCAGTTGCTCATTTTTTTAAAACTCGTTTTCATCCACACTTGTTATTTCCTCCGTCTTTCACTGGCCCTTCCTCACGGGCCTGGAGAGCCACAGGGTTTGCTGGTTTACATCCGTTTCTCAGCACTTTATCCATCATTTAAACCATCTGCAGAACACGGTCGTTAACCCAACTCGCTTGTGGTTTCTTTCGGGTCTGAACTGGTTGTGAAATTCATGGGCTTGCTTGACTCGTTTTGACATTTTTCAGCTGTTCTATCACATTCTGTAGCTTCAAAATCGTGTTGCACGATGATCCAAGTCTATAAAATGAAGACTGCAGTGGAAATATGAGTATTTGTTGCTGGCAAATTCGATCTCCTTAATTCTTCCTAAAACGATGTCCGCTGCACCAGTTCTCCCCCTGCAGTCCACCGCTTGTACTGCATCATTCCTTTGAAGAACAGAATCTCATGCAGACTTGATTGCATGTCCTCAATATCTAATCAACATTAAAGACAATAGCAGACTTCTGTGGGTGGATTTGATCAGCTGACTTATGGTTGGTTGGAAGTAGTAACTGAGAGACCAATCAGGTTGATAGTTTTGATCATATTTCAAGGTTCTGTAGTACCTACAATATTATGTAGCTATGTAATTTGCATAAACATTTTAGCTTGCAAGCTACCTACTTTTGGGTAACCAAAATCCTGTTGTCAGGATTCAAGTAAACATTTAATATAGTAAACATTTTCAGTTAAACCTGCCAGTGTTTGTGGACAGTTAATTAATATCTTTCTAACTCCACCCACTGGCCTTTAAGGAAACCAATCAGATTTGTTCTTCGAAACAAGCAGAGCAAAAATGACAACAGGAAATTTCAACAATCCATTCAGACATTGACACCAAGTGCATGGGCATGTTGAAAAACATCCAGCAAATCCAGATACAAAAACTGGACACACATAATGAATGCTGAAAGATTGTAGGTCTATTTTCCTGACCTAAACATGGGCTTGGCTCATCAGAACCATCAAAACCATACAGTCTTACAGAACCAACTTAGAACCATGCAGTCCTCCCTTGGTACCACAGGGGATTGGTTCCAGGGCCCCCCGCAGATCCAAATTCCACAGATGCTCAAGTCCCTTGTATAAAATGGCGTAGTATTTGCTCGTGACCTACATACATCCTCCCGTACACTCAGAAATCATCTGAGCATAGTGCTCGGCATGTGGCAAATTCAAGTTCTGCTTTTTGGAACTTTCTGGAATTTTTTTATTTATTATTTATTATTATTTTATTTTTGATCCATGGTTGGTCAGGGCCGCGGACGTGGAACCTGTGGATACGGAGGGTCAACTGTACTCAACAGAATAGCTGCAGCTCAGATTCTTCAAGTCTCACACAACAACAACGACAACAACAAAACTATTGCTATTTCAAAACAAAGCATGTCAGAATATGTCAGCGCTGCAGTCCTACCTGTGGTTTAAGGCGCGGAGACTGGGGAGAGCTCACTTGGCTCAGGACGACATACATCAAGCCCCATGATTCATCATCCCCATTGATGACTCACACATGTGAGAGAGGAAGCATGTCAGAGTGATGCTGTCGGAGCTGCAGAGCTCCAGAGACGAAGGAATGGCTTCCCAGCCTGACATGTGCTCCCTGCATCAGAGCATACGTAGCCACGCAAGGTCTGTGAATTATATATTCATATATATATGAATAAGTCCTAAAAGGTAAAAACAAAAAGCCTGGCCAATTATGACGTTCAAGTGTAAAATAAGTTGAAAATGAAATGCATTACATCTACAGAGAAGCAATCCAGGGAAAGCATCTTGCTTGATGCTACAATGGCAGTGCCCCAACCTAGGGGTTGAACCCGCAACCCCACAGCCATTCAGTTGCATGCAAAACTACTAAATGATTGCTCCAATTATGGCAATCAGCCCCTAATTCAGACGTCGATGACTAAACCCTGCTCATAATGAGGGATATGCACAGGGACTTGTGGTTCCTTTGAATACGGCACAATCTGTTCTCACATTTCATATGTCGGTGATATAAGTGGTCGGCCATTAACACCGTTTCTCTCCAATGATGAAGACGCCTATCAGGAGTATTTAGGAGAAGCCCGCTGATACCCAGGTACTTTTGAGTTAGGTGTCAGGAATTACGTTTTTCTGAGATGTTCTACCCGGTGATTTTCATGCAGTTCGCTTCCTCGGAGCACACACACAAAGAATATGACAAAAAAACGACTTCTAGACGAAGTCTGTGGGAAAGGTCGGGCTTGACATAAATTTGGCATTTGAGGAGCTTTATATTTGGCCACATTACCGTTGGCTAAATGGCAAGCTCCAAAAGGCATATTCATTACAAAAAAAAAACGAGAAACTTTTTAATAGACATCCCATAATACACAAAACAGGTGCTTCTTCGGGAATTGGAAGGTTGCTGGTTCAAGCCCCGGTACAGCCACAATAAGATCAGTGAAACTGTTGGGCCCTTGACCTAGGCCCTTAACCCCATGTTGCTCCCGGGGGGATTGGCCCCTGGTTAGTTTAATCAGCTATAAGTGACTCTGGATAAAACTGACAACAAAATAACAAAAACGTTGTATGATGGTAAGGGCAGCTAGAGAGTGTACGTTCAATTGACTCCAAAGTTGCTACTCTTTTACCCTTGAGCAAGGCACTTCACCTAAAAATTGCTTCAGAAAATATCAGTGCTTATTTCTTAAATTTGATTTAGACCTAATTTCAAATAGAGCGTTCCGTTTTGGTGGTCACTTAATTTGCCAAAATGTTTGAGAAGAGAAACAAAAAACAATTAGCATTTAACTGAGCGGTAGGAAGAAATGTTGAATTCAGACACATTTGATATGCAAAGATCATATGAATTGATTAATAAAACATAATCATCCTTCATTAGTATAAGAAACATAATGCTGGTAGACTTGACGTTCCTCCTATGAAGTAGATAATACTCACCCCTTAAGAATACCTTATTAGTACTTATTAGACATATCATACATAGCGTTAACATAAGAAATCGTGCCCTGTAGCCGTTTGTTAGGGGTGAGTGATGTCTTTTTTTAGGACAGACACTGTAATACATATTAATACCCCTTCAATAATGCATTTATTAATGCTTAATTAACAGACCATTTCTATATAGCCCTATGGAAAATATTTTGTATTCCATTTGTATATTTGGTGAGAGATCTATCCTCTGTTATTTTAGTTTTGGGCTAGACTGACCAATTGTAAGTAGATACAGTAAACTCTTCTCAATTCACAGCATATATGTAGAAATCAGTGCCTTCACAATCTACAATGATGTCAGATTTAAAAAAAAATAAATAAAATTAAGCACAAATTTCATCATAAATTACAGTTTAATAAATTCCGTCAAGAGCCAGTGCCTCAGAATTCATAATGATAGATAATATGGTGATCTGCTCATGCACTACAAAGGTCAAGTGAAGAACACTTGCAACAGCAGTGATTACAAACTAGCCTGCTGGCCTTGCATCATTATTATAATGGGATGCATGTTTCCTTTAGCGCTTGGAACTGTTTATCATACTAGATTTCTTAAAATCATCATTGTTAACAGGTTAAAAGTGTTCTGTGTGCAAATTTTATACACTTCAGGGTTTTTTTTTGGTCTGTTGGATGATGTGTCTGCCAAAAGTACCATAATAGGAACATCAAGAGACTGTTAAACTTCATCGAGTACATAACAACTCAAATGTATGTTGAACAACCTTCGATTCTAAATGCATATTTTGAACACAAACACTGGTAATCAAGGTGTAATATTCAGGGTAATATTAATAAAAAATAAAGTGAAAATTGTGGCTAGGACACGATCAAATGAACTCAATCTCTTTTCATGTATGTTTTTTTTTTTTTTTAAAAATAGAGAAATACTAAAACCTAACATTTTAATTTAAGTGTGTGTGCCCTCAAAAGTTGAACAGCTGAATTTTACCTGTCCATGGCAGTCAGCAGCAGAGTCAGCATACTTGATCCACAATGTCTGTATTGTACTGCCTGTCATTGTTTATGTTTGAGCCCTACATTAGTAACAGTAAGAGGATGTCTGTCCCCTCCCCTCCCCTCCCCTCCAGCCCACCCAAATCCCCCCCCATTTATTTTCCCGGACTTGGATCAGACTGAAGGCCGACAGACCACGACCGTCTGTTTTCCAGACCCCCCTGATCCCGTCCAATCACGCTTTCCAGGCACGCCGACCCGGAGCCCTTCATTATTGCCTCTTTCATCAGGACCACCTCTCAAACCGCGCTTTGAAGTCTAATCCCTTTCTATTGTCAGCAAGCAGCCTTTGGCTGAGCCACTGACAGACAGACATATTGTCATACGATTTTAAGAGTCTCATTACGCCTTTGAAAACTCTCTTCTGTCTCTCTCAGCTACATCACGGGCCCATAGGGTGTGGAAACAGGCCTCAACGTGATCAAGGTGCCTGAAAAACGCCACCATTAAAAACACGACGTTAAACTTCAAACAACAACAGAAAAACAGATCAAAACAGCAAAACCAGATTAGATTTGAATCCATCGTACCTTTCAGAGATTTGAATGTTTAATTAATGATACTTTGACTGAAGTGTGTACCTGCTTCAATTAATGTTGCTGCCTGTCGCACATTAAATATTGATGCTCTCGTATTATTTTATGTTGTGTCTGTATTTTCCGTGTGTGTAAATTTTGTCTGTGCCAGGGAGATTTTTATGCTCAGGTCTCTCTTGAGAAAGAAATGTAACTCTCAATGGGTCTACCTGGATAAATAAAAGAGGAATAAATAAACATAACAGAACAAAAGCAACTTAAAAGCCAGTTAAAATGTTGTGGGACAGACCAAATTAGAAACACAAAGAATTCAGTTACATAACACATCCCTGCCAGCCTCCATTACCCATCAGCCCTTGTTTCAGTAGCATAATGCATCCCTGCCAGCCTCCATTACCCATCAGCCCTTGTTTCAGTAATGTAACTCATACCTGCCAGCCTCCATTACCCATCAGCCCTTGTCACTGATAAAACAGCTCTACTTCACAAGCAGCATAAATATATGATGTGACTGAAGTTACAAGAAAAGCTTTACGATGCTTAATCTCATCAGGCTCACAAAAAAGAAATCCAGCTGGTCTCCGAGGTTTTCAAACACATAAAAGAGATTAACCAACCATATTAAGGTAGATTTCTTTAAGCCAAAAACAGTCATGAGAGGTCAATTTCAAAAATTTTGCACTGATTTCAGGATTAAAATCAAGTTTTTTTTTTCCCACACAAGGCTGTTATTGTATGAACCAGCTTGTAAAATCACTATCAGTAGAGATAGACTCTCCAGGGTTTTTTACATGCACTTGACATAGTGTGGGATAATCTCAAGACCGCAGACAAAACGATGAAACTAGACAGGCCGGTTGCCCTGTTCTCTTCATGGAACATCAGTGCAAACGGATTTTGAAGTCACCATTCATTTTTGATGATGTTGGAATCGGAACTTGCCAAACAGTTTGTTTAATGAGCAAAGAAAAATTTGCATTTCATTGTGAATCTGTTGCCCATAATGCCTATTTGCATCATTTAGCTATTTTCCAGCGAACACGTCACATCCTGCATCTTTACAATGACATCACACAGTCATCTTCATCTGAAAATAGATTTCAGTGAGGGTTTGAATAGTTTGACCCGCAATTTAAATTTAGTCACTTCATGAATGATTTCCAACATTCCATGATTTATGTTCTTGCATATTTCACAGATATAACTCATTTCTATCCTGTTCATGAAGCCAACTAGTTTAATGAACTTCCACATGACTACTCTCTGCCTTTTTAATGTAGAATTGGCTGTAGTGGGCCTTCAAGGAAAAACGGCCAGTTGAATCCAGGCCATAGTCTTTGTCCAGGATTTCATCAACATTGGTCCTTTGGCTCACAATTAAATGCAGGTGTTTTTTTTCTCCAAATAAAATAAATGTTCAAAATTTTCCATATTTATACTTTGAAAGGTATCTGTTAGGTCAGGGGAGAGTCACCAGTTGGTAATGTGCATAGGTGTATCTGTGTATGTGATTGAGTTTGTGATTGTGTGTCCTGTATGTACTTGGAAAGCAGGAACCGAGGGGCCTTTTAAAGTATAAAAGTTAATATTCAGCAAAAAAAAAAAAAAAGTGTTTAAAAACTACATTAAAAACACAGGAAGTTCAATAAAAGCATTTACTGCCTGTCGGGAGACGATGAATTATGACAGAGAGAGGGGTTGATGCAAATGGAACAGATGGACAAGACCTGACTCTAAAACCTAGTAAATAAAAGCCCCGCCTGCTGACTCACTAAATCTGATCGTCAAAATAAAAGCCATTGGATTTCTGAGCACAACTGCAAACCTATGAGCAACCTACCACTATTAAAAGTTATGAAGCACGGTTTTCAGTTTGTTAAGGCACAACATCAGTTTTGACATATATCAAATGCAGCAAAATGCTGTGCATTAAAAGATAGCTCAGACATTGAGTGGTTGCTTCCCAAACCGAAAACATTTGTTGAAAGCAATAGTTAAATTGTTTGCTCTTGACTTTAAAATACTCTAAATCTGTTTTTTTTTATTCACAGACACATTAAGCCAGATAAATAACATAAGTAACTGAACTCTTGGATTTGATTTCATTGATTAATTCATATGCTAAGTCATACATAAGGATACATATTGACTGACTGCAGGTCAACAACAGGAATGAATAGTTCAACAGAATCCTCTGTGATTATGACCATTGCCCCCCCTTTCTCACAATGTATGGCCGCGTCCGAAATCGCATACTACGCATTATATAGTAGGCAAAAATCAGTACAAATAACAAAGACTGACACAAATACACAAACCTATAAGCCTACCATTAATACCATGATACAATACAACTTATCCCCACCCACCCACCCACCCACCCACAGGTCTTCAGAGAGACAACTACAAAAGATTAAGTAATCGCAACATTTACATCCTCCCAATAGTCAAATTTGAGTTCCAGTGCTCAATGATGAAAAGATACAGATTGTTCCATATTTGCGATGTGTATAAAAGAGAAAGCCCATTGACGCTGTAGTAGGAAATGAAGGTTAGCCCCACGTCCTGAATGCCCGTTTGTGTGAGAATCCCTGTCACAGAGCTTGCAAGTTACTCAGTCAGAGTGAGAGACGGAGAACACACCGCTGTGAGCCGCTGCTTGTTTTCAAGCCCCAGGTCCACCCGGCCGAGCTGTGCAGCCACTGGGCTGGACGAGTTCACTTCCCCCACAGCTGGAGAAGGCAGGCTGCAGATTGATTGGATAGAGCAGTCACTGGTGCATGATGGGATGCGGACAATATCCCACCAACCGAAATCCTCCTTCCCTGGGTGCCTCTATAGCCAATTATTCGAGACCCTGTGGGGCAGCTGACAATGTTTACGCTGGCAGGGTTTGATGCTGAAGCTAGGGACATGCCACTCAGTCAAAACCAGTTTTTATCCATTTTACAAATCCATAAGACAATACATTAATTAAAATGATGAAAATTTTTGGTTAATGAAATTGTTTTGATGTCACCCAGATTTGCAAGCTCATTAAATCCTGACAGGGAACCTCTTTTCACATTCTTGTGAATTATTGCTTGGATTTCATAAATCAAACCTTATTACAAATATAGTGCACTGTGAACATTAATTGTCACAGAATACTAAGGGATAGATCCATCAATATAACAATAATGTGACTTCTACAACATTTATTTCTGCAATTTAAGCTGCTGGAAAAACCTCATATTGATGTATCAAAATTAAACAAAAACAATGAAACTTGCTTGCATTTGTTTGTCGGAGTGAAGGGGAAGTGAGCATTCCCTTCCTCCAGACTCAATCTCCCTTGTTCATTGGTCCAAAGCAGCTGGACCAGCCGACCTCCAGGAACTAACAAGTGAACGGAACAAAACTCGACGCCGTGAGAAACCGCGGCTTTCTTGGAAAAGACGGAGGGGACACGCAGAGCGCTCTGTGGCCCGGGGTCGAGGTCGCTGGAAGAGAACCCGCTACCCGTCGAGCGTTGAAAAGGGCAAAACCAGCAGGGGGCGATAGAGAGGAGGGGGAATTATGGAGGGCCTTTGAGTGCCAGGTGGCTGTGAAGCGCAGATTGCCTCCGTCCCCGTCCACTCTGGTGCTCACAGCGTGGCCGCGCACGAGTAATCATACATCAAAGGAGACGCGCCGCTGCGGCAGCCTTGGAGAGGCGCTTCCGCCATCTGAGCGCGCTCAGGAACTTCAAATGAAGGCGGGCCCTGGCCGGCAGAGGGGCCCGCTGGGCTAAGCTGGACGTCTACTCACGGGGCCCCCTGTATGGCTTCGGAAGGCACAGCTTGATGATGTCACAATGTCATGGTTTTAAGTTCCGCCCAAGCGAGGAGGAGTAAAAACACAACACTCCACCAGGTTTAAAAATACAACAACAACAACAACAACAAAATGCACAAGATAGGATATGATCAGAGATTTCCCTTGATTTGATTTTCAGCATTGACAAGATCAACTGTATTCTGTACATTTAAACCGAGATTCAGTCAACGCTGTTCTTAAAATTGATTTTTAAACAATGTGCAAGTATCAGTTTTTTCTCCATCAGAACAGTCTGGCAAAGTGTTATCAGTGAGTGCCTGAACATGCCAAATTGAATAACTGAAGAGAAAAACAAACACTTCCTGCTAATTCTGAATAAAATTTAAGCAAGAATGTGAATTGATTTAAGACCTTACACTATTGAAACAAAATCTGGCTGGGATTCAGTCTCACTAAATCTAAATGCAAGGCATAGTTCATGACTTTCCATGTTTTTGTTTTTTTTAAAGTTTGAGAAGTGCACACATCCAAAACAGTATTGTGTAAATGCTGGATTAAGGATAAATCATATGAATGAAGGAGGTGTCCATACTCCCAAAAGAATATACACAATTTAAATTTGTGACAAGACAATGGACAGCATTTTGATACCTGACGAAAACCCCAACAGGATTAAAACATTGTCATTTTTTTCCACATATCACAGTTTTGGAAACTTCAGAAACTCACCGAAATTAACTCCCTTATCGGTGTTTGGGGGCTTAACTTTTAAAAACCAAAGGTAAGCACAAATGTTGATTGTGTCCAAGCCTGAGTATGCTTCAATGGAATAATCTATACAGTATGCAGGGCTGTTTATGTCAGCTATACAGAGACATCAACCAAGTCAAACATGAACAAAAACAAGCTGTGGGCCTCGAGACACCACGCCGATTTGCCTCTGACAAAACAGATCTTGACTGCAATTGTCAGAATTAGACAGTTCAGTTTTACCTGCCCCGTCAAAAACAGCCAACGTCTCATCTGGCTGCGCTTTGGTCAAATGCAAAAGTTTTAGTTTGCGCAGTTTGACAGTTGCAAGGAGTCCGCACTTATCAACTTGATGTGACATTTATAATTCTTTGTGCACGACGGGTCACGATACAACATCCTTGTTTCACCTCTCTTCACCTTACTGTGAGTACACCATGATAGTGCTGTGGCCAAGCGGTAGCACAGTAGTAAGCTATCTCGGTCATAGAGGGGCCAGAGTGTGCGTGCTGGTTTCTGCTTCTCTGCACAGTAAAATGTTCAGTATTAAGTCAACAATTTCCAGTGTTGATTCACCTCTGAGAGAGTAAATTTGGTCCTTCTGTTTTTCGTGTGGACTCATATGAACTCTGTTAGGGTTGAATTAGCACTGAAAATTTTTTACTGTGCACCAATTACTGTGGTTCAGTTATCTTATTATCTGTGTGTACGAGTGCAGATTAACTCATTGGTAAAGCAGAGAAAAGCCCTCCTCGCACTCTCCCTGGTGTAGTGAGACATCTGATGGTGTGAATGTTGAGGCTTCCTGATTCTCTTGAAAAGGTAAAACATTCTCCAACCATATTTGTTGATCCAAATGGACTTTGTAATAAAACAGTGTCTGCACTTGATTCGCAGTCTACATTACTTCACTACATTGCTATTGTTATTTCATCCAAATCCACTGACGAGTTTCCCAAAGTGTATTGACTGCATTCCTATTTGTTGATCAACATGGAATGTTGTCTCAAACTGAACTTTTGTCCTGTCCTGTCAAGCATATGTGATAGCTACATATTGTTGTAATATATTCTGAAATCAATCGACATGACTGAAATTACATAATAGTATAAACATTTTAAGGGGCCATGAATTAGTCACATTTTGACTGGAAATTAGGTGCAATTGTTAGTCATTTCCTCAACAAACAGCTTGACGGTCACCAAAATTGACTCACCAAAGTGTGGGAATGGGAATGTAATGCTTGCAAACAGTATTTGTAAGACTTTGACTGCCTACAGATAAACAAAACTCTTTTATTTTCTTCTTCACAAACAGTTACGTGAGTTCAGCAAATAACTACAATCAGCTTTCTAATCTGTCCTTATGTAGAAATGAACAAAATTCAAAATTTATCTGTCACAAAGTCAAAATTAAGGGCACATTTTTATCGAATTCGTGGCATCAATAAAAGCTCAATGTCTCCGTCTCCTCTGAGTTGGGGCGATAGCATGGGAGTGCAAAAAAACAAACAAAAAAAAAACAGCAGAGTCCTTTTTGGTCACCTGTAGTGTGCCTCAGAACCGGGCTTTGGGTCGGTTAATAATCCCGGGGCTTTCAGGCGGTTCAGAGGCCGGTGTGGAGTGTGTAATCAGAGCGACTTTGAGCGGCGGGTGGCCGTAATAAACTCCCGCCGCGCCTGGAGTCCAACACCCCCAACCCCCACCCTCCACCCCCGCACCACCCCTGCCGGCCCAGCGGGTCTTATTTTTAGCTCTGCTACAGCCTCACCGTTAGAGCTCTCGAAATCTCCAAGCCACCACCCCGACCAATCCCTTGTCACACCCCCCTACCCCCACCCCAACCAATCCCATCCCTACACTCCCCCCCCTCCCCTCACCTCCGGCCCCCATCGCTGCGTCAAGAGGGAGAAATAACCCTGGGAATCCACGCTGTGCTATCGATCTCAAACACAATGTTTACACATCCGCTTTCGCCGAGGAAAGCGCGTGGTCTTTATCGGGCGGGCGGGTGGGGGTTTGGGAAGTGGGGGATGAGGTGGCCGGGGGGGGGATGGTGGAGGGAACGAGGATTAGATTTGCCGGCGCTGTACCTGGCTGCTCGGACAATCGCTTATGGGACCGTGCTCAATCAACATTTGTCCTTAAAGGCCCGACTGACGTTTAGCAGCTATGCGTCACATCCTGCATTTCGAAAATTATGTCGTGTTATGTCTGAAAATTGACAGCAGTGCAAGCATAAGTAGTTTTTCAGGTTGAAGTCCATTTTACAGCTTCCTCCTGGAATGGTTTTTGTTCTCACATTCTGTGGTAGCGCATATTCTAGCATTTATTACAGAAGGGACGTTGCTCTCCTATTTGTAAAGTTAAAGACCAAACGAAGGGGACATTACTGATCTATGACACAAACTCCTTTGGCATCATCCATTAGGTAATTCCATTTTATGGGTGTGTCTTTGAGTGAAATCAGGAGGTGGCTTTGGCTAGGGTAGACCTTTAAGTTTGACTTACAGTTAAATGCAATGGCTTTTTATTCATTTTATTCACGCTGTTTTGGTGAATTTATCGCTTGGTTATTTGTGAACTCGCAGCCATATTTTCAGCGATGCTGTTTCTCTGATGCTCATTGTTTCAGTGAAATCGTCCGTGAACTACGGAGGAACTTCAGGTCGCAGTGCTTTAAAGGACCACTCCAGCGGCTTGTTTTCCATCCCAGAATGCGAACGCTGTCATAATTGGGTGCTACCATGGTTACAGAGTCATAACAGATGGTGACAAGTAGCAGAGAAGGCAGTATTTGGGGGACCTCTTAATTTCACAGAGGTTCATGACGATTTCATTTCACAGACACCCTTGTCTAGAGGGAATTACACAACTGGATTTTTACTCAAGCCATTCGGGAGAAGTACTCTGCTCAAGGGCACAATGGAAATGTTTCATCTGGGACTCAAACCTGCAACCTCTGTATTGAAAGCCCTCCTCCTTGTCCCATATGCTATGCTGCCAGCCTCAGCTCAACCCCTTCCTCCTTGAGCATTAAATTCAAGTTTCGATACAATGTACACTCTCCCTAAACATGAGCTCAAAGCTAAAATTCTGGACTTTCTATATCCAAGCCCAAGTGTTTCGTACTTCTGATAAAAACTGAATTTCTGTTACAAAAATATATGTGTATCATCATGATAATCAATCTCTGAACAGCAGTTGCACTCTGTAAAAGTATGTTTTATGCTGGAGTGGCCCTTTTGCATGGAGATGTTTTTTGACAATTTCGGTACGTTTTTTTACTCTTTTATCCTGAGAGGTGAAGAGGAATCTCAAACTCTAAAGCACAAAACACAGATAGCTGTTAAAACACTCATCAGGTCCATCACCATACACAGTGACTCACATTACAGAGATATTAAAAATCGAGCTTAACTACACATTTCCATTACTCAGAGATCAGACTGTCCACAGTGGATGGAAGGCCTTTTTATCTTATTCATTGGCAGGTATGAGGTAAAGACAAATGAAAAGTACCAGTACAAAAATTACATCAAGCTCATAATTCATTACAGACCGCAGGTCCTCATCGATAACTATTAAAACTGGCCTTGAAATATAACAGCGGCAGCAACTGGGATCAGATCTAAGAAGAACTGATGCTTTTTAAATGTGTGTGTGTGTGTGCATGTGTGCATGCGTGCATGTTCCCAATGTGGTATGAATGCAACCCTGTTGCAAACCCTTTTGCTTATATGGTCAAGAAGCAGGAGGAGATGAGAGGAGAGACCTTGTGATAGAATGAACATGCTGCTCTTCTCGAGAGAACAGCCTCTCTTTCAA
Source organism: Albula goreensis (assembly GCA_022829145.1). Lineage (NCBI taxonomy): Eukaryota > Metazoa > Chordata > Actinopteri > Albuliformes > Albulidae > Albula > Albula goreensis. The sequence goes on along the minus strand of CM040743.1, from coordinate 44,157,465 downwards.
AGGAAGGAAATGAGTGCGCCAACAACAGGGAAACACAATGGAAATGCTAATGGAAATGACTTCTTAGATGGTGAGTCACTTAGGGTGGGTTTATGGTGAACAGGATATAAAATACAGCTCTGACCTGGGGGAGGACACTGGATGGAAATGGGGCTACCTGGGGAATAATGGTTATGGAGTTGATCTTGCAGCTCAAAGGTTACAGGGTAGCAGAATGGTGAGGAAGTTGATCTTTTGATTCAAAGGTTGTGGTTTCAAGAACTGGCTTAGGTGCTGTACTTTTGAGCAAGGTATTTGGCCTGAATTCCTTCAGTAAATATTAACCAGTATAAATGGGTGGTGTGTAAAAAAAACAACATATAAAAGAGGAGTGGTACCTAGGCATTCAGTCGTCATCTCTGGTGTGCTGTCTCTTCATATACTCCTGTGATCCACTATGGGCAGCAGTGTAGAGTGTGGTAGTGTAATGGTTAGGGAGCTGGGTTTGTAGGTTGCAGGTTCAAATCCCAGGCGGGACACTGCAACTGCACCTTAACCATGTACATGTTATTTCCAGACCTATTATAAACATGTGGCCTGCACAAATGCCTTTAAATGTGTCCCTTATACATATGTGACCGAACATGTAATTCAGGGGCACATTTGCAAAATTCACGCTTTATCACATGATACTTGAGTACAGATTCAGAGCTACATTCCATTATGTTTAATGCATCTACATGTGTCAGAATCATGTGACTATCTTTGTCAGGACACAGAAACTACAAGTTCATGACACTACAGGTTCATATGATGCTTATGTCACTTATCCATCACCTTCATCCTTGTCTTCTTTATCCATTCTATCCATCCTCTCTCTCCTCCATATCTCCCTTCATCCTCTGCATCTTATTCGTCCTCTGAGTCCTTTGTCCTCCCTTCTCCTCCCAAGCAAGAGCAGCCGCATGGAAGGTGGTTTGACTGACAGTGATAAAAACCGCTCTCTGGTTTGTGACCACTGCAATAAAAAGAAGTTTCCTCATGTTTGTAGTTACGGCTCCAGCTGTGGCTTCCGCGACGGGGGCTGGCGCACGGTTTGCGGCTCTGACCGCAGTTTCTGAAGCCCAGCCCTGTGTGAAGGCGACGCAGCCTGCTTGGCTGCATACATTGACAGCAAGAAAACTACATTACTGAGTTCCGAATACAGGTCACAAGTGGAGCTTTCCATCCAAAATTTAATCAAAATAGTTCTGCACATCAGCGTGAAGTTTATCACGGCCCTATATCTCTATACACACATTCATGTAAAGTAAATAGTGAAATTATTGAGTGGTTTAAAAAAAAATAACTACAGACAGTGCTTTTTATTTCTTTCACAAGGTACTGCAACAGACAGATTTAGGAGCATGACCCCTATAATCTTTCACCAAACACCAGCACTGATTACGGATTTAAAAATCGTTAAGGTGAAGAAGCGCCTCTCATTCCAGCGCAGGGAGACAAGACCGAATAAAGTATCGTGGATGTCATTTCCGGCCGACGGTTGCCTACCTTTTGAGGGTCAATACCTCGATGTCACTGATAAATTATTCATTAAATGCTGGATTAACCTTGTGTGTCACTGAGTTGCAACCCCTGTTTCAAAGTTATATTCCTTAGCTCAGTTTTTCTAAGCATCGAGAAGCCTTGGATTGATTTTCTGCCCAAGGTACTCTAGTATACTAGAAAATAGATTGAGTGGTAGCGCTTGAATAAATATTTTGTTGAATGATACCTTTTTTGTGTGTCTTCCACACGGAGCAGTTTGCAGATTTCTTTTGCTGATTTTATCCTTTAAATGCCACGTGTGAATTTGAATTCGCTGTTGCAGGCACCGTCGTTGTCATAACAGCCTTAAATTATTCACGGCAGTCGGGTCTGGTGATGCCGTAGTGTTTTGAGCGGCGGGGTTTGATCTTGCGCTTCAGTTCCTGAGCTTCGCGTTCTCCTGGCAGCAAATCTGGAGAAACCTCTTCACATATTCACATATTCATTTTTGCTGAACCCTGAAATTGTTCGATATGCACCAAAATATGGCTGATCAATACATTTTTTTTCCGGTTACATCTGCTCCTGCTCAAAGCATATGAAACTAAGGATGAAATCTAGTCAGAATAAACAGTAGTCAGAATATCCTACAAAAAAAGTTATTAAATTCAAGGGCCAGTCTCCTGCTGCATATTGTGGGTTGGGGGAGTGTTAAATAATGCTGAGGAAAGATCATCACACTGTCTGGCTTCACCAAAAGAGATGGATTTAAAGACGTATCTCTGAGCTAGCTGGAGTGTTTGTAGTGACAAAACGCCTGCTTATGCACAAGCAAATGTAAGCAATTATGATATTTTTTCTTGAATTTCTCTTTTTCTTCCCCTTTCTTCTTTTTTTTTTTTTTTTTCAATTTTTCATCATAAATGTCGAGCTTCCCCCACAGGGGGACTTTGTCGGCCGCGGTGTCAGCCCCCGCCTCTAGCTTTGCCAAAGGGGTTGAGGCCGAGGTATTCGCAGAGACGTAAGAGGATGCTAAGGCCGCGGCCATCAGGAGAGCGGGCGGATCAGTCCGCCCTGCGGTCGCCCGCCGCGTAGCCATGCGGCGGCGGAGCGCGGAGTCCAACCGCCTTCTCTCCACAACCACAGGATGAAAACAATGGGGGAAAGAAATATCTGTAGGCAACGACTCGGGATGTGGTCGGACTCAAACCGGGATCTGAACCGTGATCTCTATCTTCACGCGGTTGGGGGGTAGTATTGCACTGAATTCAGCAGACATCTTCAGAGAGGACAAAAACAGACTTAATTAACATGATGAAATGATATTCCAATCGCAACGCACAACCTTTTACCTATACTAAGTGTTGAAATTCAAACCTGATAACAAAAGAAATAAAACATTACATGTGTGCGTGCAGCCTACTTAAATAGAAATCATACGCATCCACAAAAGCCTGACAATTGGGCTATTATGTTAACACTATGAAAATGAAGTCTCATTATCCACCTAAAATATGTTGGCTCGTTTTTTTTTCCATGCTGCTAAATTAGAATAATTTAGATGTGATCACTTGAAACATTTCCCAAATATCTATCCTGGCTCACACTCAGACGTTCTCAAATTATTATTTTTAAATGCTTACAAAAAAACTCAACAACACCAACAACAAAAACAAAATCTATTTGAATAATAATGCTCTTTTCCCCTCTTCTGTTCTGTGATGAGATGCAGAAAACCCATCAGGGACGCATATACTGTCTGCCAATCCGGTGCACAAGTACCCCTTAGGAAATTCTCAGCTCTTTCATAAATAAAGATAGAGTAAACTACGTTTGTAGCATAATAAGAGACACTAATTAGCGTCATCTGTTCACGACGGTTGGAGCGTTGACTCGGGAAATCGGATTAGCTTCATTGCATTTACAACCTGGTGCTGGTTTCTGCGAGCACACTTAACTCGGTTTGTGTTCACGGTGTTGGGTGAGGAAGCACGGCTTTGGTCCTTGATTGATGCGACAGACTGAGAAACCGGAAGGGGGCCGTTATATCAGAAACTCCTCCCATTCAGAGGACAAACGGAACATGTAACGTTAAACGGCACTTCTCTGTGATTCAGTGTGGAAAAAAAAAACAATAAAAAGAGGGAAAGTGCTCGGCTAGGCAGACCAAACAGTGGTAATTAAGCGGTGCGAGGGCCATTACTTGAGATGTGTCCAACTAAATTCCCTCCCAAAGGTAATGCATTTTTAAATTTCTTTCTTTCAGGGCAGACCTGCAGGGATATTTCCTGCTGTATGTGTCTCACAGCCGGAAACCAGAGGAATGTCATTCGGCATCCTGTTTCAGCAGAGTAAAAACCCCAGAGTCAGAAGCAGGGAGGCTTTTTTCTCATGGACCACTGAAATAATTATGAAGTTCTTAGTGGACCACCCCAAAGATTATGTATAAAAAAAATATAATTAGCATATTTTATATTTTATGTGCTTAATAAGCACAAACTTACTCTCAATTGGCAATGGGGCACATACAGTTGTTTGAACACAGCCTAGTACTACCAACACAGCAGAAAACCAGCAGACTGAGGTATTTACCAGAACCAAACCAATTTACAGTTTAAACCAACATGACTTACAGTTATGTGCATAAGTGCATTTTAATGCGTAGAATATTACCGCTACAGCATAGTAGAGCTGGACATTGGTTGAGCAACACACAAATACATCTCTAATGAAATATCGGTGGCGGCTGCTGAGCTTGTGACAGGGGAGGAACAAACTTTACCTTCAAATCTATCGTTACTTTCAACCTGATCCCATTTCTCGTCATTGATTAGCAATAAAACAAATTATTCACAGAGTAATCAACATCAGCTGACATGAATAGAATAAATGGTAACCAATTTCATCCTCTAATAGAACTGCTGCTCTTTGCAAACTAGATTTACATTTGTCATATCCATTAGTAAAAAAAAAGTTACTATTACAGAATTAAGCTAGAAACCATTTACTCTATGTACAGCAATTGGTGTTGATTACTCCATGAAGGGCCAGTTTTATTGTTAGTCAAAGGTGAATAAATGAGATCAGGTTGAACATTTTGATAGGTATAAAGGTAAAGTTTGTTCCTCCCTTATTTTGAGTTCACCAGCTGCCTCTGCCAAATATATATATATATATAGTAAAATTTGATTACATTTTACTAAATGTGTGTGTTCAATATCCCACTGGCAGTTATGTTAGACTGTATAGGTTCAGCTGCCTAAAAGACAGTAATAACTCTGTTTTTCTCACATGACTGGCAAAGTGGCAATACACCAATGCAGGTCAAAAAAGGTTACATGTAAAAAAAAGCCTACATAGTGGTTGTTTCAGGGTTTAATTTGTATTGTTTGTAGCTGTGAATACAGCTATCCCAAATTACTTCATCTACAGCAATAGTTGGGGTCCTAGAAGAGCTACAGAGGTTGCGGGTTCAATTCCTGGCTGAAGCACTGTCATTGTACTCTTATACAAGGTACTTCACCTGAATTTCTTCAGTGAAATATCCAGCATCATATATGGACAGTGTAAAGTCACTCTGGAGTCCTAAATGTATTTAACCACAGCTCTAGAAACAATGGCCAAACCCAGAAGCAAAACATTATTGGTAATTAACTCACAAATTAAAGGTATTAGTCCTATTAATGATTGCACAGATGTTTAATTATGTTTGCAGAGTTTCCGTCCAAATAGTAAATGCTAATAACACTGAAAATTAAACTAACCCCTATACTTAATTTTGACTCTATTTTGAAGTTATGGGTCATATTTGATTGACTCTAAAATGATGTTCTCCATTTGAGGGATAAAAATCACATAAAACCAAAAGGTGGCAAAATAAAATAAATGTTATTTTCACACACAAAAGTCAAAAGCAAAGCCTAGCGTTTAAGCAGTTTTAAGATGAATAAAATGCATTTGAATGTGAATATCAAAACATTTTAAAAACATTTAGAATGTCATAGAAAAAAGTACATTTGACAATCTGATGTTCTTGAGCCTCAAGGGCCCTGTCAGGATGCATATTTTCAGGATCATGGAGATGCATGCGCACACACACACACACACACACACACACACACACACACACACACACACACACACACACACACACACACACACACACACACACACACACACACACACACACAAATGGACCACTGAGGGTTTCCTCTCAGCTCAAATCCTTCAGATGACATCTTTCCCATGACTGATGTACCCTTGATTTTCCTTTGGTGTATTCTCCACATGGATTATTCTAGTCCTGGCTGACAGCAGAAAAATGCAATGGCTTGTGGGAATTGTAGTCTAGGAGTGCAATTTATAATGGGTAGTTTACCATAAGAACAGTAAATTCGATTAAGCATAAATACTACAAATGTTTTTAGGGTAGATGTTACAAATTAAACTAAAATAGAAAAAATATTTGAAATGTTTATCCAGAGTTTCTTAAATTAATAATGCGCAATGAAATCACTGGTGATGTGAATTTTGATTCAGAGAAACTTAGTAACCATTCAAGCTAAGTCAATATGGATGGCTATGGGGTGTTTTGTTTGTGGGCTTGTATTGATTCCTGCTTTGTGCTACAGCACTCAGAAGACACTAAGCACCTCTTGAAATTTAGTAAACACACATTTACCATTCAGGTGTTCCTGCAAACTAACACAGGTGGGATTCAGTTGGATTGATGATGCTGAAAATTATTTTGACGGCAGCCAACTACGGGTTGCTTGCTGTACCAGACAACACCATAGAGGTTTTTGAAAAGAAGCTTGCTGTTACAAAACCCCTCCCTAGGGGGCACCAGAGAAGCCTGTCCAGGAAAGACTCTTGTCCTGCAGGGCTGGTGTGTAGACAGGTTTTTGTTCACACCAGTTAACCTGATTTAATTAGCTAATCATCTGTCCTAAGGATACAAAATTAAAGTATTTTCTCTTGTAGACTGGGCCACATTAAAAATGCTTTTCTTTACATTTCAATTCATTACAGGCATTTAGGAGATACTCTTATTCAGAAAAACTTTGCAATTAACAATGCACAGTGCAAAGGTTTAAGGTTGAAATGCTGAATATCCTAGAGGAGGAAAATGAAATCCATAAATCTTAAATATGGACACAAAAATATGAACTCAAGAATATTATTCAGTCTTCACAGCTTTTGAGCTAATCAAGGGATAAGACTAAAAAGGTTAAAACAGTCAGATCTCAGCAATGACTGGTCTAATGACATAATTAAGAGCAGAAGCTGGCATGAGATCCAGAGACAGATGCAGACCTTGCTGGCTCCACTTCACTGAAGCCAAGTGTGAACCCTGCAGTAATTTGCACTGTGAATCTGAATGAATCTAAATAAGATCTGGATCCCCACAGAGTTTCTGGGAGTCCCATGGAGTGACTGGTAATTAGTCAGAGCACCACCCTGGGATGGAGGACCTTATTGGGCACGGTAATTCTTCATTGCCCAATAGCAGCTCTGGTTTGGTAGGCGGCTGTGCTTTACGGGGCTATTTCTGCTGTGGGCTTCCAATGAGGGACCTCTCTGGGCTGCCTGCACACCAATGAAACCAAGGCCCTTTTACTTGTTTATGAAAAATGAAAATTCATTTATATCATGGTTTTTATTCTTCGGAATTATTTCATAATGATGTCGAATTCTGGAATTCTTTCAAAATGCAGTTTAGTTCTGGAACCTTTGGAACCATTCTGTGGGCGTGGGAGCACTCTCCCACTGAAGCTCGGGGGCTGACATCACAATCGGATGTTCACATGCTAACAAACGCCCCCGAATGCAATGTAACTTTTGGTGAGTCGCTAACAGACTTTGGCTTGGCTGACAGACTCACAGAGAGGACCGGTTTCCGGTTTTGGTCTTTGTCTTCCAGAACTAATTGAGTATGTTGAAGTGATGGAGGCAGGCCTGCTTTGTAAGTGGGAATGCCAAAATTGGTAGAAAAGTAGTTTGGAAAATGAGAGGGGAGAGAAATAGAGAAAAAGGAGAGAGAGAGTCTTTTTTTACTTTTAAAAGCCCTTTATTCAATATTACATTAGACAAAGAGCATTACAGAGAAAGCAAACTACAAAAAAATTACAGCAACTCCCACCCAGTCAAACAACCCTAAAAACAACAAAATGAAACAACAATCCCCATGCAACTAAAAAAGAAACCCAAATACAAAAAAAAACAGAAACAAGGAAAAAGAACACCCATCTCTTACTCTTTGAGAACGAGAGAGAGAGAGATTAAAAATCATAAAAAGACAAAATTATCAGGTAGTTTTTTTTACGTGTGCCCAGAAACGCTAGAAACAAGATGTTGGCAGGAAATCTGGTTAGGTGGGAGGAATGTCTCTTGTTCAGTGCAGTCTTTATAGTGCAGTGAATGTACCCAATAAATATTCATATCGCACATGTGAATTATGCCTGCTGAAAAATATAAATATTCAGAGATATAAAGAGACCCAGTCATCCCTTTCTGAGTGACCATCGTGTATGTGTGAACAGACATAGACGCGAATGTATTGTATTTTTTTGCACAAGCACACCCAATATCACATGGGTAATAAGTCTGCTACCCATATGCCCCCAGTACCATATCCAAGCCACAAAGACGAGAGTATAAGATGTTTCAGTGTGACAGAATGTGGTACCAAACTTATATAAATACCAAACTCTTCATGTTTTCATTTCCTCTCAGGAATTTGCAACCCGACTGCTTCTTGCAGGAGGAAGAAAAAAAAAATACAAATGTAGCTGAGAGTGAGATGGAGTTCAAAGGCAATGCAAATCAAGAGAACGTCGCTGTGTTCTGCTTCTGTTAGAGTACCTTTCCAAATCCAGACTGGTGCTTTTTTTTGTTTTTTTTTTGTTTTCTGCCACCAAAAGATTCACTTGAACTACAAAGTAAAAATAGAGGGGAAAACAACAACAATAGGAATAGTAAAACCATGCAGAAGTTTTTTTCCTCCTTGCCTTTTTCCCCCCTCCTCAGAGGATGAGTTGAAGTATTGGTTGTTGAAGATAAAGCAAGAGATTTTTTTTTTTTTTCCATAACCGCCAAAGTCATGTCTAGTGACCCGGCAGCATGTCACCCTGCGTCAGGTCCTGGTTCTTCATCAGCGTTGCGAGAGAGAAAGGTCAGACGGAGGGATGTGGACAGGTTTCCGCCCCCAGCGTCGCTTTAATCAGCCCAAACACGGGCGCTGGTCAGAAAACACCTCTGCTTTAGTTCAGCAAGAGTGAGCGCCCACTCCGAGAGCGACCTGCGTCTGCATGCCTAACAGAGAGGGGGCCCGGCTGACTAACCAAAATGGCTGTATGTCTTATCACATCAGCTTACTGTTTTTGTCCTTAGCGTGGAATCACAATTTCTCAGAAAGCTCACTCGATTTTATGAATTAAGACAGAGGATTTTTACTCTGTAGGGTCATTATAGCTTAGATTTTTGAGTTCATGAGTATTTATTTCTATTTAGTTTTCAATTTTGACTTTGACTTCAGGTTTTAGAGCTGGTTAACCGGTTTCCGGTTATTTTATAAGAACAAAACTGAACAAAACTTGTATTCTGTGAATCCTCTGAATTGTTTATTCAGTTTAGTTTATAAGCATAAAACTGACCAAAAAATGCACAAAACTTTTTGTTTGTTTTTTTTTTTAGTTAACAATAATATTTTTCAAACCTAGTTTTCGTCTTAGTTTTACTTTAAAGTAAAAACCTTGGTGCAACACAAGGAGTTAACAAAAAACAAAAACCGAGAAAATCAAGTTATTCTTAATTCAGTACTTTCAGGTTCAGCTGAATTAAGCAGAACTCTAGAGTTTCAAGTTTGATTATTTAAAAATTCCAAGGTATTCAGTTTCCCAACTTTTTTTAGTTAACTTATGCGGGCAGACAGATTAACCAGCCATGTCTCTCGTCTCTGCATGTATAAAAAATGTACACCCATTTAAGTACACCCACTCATTAATAATTTATATTTCACAGACACTCTTCTCCAGAGTGAATTACAAAAGTGCATACAGTAGGCCTCAGCTACATGCAGAGATGATACCAAATTGTTAGTGTCACAGCTAATTGCAGAAGTCATTTCATCAATGTACAACGTATTATTATGTGCCATAGCAGGTGAACAGGGGTAACGTGGAGACGGTAAGTTTGAGGATATGGTGTTAAATGTAGAGGACAGAAATATAGCCAACCCAGAACACATTTTGGGCATTGTTCATTTGTAGAATTGTGTCTTGACTAAAGAAGGTGCATTTTCAGCCTGTGGTCTGCAGTAGTAGTGATGGGGAGAGAGATTCCTTTGAACCAGAAACGGGTGGAGCTATCATATCGTGTCAGTTGACTCAATGACTTTACACAGGGCTGCATTGGCTGTGGAGAGAAAAACTGTTTTGATTGGTTCAACCAAGTCAATGGCTGACAGCCGCCTGTTAGCTCCACCCTAACAGGGCCAATAAAACCTCATGTCAATTACAAAACAGACCACAGTCTGATGGCGGCTGCCCAGACTACAGTAGGAAGAGGAGGAGTTGGCTCTTCCTGCGATCCCTCCCTCCCCCTGCTTCCCCCATCTCCTCTGTTTGTTTGGCTCTTCCTACGATCCCTCCCTCCCCCTGCTTCCCCCATCTCCTCTGTTTGTTTTTTTCAGTTACTCCTTTTTGTCCCTGACCCTCACATTCAGGGGTTAACAACTTCTTCCTTGTGCACTTGCTTGACCTCGAACCCTGGACTCAAATCCCAGGTTCAAATGCATCAGCCGTTTCAAACGGAATGTGTAGTGCATCCTGCACTGAAATGGTTTAAGGAGTACGTACTGTTTAGTATTTTCTAACACTGAGTCAGGTTTCTACTGATGATATATTCAGCTTCCCACCTGTCACTCGGTGTCATACGGTGACTAAAAATATTTTAATTTGTCACATACTGATTTAAGATTTTGACACTGTTTTTTTCCCATGACTCTCTAAACTTTTTGTTTAGAAATTTGTCATCACTTTAGAGATGGAAAATGAACATTGAGCCACCTGAATGCTAACCTGACTCCCAACAACAAACAGGACCTCACTAGAGAGATAGCCTGGTAGATTTATTTTGGATGCGTATTTCACAAATTCAGGAACAGTGCAGATGCAGCCCTGTGGTATATGCACGTGCGCTTATTGCCCATTCGTCTTTACCTGCTGCGACATCTCGATCCCGCACAGTAGGGGGGGAAGGGGGTGATCTGAGTGGGTGGGGCCGCGCCACGCCGAGCATCTGTTTCGCTCGCGTTTTGTCACACGGCGAGCAGTCGCTGGAGAGCGACGCTGTAACCCTCCCACTTGAGTTCCCCCGCAGGTTGCCGCTGCTCAACAAGAGAACATCAAAAGAGCGAACGGAAAAATTATGTACTTTGAAAAAAAAAAAGAAGAAGAAAAACCACTTTGCATAAATCGCGTCGCAAAATGTTTATACTTGGCCAAAAGCCAATGGTGACCGAAAATCATAAGTTGGCTTCTTTGTCTACTTTGATGGACATCAGGTTTTACCGAAATATGCATATGCAAAAGTTCTTACACATTCGCAAATCGGATAACACACCTGTGCCTGCTTCCTTCATAGGATTTACTTTGAACTGTTCCATGTTTGATGTGAATCTCTGAAAAGTGAAAATCTCCTTCAGTCTTGAATCTCTTTCCCCATGGGTTACACAGCATAGTATAAGCCTAATAATAAGAGGAAAAATAGAGAAATAGAGAAAAATAGAGGGAAACAAATGCTTAATTTCGACAGAAATCTGGTACACACATTGAAATTAATTATATAATTGCAAGGCGCTTGTTTTTCGATTTCAGGGCTATTGCTAAGAATAAAATTAAGTAAACAGTATTTCCACACGCCGCTCTGTTTCTGGTTAGCATTTATGAACTTAATTTCCCCTTTAGAATGCATAATAAATAAGCAGGCTACAGATTCTTAGTGGAGTTCAAGGTCTTGATTCCATAAAAAAATGTATTTGTATTTATTTTTGACTTACAATTAATTGCATGTTGATATGTCTATTCATTTCACACACATTGAGACATTTCTCAGTGGAGGAAAACCAGAGGTCCTCACTCCAGGCCCTGATAAGCCAAATGAGGACCACCGAGCTGAAGCATCACCAGACTGAACTCGTTTGAACAATTTCATGTGATTGTTTGAGAATTCACTGATTAGCTTGGTAACTACATATGTGTCAAATCTGTAGACTGTTCCGTGATATGGTGTATCCGTTCTTGTTTTGTCTGACAATGTCATGTTTCAGGAAAAAAAGGAGACTCTTACTCTGGGAATTGCTTTCAAATCATTTAGCCCATAAAGATGATCAGCTTACAAGCGTTAAACCATCATTCCAGTTTCTTTGGCATTCCCAGTTTGCTAAGAGGTTAAAGCCTATGTCATTGGCCTCTCAATACTTTCCTCTCTCTAGTTTTACATACCTAATTTGATGCAGTACATTCAAGATCTACATCAGGGACGTATATCTAACTGTGTTGCAAGTTAGCCCTAACTATAAAATCTTGCTGCCACATGTGACAAAATTTAAAATTGAGAGCACGAATTAAGAGATCATTACCTGAGCAACGAAAGGGGGCTCTTAGTAATCGAACGTCTTTGATGGTGACCTCATTCGCCCTGTCGCATTCTAACACTTTTAAAATGCCTAACCTGAATGCACTCTGGCCTGGTGAATTAGAGAGGATGCCATCTGTCTGACCCCTCTGATCACACACTCTTTTTTTGTTTGTTTCTTCTCACTTCAGTGCAGAGCTGCAGTACCTCCACAGGTTTATAAGGGAGGAGATCAGCAAAGTGTTGGTTACAGAGGAGGAGGGCATACTGTAATTCTGAAACCCATCGGTTTGGTGCTGCAGTTTGCATACCCAGAAGTCTATTTTTCCAGCCTCTGAACTCCTTTGACATCATCTTAGAAAAGATGACAAAGTTGTATCACATAAAACTAATATCTCATCAATGAATCATCTGACAATTGATCCTACGGTCATGGACAATATTCTTATGGGATCGTTTACAGCTTCAGAACTTTATTGCAATGATTTTATTCATGTAATGGATTAAAATGGTTTTACATAAGAGGGTTCCAAAATTTTAGGCTAAGGTCTGGCAGTCACCATGCCTTGCCATGCCCAGATGACAGTCTTAGCTGTAAACAACTTTACCTCAAACTGATTATTTGACTAACTCGATGGCGAGGTCTAAGAGGATCAGCGGGCTACCGCAATCATTATTCCCTCATGTTTACAAATAATAAGGGCTGAACTGTTAAATATGAGGACTCTTCTGAATATTTTCTTTATGGAGGAATTCATCGTCAATACTCTCAAGTCCCAATTCGATTTATTAAGCAAAAAAAGTAATTTTCCCTTCCATTTCGGATTACTCACAAGTCCGCATTGACAGGTACATCAATGAGGGCTGAATAAATTACATTTTAATTAATTGAGTCGTCCCTTATGGTCTGAGGAGTGTTTGACTATAAATCAGTTGTTTGCAAGATTTAAAACAGTTCTTATTAACTGAGGTAAAAGTTGGGAAACAGAAAACAGAGACTGTTGGGAAACAGAAGTCATTCACCTTGTCAAAGATACATCAGAAAACTGTACCACAAAGAACACCCTTGCCGGTTATAACGAAACCCCCAAGGTTGTACCACATATTATAGATTTGTTATTGATTATAATGTAGTTCAGCAAATGCAGCCCAACCATATATCCTTTGGTAGGAATAATTATGCCAGCAACAACGAAACCAGGGCCTTTCAATTCATTGCAATAATTTCACAGACAGGGAATATTTTCCACATTCGAATAATTTTAGTTTACATTCAGCATAACAGCGTAAGTACTACACTAAAATAATGATGGGAGGAATCAAAAATTGGCGCTTATGATTTTTTTCTTTCCTCGAAAACCAATGCTCCACCTTACATATTCTTCAATTAACCTAAAGGAACTGGCCCTTTAATTCTTTGCCTGCGTGTTGCTTGCAAAAAAAAATTAACGCCCTCATCATCTCAACATCTTATCCAATTTACATTTTAACATCGCTAAAAATGCTGTCTGCGCAGTTTTTAATTGCGCCCAAGGTAATATTGCTCTCTGTTTCTTTTTTTATTATATTCCACGTTGCCGGAAACAAAGCAGAAATTTTCCCAGGTGCCTGTTAGCTTACTAGGGCAAACTAATTCAGAGGGACCATGTCAGGAGACATGATACCGCGCATATTGCTTTTGAGCTTATGTTCCTCCTGTAGAACAGACGGCAAACTCGATAGGCTCGTGTTTATTTTCAGTTTATTGCCTCGCGCGGGTAGCAGTGAGACAGCAGTTAATGTGAACACGTCCTTGCACAGGACAAAGACTCAAAAGGGAATATCTTAACAGATGAAACCCAAAGCTCGGGCCACACCCTTGATAACCAACAGGCGTATCACAATCGACTGCCTCTGTATATTGTGGATGCATTCTACTCACAAGTGGAGAATCGCTCGCGGTATATTTCGGCAGTCTTAAGCATAAAGCACTGGAGCACCGCAATGTAGACTCGGGTCCTCGGCGTCACCCGGGCCTTGTGCTTTGCTGACAGCTGTAAATAAAGGCTGTCATGTATCACTGCTAATTGCCTTGCTTCCATTTAGCCGCAAAGCATAGAATGAGACGGATTACATGCTCCTCACTCACGCGCTAGACACTTGTCGCGCTATTTAGTAACGCATGGTGGAACTTCCTTTAAAAAGAAAAAAAAAAAGCTTCATAACGGCCAGATGAAGATAAATATGGTTTCCCATCTAAATTCATTTCTAGCAAGTTTCAGGGGATTCCCTGCCACATATAGAACTGTCACTCTGTCACGTGGAAGTTGTTCAGGCCCAGTTTGTTTTTGTCATGGCATTTCTGGTTGTTTCTGAAAATAATAACATCCAATCAAGGGTAGGGACAAAACAAATATTGGTGTTTCAGCCATGTACATGCATGTCACTGTTTCAGATTTTTAATCATTGTTTGCATTATTTTAGATGCAAAATTGTTACTCTCCCATACATAAAAACATTAATGCCTGTGCTACAACTAGAAATGTATTGAAGCTGGAAATGTTCTAAGGCAAATCATGTAGTCAGTTGAACATTTTATTACTGATGGAAAGGAATTCAAAGTATGGTTCCTATGGGGTGAAATGTCTTTGTGATTCATTGCTATTCTGGATGAATCCCCATTGAAATCTACAACATGTCTGTGTTACAGGGATGTGTGAGGTTCAAAATGAGGCATGTGAAATCTTGCATGCTAATGTGTTCTAATAATGGGGAGAGTGCACAGGATGTGTAGTACCTGGCCGGCACAGTGGAGATGGGGAACGGGAAGGAGGGGGTTGCAGGTTTGATTTTCAGTTGGAGCTCTGCCATTGTGTTCTTGAGCAGGGTATCAAACCTTCAGTAAAATTTCCAGCTGCATAAATGATTTGTATATAAAGCCTAAACTATATATATATATATTTCTTACAATAAGCACATCTGCTAAATGTTGTGCTTAAAAAATGGAAGATGAATCTATACACTGAAACACTAGGATCTAACATTGGACAAAACAAAGCTGTCAGAACATTCAAAAATTAATTGTGAACTTTCACGTTCATTGCAAAAGGGAAGCCGTGTTTTAGATGAAAGTCAATACTTCATACCTGTGTGCGCCCTGTTCTCCAGGGCTTCAATCAACTGTTGTTTTTTTTTTATTGTTATACAGTATTCAAGACATGTTCTATATTTGCAAAGCAATCAAATGCCTGTACAGTGTACGTTCTGCCGCTCAGGTGTAATATAGATGCATTTTATAAAATACAGGAGGGGCAGTGCTTTCATTTAAAGAGTAATAAACCATGACAGGGAAGTAAAGTACTAAATAATAAGACAACGACATCAACAACAGGATGAGTGTTTGTGAACCTCACATCCCTTATTTAATTAAAACTCTGTCTATAGTGTTTTGGTGCCGTGGATAGTGGAGAATTATTGTACGGAAACTGGGCCAACTTCTGTGTGGATAATGGGGGCTGGGGGAGGGTGGGCGCTCAGACTCTCTGCAAACAAAAGGGAGCTGGAGACAGAAGAAAAGTCCAGCCTTCTAACTCAGCGCTGCGGCAGCCCCAGCGAGGAAGCTTTATGAAGGGGTCCGACTGCGTTTATCAATCTTTGCCTTGTCACTTAGATGGCCGAGATTGAGATCGTTCATCACGGCACAAATAAAGGATATCCCTGGAAATGAACCCAAAGAGAGAACACGAACCTTCCCCCGCACACACACACACACACACACACACACACAGACCCGCGTGCAGAGACAACATATTATCACCCAAAGAGAGAACACTAACCTTCCCCACACGCGCACACACACGCACACACACACACAGACCCGCGTGCAGAGGCGACATATTATCACGGATATTTTTCAGGATTACGAGTCCTCGCAATGGAGCCATCAAATTTGTCAGTGGAAGGCTGGTATGGGGCTCTATCAATAATCCGCGGCAGCGCCCCGCTTTTCCCGGCCGGCTGTATTACCGCGCTCCGGCTGACAGCCCACTCCAGCTCCATCACCCCCTTCCTCGGGGACTCCCCAATCTCATAAAGCGCTTCCTGAATGTGTGTGGGGGAGAGGGGGGGGAAGGGGGCGCCCAAATATAAAGGAGGTGAGGCCAGCACCCACGTAATACTGGAGAGTTATTACCAGCTACTGTCTGGATGAGTTAAGGGGGATGCTATTCTCTGTTACACCTTTTAAAAGACTCAACTTAAAACGCATGCAAGCAGCAAGCCCCAATCCCCCCCCCCCCCCCCCCCCCTCTCACTGTAGGCAATTCAAGCAGGGATGACAAAACAGCAAAAGTGCAAGAATGAAAGCAGATGGGGCATCATGATCTTAAATTCAGACAGTAACCCATGCTTTTATCATCCTTTTTTTCAAGAGACCTTATCAGGTAAAATGTTCTTATCCCTTTGGCAGATAATTTGGCTTTTTTAGAGCCATGTTTTCTCAAATCATTTATATTTTTGTGGCTAGTTTAATGGGGGCCGCTTGTAGTTCACCAAAAACTTCCATCAGTTGTATCCTAAATGCTCTGTGGGTTAAATTTTCATTTGGCTTCTTTTCCGTGAAACATTTGCTGAAACGTCGCTGCTGCAATATGTCCTGCAATCAATTTTGTGTCCATGCCAATATAATGTGGCCAACATGAGGTTGCTAAGGGATCTTTGGCCTAGCAGGACGAGGACGGCCATTCAGCTGGAATAACAGCAAGGCGGGGTGTGTGGAAGACAACATTAACTATTACCAAATTTGATAGTTCACACTATCACCTTTTTTTAATCTTTGCAAACCCAGTTTCCAGAACCTTCCATGGATGTACATGCTCTAAACAGGGAAACCCAGCAAGCTTGCTTTTGTATGTTTCTCTCATAGTGTGGCTAATGCACACCAGAGCTGTGCGGAGGCTGGTGAGAGACGCAGATCCGAGTCGGTCGGACGAAATGTTTTCACCAGCGGGCTCCCCAATGACATGTCCACGCGCGACAGTTGTTGTCAGCGAAGTGATGCGCCCTAAGGCCCAGATCGTAAGTATACCGGTGATAACGGTGACCGGGGTAGCCCTGCTGGGTGATGCCAAACACCATAACAACACCTGGGGTGGGGGAGAGAACCCAGCAAGCAGGCGTCTGCCTGACTGCCACTGGTCACGCCTGTCGGCGCATCGCCATTTTGCACATCAGCAACACCACAGTTGAGATTCAGTCGTGATGGGAGAAAGAGGCAACACAACACCAAAAATTCAAACAGCTCAAGCAATTCAAGAGCCAATCACTGACTTTATTCAGCTGATCAGGAAATTATGTTCTGTTCTGTTTGCCTTTTTTTGTAAAAGCTCGGCTTCGTCTCCACAGCCGATTGCCGGCTTGTGAACTGTCATAGCGCTGGCTTGCAAAGTGCTGGTGGACCTACAGCTGTGGCAGCAGCTGAGAAACAGAAGGCCTGGGTGGGTGTAAGTACTATTCCCCTCCTCCACCAAGCAATAGTTACTCCACTAGTGACAGGAAGCTGCAGTGTTGCCAGTGGAACTAAAAACGATGTCCATTTCCATTTCAGGTTTTCAGGTACCACTTAAGTGAGTTTCTATGGAGACAAGAATTACCTCCAACAAAAGCCTGAGACCATGGAACTGGTATTCAACTTTTGACTGCATTCTCTGCACATATTCCAACTGCAATGAGGAGTTTAACAGCCATTGTGCTTAGCGTACGCCTGCCATCTATGTCCGGACTTCCACAATCCCTTTGCTTCTGCCCAGTGGCGGCTGTGCCAGTAGCTCGGTCCTTCACTGCTTTGAAGTCATCCAGCTCCCATCATGCACTGGGGTAGATTTGATGCACCAACAGGAATGGTCTCCAATTACAAGCGGGCATTCCAGAACAGAAGAGA